>LR812539.1:27197921-27797921 GCA_903798195.1 Danio kyathit
GTTGGAATTTAGGACTGAAGATGTGCCCAAATATGATATGAATGATATTTGCTTGGCAGAAGTTGAGTTTGGCTCGGTTTTTCCACTGAAAAACAGAGAAAGATGTTGAACAAGCGGAGAATGAGCGGAGATACGGATTCTGTCAGACAATATGAAAAGGAAATTAAACAACACATAAACCAGACTCGAGACAAAGATGTTTTTCAGGATAAGCTCTGTCCCACGACAGCACTGATGTCTTGATGTTGTAAACTTTAATGGAATAGACTTTTATAGTGCTGCTATAAACTAAATATATATTAGGGTATGGAGGTACAAACAGTTCAGGTACAGTCTAGTCTTGCTGTTTCTACCATCAGAGAGAAGAGTGATGAGGACTGCGGTAAATGAGGGTAAAAGCGGCAATCAGCTCCAGGTGTCTCTGATAAGGCTCACATGCCACGAGGTTGGAGGGGGGGGGGGGGGTGCAGCAGTTAGCCAGAGGAGACCTGAACGGGCCAACGCATGGGACTTTCAGAACAGATGGGAGGGAAAGCGGTGGGAGGGGCAGTGAGAGAGAGGGAGACACTAGAGTGGGTGAGGCAATTGGGAGAAACATAGTGAGACAGATAGGAGAGGGGCGAGGAAAAATGCCCCTCGTCGCCTCTCATTCTGACGCACACATGCAAGCAAAACATGCATGCGCACACGCGGATCTTCAAAGCTGACTGCCTTTCATAGTCTCCCTATTAGTTAAAGAGATTACATCTGGGGCCCTGAACCAAATAAATAAGGTGAGAGGAGTGTCAGAGCTCAGTCTGCTCCACCTCGGGATCCTCTCAGCACTTCAGTGGTAAGCAGAAGGGAAACACTCTTAATCAGAAGGACATTGAGAGAGCTGGACACAGCAGGGATTACACTTTTTTTTTCTCCTACTGTGGATTCCTCTCATTTCATCAAGAACAGATTCGCTGCCCTGTTGCATTTGGGTCGTTTTTGGCATTCTTTTCCAGAACATTTTCATTGCTTCTTGTCGCCCTTGTTCTTTCCCATCCGACAGAGGTTCTTTAGTGGATTGTATGTGGGAGAGCAGGAGGAGGTGAAGCGGTTCCCCACAGAGGTGTTTTGAGTTATGGATGTTGACACATTCCTTCTGAACACGAGGGGAAATGGATCCAGCCTGAGCAGCCCAAGCAGACGCAATCACTACGGACGCTTCACGGGGCTTCACCTCCTTGCATCACCCTTTCTCCCGTCCAGCTCTTCAGCATGTACCTTTCTGTGAGGCTCTTCCCAGTTTTCCGAGCTCCAGGACAATGTGCAAATGGAAAGTGACTAAGGGTGCCTCAGCCTGGTTCCGTCTGTCCTGCCTTTCCCTGCCGCTGCTGCTTCTGTTCCTGTGTTCGGCTCTGCCTGTGGCCTGCCATGACACCCACAGGGCCATCCGTGCCCCGAGGGGCACCAACTCCTCATCGTCTGCCGTGGTGGGGCGGCATGTGCGCAGCTACAACCACCTCACGGGGGACGTGCGCAAGAGGAAACTCTTCTCCTACCAGAAGTTCTTTCTCAGGATCGATAAGAATGGAAAAGTCAATGGCACCAAAAGCAAGGACGATCCGTACAGTGAGTAAAGCTTGTTTTCTTCTCTTTTCTTTCACATGTGGGTCCCATAGAAGAAATGGCACTGCTTATTTCCTGCTTCCTTTGATTTTGGACTCAAACATCCAGCAGATAATATAAACCTTACCTGATGTTGGTGGGCGCAAGCTGCTGTGCATGGAGCTGCGCTGCTGAGAAGCAGAAAGCCCTAATGTTGATCCTTGCTTTTCAGGGCGCAGATTTATTCGTAGCAGGTTTCCTGGAACCAATTTGAAATTACCAGGGGAGTCTTTCTTTTCTGTACAAACCGTTGGAAGTTACTACCGAACATCACGCAGCACAACAGTTATCTTTATTATTGCTGTTGTAACTCTCTTGTCGTTTGCAACAAATGACTTACTTTCAAGATTTTAATAATTTAAAACACATGACAGGTGTTTTTATTCTGAGCTGAACATATCATCACGCTCATTCACAAACAATCCTAAAATACTCAGAAGAATTTCAACTTTATTGTACTGCTTGTAGCATGTCTAGATGCCGGCGGTGAGCTTGAAGCACCTGGCCAACACACTGCGAAAACTCCCTCTGCACTTTTTCGTTAGTAGGTTGCACACACATTGCTGCTAATAAAAAAAAGCTTTGACATATGGGTCCCATGTGCATGCCGCGTAGCTTTTTTAGACAAGGCTGTGCTGGAACTCCGCAAGACATGGCTGTGGGTATTTCAATTAGCCAAACGACCTCTTAAATGTGTTGCACAGAAAGTCTCTTAATAAATCCAAGCCTAGACTTGAAGAGTTCTGGAAAGCTTTCAACTACCATCAAAGGGTTTGCCCAAAAAGCTGGACAGTGTCCAATGTCCACCGTTGTACATCTTAAACCTTTACACAATTATATTTGTTAATGATTGGAATAAATAAAGGAATATGCAAGCAGTTTTATTTAAATCCAATAAAACAAATTCAAAATGTATACTGTCCCATGCTTACTCCTATTCCAGTGATCTCTGTGTGATAAAAGATTCCCCCACTTGCTTGCCACATGTTACAACCGCACTGTCCTTGTTAGCTCCCTCAATGACCCTTAGGCATCAAGCATACTGGTAATAATGTTCCGGCCAGATGCAGTTAGTTTCAGAGGAGATCCACATCTCTTTTCAATGCTGATATATCTGAAGTGTGGATATGGCTTGCAATGTCTGCGGGAGGCATAGCAAAAGGGAACCACTTGTTGGTGAGTGGATCATTTCTCCAAAGCAGATTGGACCTCTGCCATCCCTCCACTTTCCCTGCATTTTTTTGCAGACAACATAATTGAATTTGAAGGGCCTCTGGTGCCCACAAGGTAGCAGCAGTGCTCCCTGCATCCCTTAAAACAGCAGCACGGTGCAATGATAATGTGCAACATTTAAGACACCCGTGTTTGCTTGATTTATTCTGTAATCAGAGACCATTGTTGTTGCCACAAATGCCCGTAAAAAAGGGCAGAAATGAGCGGCTTGCCATGTTATGTATCATCACGCACTTGAAACATCAAAACATCCTCAAATGATTTTACTCCAGTTGGAGCCACTGGCATTTTAAAAGGAACCAGCCCCTTTGCGGTGTAATATTTCTCTCGAGTTAGCAAAAGGAATATTCCCATGAACAGCACTGCATGTTTTTGTATACAGTCTGACATCGCGTTGAAAATTATCTTTACTTTTGAGGGCTCTGTGTTTGAATGGAACTGAACTCAATCAAAAGAGAAAGGTCTGCGCAAAATATGTTCCTGTCAAACTTTATATACTCATGTTTATGAAAAGCACACTTTGCATTCTGCTGAAATGAACAGTTGAATGAACTCAAGGTCATTATTTTTTTCTGTTTTGAACAAGCATAACTTCAGTTGGAGTTGCAGAATATAAATTCCGAGTTTAAGAAATGACATATTTTGTTTACCAAACTCGACGAGACATTAATAAAGCCGATTCACCAGCAATGCACATATAAAATGTCACATCTTGATGTGAAATTTACATTTACACCGCCGTAAACACTCAGCAGTGAATTATGAGAGAGCCAATATTTGTTTTGCATATTTGATGTGGAAAAATATTTGCAGAGAGCCTAAGTATGATAGATTGTTACATTTCCCAGATTCAAACTCCCAGTCAGAGGGTCTCTTTGTCAATGTTTGAGTTCTCAAGTCCAGCCTTCTTTAGTTTTCACATCCACAAAAGACCTGTCTATGTGCAGCTTGAAATCCTATCCCACCCATATTGTTTGATTTCCTTTCAGAATCCATCAGCTCAGTATCACGTTTGTCACATTGTGTCTCCCCCAAGACATTTTTTGGAAACGGCACCCCGTGTTGGAACTCGGAGCTGTCCTCGGTGTATTGAGCGAGCCTAACAACAAGCTCACTGTGATGCAAAAGCTCTCACAAGGACCAAACCAGCCCGGTTCAAATCTTTCTTTTCCTGAATTGATCTTGTTTGCCCTCTCTGTTTATCACTCTTGTGCTGAAGAAAACGTCAGCATGAACGTGAGCGCTGTTGTAGTTCAGCGATATTGGCATTGCCTGGAGGAAATTGTTAATGAGGATCATTAGGGCTTGACAGCTTTGATTAAGGGGATGTGTCCGATTGGAGTTCAACTACTGGTTGAATCGCAAGGTCTAAAGTGCAGGGGTCTTTCCAATCATCATTTCAGCTTTTGGCCAGCAGATCAAACAAGGGTCAGGCCAGTGGTCATTACACGTCTCTCACTCCATTTAGAGTCAATTTAAAATAATAGGGCTCAATACAGATTATTGCTGGTCTAATGAGGTGTTTCCAGGCCAAACTCTATTAGCTTTGCTTAGATTGGTCCTCTTGAAGGTATCAGGCTATGTTGTTTTCTTCATTGCGAAGTTTATTTCAGGTGTTGAGCTGCTGGGCACCCAATAGGATAAACCTATATAAGCAAACAAACCCTTAACTGGAAGAAATTATCTGTTTGTTGAATGAATGTTAATGCTCATGTCTTTCCTCCTGCGTTCTATCAGCTTCCGCTGGTTTACCTCATATAAAAGTTGTTTTGTCGTTTTAATGAGAGATAAAGATGAATAAGCCCATTCTGTCAAGTGTTTCTGTGAAACATGCGTGGAAAGACACTGGCCTGCTGGGTAGTGTTGCGCTGCAGTGTTGTTATGACTTTAGAGGGCCTCTCGCTGAGGCTGGTGTGACGCTAAATGCTTCATGGGGAACAATAAAAAAAGATTACTGCAAGCACTCCCAGCATCTCTGCAGGGGGGGGGGGGGGGGGGGGGGGGGGGGGGGGGGGGGGGTAAACAATCAGCTAAGGTTAGTTAGGGCACAACTAGTACAAAAATCATAAACATGATGATTACGATTCTTAAAATTATTACAATTTTAAAAATAAATGTATAAAATATGAATTTGATTTGCACTGAAAGATTTTAGCATTATTAAATTAATCTTTAATTCTGTTTTAAACATTATGACTCAATATCTTATGTGCTACATCCATCTAACAAACTCTATTCCAACATCGCCTGTGGTTTTGGTGCTAAACCTTCTTAAGCAGCAGGTTATATTTTTTAGCAAGCATACTTTTTGGTGCCATCAAAGATCTTGCAATTGTTAAATGCAGACTTGCACTTGTAAGAAAAAGTTTATTTTTCACTTTATTTTGATGGTCTGTTGTTGAATTTAGTTGCATTGCAATATGCCAACTAATTCTCAGATTATAAGTAGACTGTTAGGTTGGGGTTAGGGTTAGTGTAAATTGACATGTACTTGCAAAGTAGTGAGCTAAACGTCTGTTGAAGGAGCAGTATCAACAGATATTAAGCAGTCTACTAATACTCAAATGGACCATCAAACTAAAGTGTTACCGAAAAAGGTCAGAATTCTAAATTTATATTCATTATTAATTTCAGAATTATTGTTTTCAAAGGTGACATGACTTGGTTTGCCTTTTCATTCATGCACACTTTGTTTGGTCATACTGCTCAGCCACTAAAAAAGCATGTTGCAAACAAAACATTTTGACATAGTGATTAACTCTACACCACATGATTGATTGTGTTCATAATTACATTGGAATATTTAGTCTCCTCCTGCTTCACAACTCAAATGTACCTGCAAAATGCCTCACTGGTCTAAATGGACATACAGTGCTCAGCATATATACGTACACCCCTCACAAATCCATCTTTTAAATTCATATTTTTAATAGGAAGCTCCACAATATTATATTTGTGCATATACTGTACATTACATTAGTCAGTACTGAAGCCAAATCTGGAGCTTATCTAACAAAATAACTTACGATAACGGTCTAAAAACTAGTACACTCAAATTTATATGTTATAGAAAAATTTTAATACATATTTACAAAAGAGGAAAAATTAGTAGAAGCAAAAAAAAAAGTGAAATTTTGTTGAAATTTTGTAGGTTGTAATTTTTTGCAATATTTTGCTTGAATTTAATTGTTTTATCTTTCAATTTCTATATTATTTTAATAAATATATCTGTTTAATAAATCTGTTTTGTTTAAACGCACCAAAATACATTGCCTATATTCACTGAGAAATGGATACAAATATTCATTTTCAAAATGGGGTGTACTCAATTATGCTGAGCACTGTATGCAATATGTGAATTTAAATGACATGTTGCCAGCACTGGCCACATGGATCCCTCTTTTCAAAAGTGTGCGTGTGTGTGCTCTGTGGTTATGGTGCCCGTGGGAAATCTCAACCACACAAGTAATAAAAGTGACTTATGAGGATTGAACTGATGTGCAAAAGGTTAGTGTCAGTCTCTTTTACCTTGATGTCTTCATAGACTTTCTCTTTTCTGATTCATAAATAACAGAGCTGCTTTTACTAGACATTTTAAAGATCACGACAAGATCCATGGCGCTCAAAAAATGCAACATGCTGACAGCTTTGACGCATTTACTTATAAGCGTTCAATATGCTTGTTCTATTAATACTCTTGTTCAAATATTGGGGTCAATTTCTTAAGGACATTACAGTACTTTTCCCCAGTAAGAATGATATAAATTAATTAAAAGTGACACGTATGTCGTTGCATAAGATTTCTATTTCAAATAAGCATTTCTATACTAATTTTATTGATTTTTTTTATATCTAATTGTATTATTGTTTATATCTAATAATATTTAAAAAAAAAATGATATAAAATAATTGACTTAAAAATTTCCATTTAAAATGCCAATTGTTTTCAAGATTGTTGATAAGTATTTCTTGAGCTCAAAAATCAGCATTATATAGTGATTTCAGAAAGTTTGTATGACGCAGAACACTTTGTGTTGATGCTGAAAATTCAGATATTAGCCATTTCTCAATATTATTGTGCTGCATTTGGTTGAGTAGAACAAACTTATTTTAAAATCATTTCAAAACATGCCCCAAACTATTGACTAATTAGCTTGAAATTAAATTAACTATTACTTTTGGATTTGTTAGATGCCCTCATTGATTGGTTATGCAAATTGTTAAGCACATAATATGCTAGAACATAATGACATTGAAAACTGTGGTCTAACTTGTACTTTTACAGTGGAAAATTAAAAGTTTAAACTCTATTTCTTCACAACGCCATCACTTATTACACTTACAAGAGTGTTAAACCCACAGCACATGTGTAAATGCTGTAGTAGCAGCTCAACATCTTCATCTACTTAATGCATCCATTTCTCCTTGCTGAAAGTTCAACTTGGAGGAGTGGAAGACTCCCAGATGTATGGCTAACCTCTGACCCCATTACCTAAAGCAGAGCACCATTTGTGCCATGGGGTGAGCCGGAGAGAAACACCACTGTCTCTTTTCTGCTGTGGTCTGCCTGATTGCCAACAGACGTGATCAAAAAGCAAACCGTGAGATCACAATTGTGTATTCTCATCAAACACCACCACAGGCTTCACAGCATCTTCAGCTGATCATTAAAGTGGCCCTATTATGGATTTCAAAAGTTTTATATTTTAGTTTGGCGAACAACCGGCTGATATTCAAGTTCTTATATGCATTTATTTTTACCTAATTATCTAATTTACTCATATGATTTTGTTTATTTTTCCAAAAGACTTCATGACATGCTGCAATCCGATCCCCTGGAATCCGCTACAGTGTTTGCGGGTGGGCGGGTTCAAGTTTTCCTGGGTCTGCGCACACAACAATGGGTGTTTTACTCAGACGTCACATCGAAAGATCCGTTTGAAAAGCAATTAGGGCGACACAGTGGTGTAGTAGGTAGTGCTGTCGACTCACAGCAAGAAGGTCGCTGGTTTAAGTCCCGACTGGGTCAGTTGGCGTATCTGTGTGGAGTTTGCATGTTCTCCCCGCATTCGCGTGGGTTTCCTCCGGGTGCTCCGGTTTCCCCCACAGTCCAAAGACATGCAGTACAGGTGAATTGGGTAGGCTAAATTGTCCGTAGTGTATGAGTGTGAATGAGTGTGTATGGATGTTTCCCAGTGATGGGTTGCAGCTGGAAGGGCATCCGCTGCGTAAAACATATGCTGGATAAGTTGGCGGTTCATTCCGCTGTGGCGACCCCAGATTAATAAAGGGACTAAGCCGAAAAGAAAATGAATGAACGAATGAATGAATAAATGAAAAGCGCTTAACTGCAACAACTCTGATTTGACTCTTTTTTTTTTTTTTTTGAGAATCAATAAATTTATACAAGATTAAAACTTTTTCATTCACTTAGAGCTGTGTTACACACTGCATGAATGGGAGTTTTCAAAAATCCAAAATAAGGAAGCAAATTATGAAGTACAACAGATTAAAGTGCCATTTTAAAAGTTTTGTGCTGTCGATGTCCTGAAATATGCTTACATTCTCTCAAGGTCAAAGAGCACAATTTTTCCAAAAACACACAATACATCAGCTCTTTTCTAAGAATGATACAGAAACAGTTCATTTACCTCTAGAACTACCGGGGGTCACTGTATACCTATAACCGCAAGGGCGGGTAAATTTTACCTACACAAAGTCTGTTTAGAAATTGATACAAAACATTATTCATATTAATGCTACTGGGTTATCAAAGATGTGTCTAGGGTCATGAAATTATTATTTCTATAGCCTATTATTGTCATGTTTACTTCAAGGCTTTTTTATGCAGGCTACAGTTTAACTTTCAGAATGGAATGTCAGAACTGAAAATGAGAATTGTAAGTAAATACATTTCTGGATTAGGTAATATTATAATTATAATATAGTCATCGATCCTTTATTAGGATGTAATTTTTATAACTATAGACAAAAATGACCTACAGTTGGCTACTGCATATATACTGTATAAGCACAGCTTCACCAACACCAATAAAGTTTGAACATTCATGAGTTGGCTAAAACATGTAAATTTAATCATGCATTGAGTCACAGAGGTTCTGCATCAGCTGTCATACACTAATGTGCATTCAGCAGATACTAACCTGGACGCATTACTTATTACTCCATCATTCATGGCATTTTGTGGTTCTAATACCTTTACAAATCGCCTTCTTTTACTCATTATGACGTATTTATTATAATCACTAACTCAGCAAATAAAAAAGAGAAAGTGAAAGTCATTGATGAGCAAGTTCAAACATAGCGCATAAATACAGGCATTATATAGCAGGTAAATCTGACACATATATAACATATAGACATAAATGCCCTGTTTTTTGATCTGGTTTCATCTAAGCAGTTTTTAACATCTGAGAATTGTAAATCAGGCAATTTTAGTAAAAGTCGTTGACTGGATGACTTGAATGTCTTATTGAAGATCTGTTATGTACAGTTGAATAACATTGACAAGTAAAATTTACCCCGTGGTGGTTCTAGTGTTCCGCCACATTCACACTGGGGCAACAGTGTCAACGCTTCCCATTTACTTCGAATGGGTGACGTCAGGCGTTGCAGAACTGCATTGTGGATCCGTTGGCGCCACATCAGCGGCGTTGCCCGCTGTATAATTTAGGAATTTCTCAACTTTTGAAGCACCAACGGAAGTGTCAGCTAATCAGATCACTTTATGCAAATAAACAACTCAGACTGTAGCCAATTGCGGAGTAATTTCATTGACTGATGCTGCTATGATGATCGCATCAGCCCCAACTTCAGACACGCCCACTGTCAAGCGTTGAAGCTGAAGCCCTGTGTGAATCAGATCTCTTTAAGCCCCTCCTTTCCAAAAGCCTACTCTGCTCTAATTGGTCAGATGAACAAGTCTGTTGTGATTGGTACACCACTTAAAGCGCATATCAAAAAACCAAAATGTCAGATATTTAGGAAAAATAGGCTTTTTTTTAGCAAACACAATGATATTAAGATTAACAATAGTGTAGGTGTGTGGATTTGCTTTTAGAATTATTGATTATTTGTTTCAGAATCAGCTCTTTCTTTAGGCGAAGACAATAAGTCATTTAATGATCACTTTTAAGTATACAGAGAGTTTATGTACAATGTCTATGAAGCCATTAACCAGGAAAGGCTGAGGGAACAGGACGTTCAGTGTCCTTTAAATCTGTTACATGTTTGGCGTGCAACAATATTAGACAAATGTAAAGCTGAGAGCAGGATGAATCTTTCCTCAAGCACATCTTCTCACGAGCTCCAAGGGAAATTCCTAAGCGATGTGTGCTTGAACAGATGGTGGCGGTTGGGCATCAAAGCCCTGAGACCAGGCGCAGTGTGAACACGGATGCATCTGGCCTGTCAAAGAAGTGCAGGAAGTTTGAACAGTTCTGCTTTAAGATGGGTGCCTGCTCTGACATTTAGGAGTAGATTGTAATCTGTTTGCCACCACAGAAGGCCGCCTGAGCATTTGGGGATGTTATGTGTGTGTTTGGGATGGCGCATGCATGGTTGCATGTGTTTGTGAGCGTGCAAAGTGTTTAAGTGGTTTTAATGCCTGGACAAATCTGTCATCAAAAATTAGCTGAGCACAAAATCTTTTTAACATTGTACAAGGTGCTTAAATGGAAAGTTTATGCCAAAATGTTAGATAGCTGTAACCATTGATTTAGTGTAACTATTGACATGCAGGGTTCATATATTCTTCAATATATAAATTGAAGCATCCAGCTGCAATCCAGTACTGGGAAACATACATACACACTCATTCACACACATACTGTACACTATGGCCAATTTAGTTTATTCAATTCACCTATAGCGCATGTCTTTGCACTGTGGAGGATACCAGAGAACCCAGAGGAATCCCGCGCAAACACGGGGAGAACATGCAAACTTCACACAGAAATGCCAACTGGCCCAGCCGGGACTCAAACCAGTGACCTTCTTGATGTGAGGCGACAGTGCTAACCACTGAGCCACCGTGTCACCCGGCAAAACAAGATCCACAATGTAAAACAAAGTTTTACAACAATTCAAATGCTATCATTTCTTTACCCTGATGTTGTAAAGTAATAAAAGAAAATCCATATAACTTTTTATGAATTTTATGACTTTGACAGAAGCAAAATTGATGTAAAAAAAATCTTTACAATATTTATAGACATATATTTCATATAAAGTGTCAAAAGCAATGTATAATGTTATTTTTTGGCTGAACTTTCTTATTAAACTTTGCAATTAACTAAACATTTTAGCTAAAAAAGGGGCTTATATTTATATATAAATTTATGTATAGTACAAAATGTATTTTTTCTAATAAGTGCTTCACACACATAAACTTTACTTAGGGGTCCGCTCAAGTATATAATGACAATAATGTTTTTTATCATTATCATCCTTTTACACTTTTATTGTATACGCCCAATAGCCAAACATCCGTGATCGATTAACTAATTGAAAATCTCCTCTCACAATACACGGTTCCTACTTACCGTTGTGTGTGCGCAAGAATTGTCAATCTCACGTGCTCTGCAGAGACCCACAGAGACGCGCCATTTTGGGAATTAAAAATGCGTCCCTCCGGGGTTTCTAAATTTCCTCAAATGTCCGGGATTCGGCTTTTGATTTCGCTTTCTAAGCAGTTGTCATTTTTATTTTAAGCCTGATTTACTTTCGCTTTGCTTCGCAGCTGATAGCACGTGCACAGCCGCAAGAGCAAGAGAAACATTAAATAATTCATTCTTTGATCTAAACGACTTTTCTATTTACTCAGAGAGGATGAAATTACATCTAAACTGGCTGCAAAATATATGTAAATCCTTAGTAATAGTTATTTAACTCATTTGCCTCATTTAAATAACCTAAATTTTTCTTGTATTTATTTTACATTTGTATTTATTTTCTTGTATTTATTTTACATTTTAGAGATTTTTATTCCATAGATGTTTTTATTCCTTTATGTCATTTATTTCTCATTCGCTGTACTTTTTTAAATTTGATGATGTTGATATTACATATTATCATATATCTAACATGCTTTGGCTATACTGTACAAAATGTCAGCAGCAGATTTTACCTGTCAGTGGCTGCACATGGCTCCTGAATAGAATAAAAGTAAAACAATAGTGTTTTATATTTTTTTATTTTATTTCAACAGTCTTTAAAAAAAAAAAAAAAATAAAAAAAATAAACCCATTGAAGGGAAACGGTGTATAACAGTATCATAATAAATAAAAATATTGTTAAAAATCACTTTTTTTGTCGCATGGAGGTAACCATGAGCCGTGGGTAAAAGGTGTGTTTCAATCCGGCTACCACCATAAGTATATTTCAAACCTGTGGGAAGTACTGAACTGTATATATTATTTAAACTTAAAATGATCATAAATAGGGCGACACAGTGGCGCAGTAAGTAGTGCAGCAAGAAGGTCGCTGGGTCGCAGGTTCGAACCTCGGCTGGGTCAGTTGGCGTTTCTGTGTGGAGTTTGCCTGTTCTCCCTGTGTTCGCGTGGGTTTCCTCCGGGTGATCCGGTTTCCCCCACAGTCCAAAGACATGCGGTGAATTGGGTAGACTAAATTGTCCATAGTGTATAAGTGTGGATGAGTGTATGGATGTTTCCCAAAGATGGGTTGTGGCTGGAAGGGCATCCGCTACGCAAAAATGTGCTGGATAAGTCATTCCGCTGTGTCGACCCCAGATTAATAAAGTTACTAAGCCAACAAGAAAATGAATGAATGAATAAATTAAACATATATAAATCACACACAAAAAAAATAATTACAAATTTTCATTAATAAAACAAATATAACATTAAATCATATAATTTTTTATTATCTCAGATTATAATCCAAGTTCTTTCCTAAATAAATTTAAAAACTACCCATTATATAGGAGCACTGAGCCTTTGCAACTGGAAGAGAGAAAAAGGGAATTGTTCCCCCTTTCTGACGTTCTCTTCTTTATGTGCTGTTTCAATGAGTCACATTTCAGGAGATTTATAGCAGGAGAACAGGACTACTGTTTTCACTACTGTCCGAGGACCCGTTACGTAACATGAAATAGAGCCATTTCTTGTGTATTAAGTTCACACTAAGACATGCACAATCGAACCTTACGCCCATGGGAAGCGTAACGTTATCATGTAGTCAAATACACACCATCCATAGGGCAAGTCATTGGCCCCTAAATCACTCCTTCCAATGTTTTACTTTAAGCCAAGCACGCACTACAACATACATACATTTAAAGGCTCACAGTCTGCATTATCACAGAATTTCAGCTACAGATGCAAACCAAAATGTGCTCTGTGCTTGCACTTTCTTTTTATTTTGCTTCAGTCCTGCAGTGTTTACTTGGCTCGAGAGGACGGTCGTTAATTTTTGGCGAAGGATATGAATCTGAGGGCCTAAAGAGATATTTAGAGGCAGATGTTCAGAGGAGCTGCTATGAGTTCTCAGAAGATAAACTGAAAGTGATGGAGAATGGATTGCATAACCCTCTATAATAGTGAGCTTGCATTAGCGAGTTTTAGTAGGAAAATCGACAACAAAAGCTTGTTTATTAGGTGCTGAAAAATTGAATAGAATTGTTATTTAAAGAAAATCATCAATCCTTACAAAGTGTTTACCACAGCTTAAAAAAAAAAAGTAGACTAGTAGACGTAGTTCTGTCTGCTGAGTTGGTTTCAGTAAACTGTTTTTGAGCAATTCCAAAAAAAAAATATATATATAAAATACTATATTTAAAGTAACTTAAAATTGACGTGTGGGCTTCTGCTATTTTGACAATGCAAATTAGTCACTAGTTTTAGTTACAGGGGCTTTTCAATTGACTGAATAGATTTGTTTGTATTTCCCCATGCACTGAAAAAAACTACAGTACACTAAATATATAGCAAATTAGCAGTAAAGGTTCAAAAAAAGTTATTTTTTGAGATTTTAACAGATTTGTGTGTGTTGAGCATGAGTTAAGACAATGTTACCACCTGTTAGCTTTAATTGAAAATTTTTGTCAGCTAATTTCATCTTCCGGGTTTAAAATAATTTTTGGGACGGGATCAAAATCGGTGACGTAGCGCGAATCTGCTAGTAGAGTTATGACGCGTCGGTTTCTCATTATTATTCATAGCGGAGTTTTCCTATCCTATGAGAAGACCCTGCTAATTAATTATTCATGACTGCACATGCATTCAGATTTGTTCGATGGCTTTCTCTGCAATGCTGTCAGGGCCAATACAGCCAACCTGTTTGTCAGCATTTTTGTCGGAAGAGCTGTATGAGAAATGAAAAATGGCAGACTTTGTCTTTTATCAGTTGAGTTCGTTACCATTCAGACACATCGCCTATATCCGTGCTGCTGTGTTTGCCTATGTTTAAAATCATACAGATTACTGGCAGGGCTAATGGTTGGTATATGTAACAGGGCATTAACTTACTTAATGCTTATTTCTTTGCATTTTACTTTGTAAACTAAAAAAGCATGCGTCTCCTCACGTTTTGTATTGGATTTTTTTTTATCTTGAGCTGGTGAGCCAACTGACAAAAGCCGCATCCACTACCCCCTCTGCTCACAGTGCTCCACACCCATCAGGTATTTCTGAGGTAGACTTGAACTGAAAGAGGGGGGTTTCATGGCCCTTTAATGATGAGAAAATGGCATTTAACACATTAAATTACACACAACATTTAAAGGTAGACAGAGAAAGAATGTTCTGAAATCTATCCATAAGTGTACTCTTTTTATGGTATTTATAACTTCAAAAAAAGATCATATTTTACAACAAATGATCCCACATGTTCTGCTTACAAACAATAAGCAAAGGTGATAAAAAAAATCTTCAAAAAATTGCACACTTTCCCAGACCTCTCAGTTTGAGTTCATCATAAGTCACTCTTATTTCAGCCAAATGAGAAGAGCGGGATAATGAGAGCGGCCCCCCAGACTCGAGCCCAAAAGCCGGGGGCCCAGAGAGCCCAGATCAAAGGTGCAAGTCACTGTCATCAGAAGCCAACGACGGGTCAGCTGCAGAGGATGCCTTTTAATGGGGACCCTGTTTCCTTTATGGTCCTGTAGACGGGGGGGCTAATTGAAAAGACGTGCATGTCAGAGGGGTGGCGCTAAGAGGTTCCCAGGACAATTAAGCACCTTGGTGTATTATAAGACTTATATGAGCTTTGCACCGATGTGGAGAGTACATTTTTCTACACCCCATGATGCTTTGCATGAATTATGAGAGTAATTTCCGTTTGACTGTAAACAATCGGTGAAGTATTTTAAATAAACGGAGTACAATGAGGTGTCATTTTTCTCCTCACAGTTCATCTGTCCAATACTAAAAGCCAACTTATTAGAATTAACAAATTACTTTCAGCAGACCATGAATAACCCCCAAAACAAGTCTTTCCACAGCGATATTACAGACGTGCTGAATATTACTGTACTGTTGGGAATAGAAAGAGAAAATAATCCGAAGGAACAAAACACAGTGAACTCAAAAACTCAAGAGCTTTGGTTACAGATATGCTGATGATACTAATGTTAAATACCAAGTGTAAATATATATTTATGATATTAAATGTTTTTGTTTCAGTTGTGTATAATGGAAAAAACACAAACTGGAAGTGCAGCCCATAAATTGAAACATACTAGTCATGTATTAATGAAGCCATACACTGCCAGTGAGTTAACAAATGTCTTAAGAGACGGATCGATTACATGATTAAATTAAAATCATTGAGTTCTAACAACTGACGGATAAAAAAATTATCTAAAACCTCCTCTGACATATGATCAGTGATGTAAAGTAACAAATTACATAGACTCAAATTACTGCAATCGAGTAGTTTTTCACAGGAATTGTAATTTGCTAAGTAGTTTTAAAAATGTGTACTTTAACTTTCCCTTGAGTACATTTTTAGTGCAGTATCTGTACTGTTACCCCACTACTTTCCTTCAACCTGCAGTCACTACTTTATTTCTTTCTTGTCTATGGTGATTAGCTGAAGTAGAAAAATCAGTCCTGCGATTCCTGTCCAATCAAATCGCATATAGGAGGTAAATCGCATCATACTGAACAACCTCAAGACATGGGCACTTTATAAATGCTGCAAACCTTTTTGGAAGCATTAAAAGTGTTCAAGAAGATGTCCAAATACTTTATACGCAATGACCCAGAGACTTTTTATAGACTGCATGTCACTGATGAGAAAATGAAGGATGTCGACTGTATGATGACTGAAATCACCAAACAGCCTTAAACAATCACTAAATGGAACCAATGAAGAATGGAAGGAAGGGCCGAGTGAAGGAAGGACTGAACAAGGAATGGAAGAAAGGACTGAATGAAGGAATGAAGGACCGAACTAATGGTGAAAGGACAAAATGAATGAAGGAAGGATTCAGGAAGGACCGAACAAACTAAGGAAGGAAATAATGAATGAACAAAGGAAGGAAGGAACAAAAATACGAACAAACGAACCAACCAACGAAGGATTCAAGGAAGGACTGGACAAGCTAAGGAGGGGAGAAACGAAGAACGAACAACCGAATGAATGAATGAATGAATGAATGAATGAATGAATGAATGAATGAATGAATGAATGAATGAATGAATGAATGAATGAATGAACAATGGACCTAATGAAGGAAGGAACAAAAATACTGTATGAATGAATGAACAAATGAATGAATGAGCGAACAAACAAACAAATAAAGGGAGAAACAAAGGAAGAAATGAATGATGGAAGGAATGAACAAACGAGTGAATGAATAAATGAAGTAAGGACAGAATGAACAAACAATGGAAGGAAGGTTGGCAATAATGAACGAATATAGGAAGATCACTAAATGCACTACAGAATGTTACGTTTACACATTCCTGCACAAACTGCATGTAAACGCATCAACGTTTGAATCAGAATCAGATTTATTGCCAAGTGTGCTTCACACACACAAGGAATTTGTTTGGCAACAGAAGCTTCCAGTATACATAAAGTGACAAGTGACAATGCGAATGGAGAAAGTATTGCATGGTATATTGTTAAAAGGTGCTGTGTACAAGTGCGTATGAGAAAGTATTGCACGTTTATTGCACAGTAGAAGAATATTTAACTGTTCATGAGGTAGATGGCCTGAGGAAAGAAACTTTTCCTGTGTCTGGCTGTTTTTGTGCTTGGTGCTCTGTAGCACCGACCAGACGGTAACAGTTCGAACAGGTAGTGTGCTGGGTGCGAGGCATCCAGAGTGATTTTGCAAGCCCTTTTACTCACTCTGGAAGAGTAGAGTATGCTGCATTGTAATATATTGTATAATGTTATATAGACCATTCTGAGGGATGTAATAATAAACAACAATTGTCCCAACGTATTTCCTGTTTTGCATTTTTTAAATCTATAGCTTCCGAGAATCCAAAAAGAGCCACATATTGATAAATAATGTTATGATAGCTGTTTTAACATGAAATTATGATGGAATTGCCTCTTGTTACAGTTTTGAAATAGTTTGATAAGCAGAAAATGTTCATGGGCCAATGACATGACCACATTGAAATGGTCTATAGTAATACCAAGCCAACTAGTTTTCTTGTTTGACATTGTCTTCTTTGATAAACCAAACTGTGTGGTAAGACGTGTCTATTTCTGGAGATTCTGCTATGAACGTGTCTAGTGTCACATGTCATATTTGAATCAGAGGGCGTTTTAGACAATGTCAGCAGCTGGAAGTCAGTGGTTTAAGTTTCTAACTGTACATTTTTGAGTATTTTTTTATCATTGATTAAACCCCTAGCAGCTTAGGAGTTGAAATGGAATGGATTTATGTGCTTTTGAACGCTTCAAAAAACACCAATATACAACATGAAAGAGCCAGGATAAAATTTGAAACTACTCTGTGTTCGAATGACGGAGAAAGGTTATATTTACAGAGGAAGGCTTGAGTAAAGTATGGGGTAATTTTTATTTTTGGGTGAACTATTCCTTTAAGTCACAGGTTCATTCCACTCTGGCAACTAAGGATGTCCAGATCCAATCACGTGATCGGAAATCGGGCCCGATCACATGGTTTCAGACTCCTGATCGGACATTACCTCCAGATCAGGACTCGAATATATATGACAAGACCTGTCTCCACGAGAACGCAAGTCTGTTCTCTGTGTTCTTGGAATTGAGAAACAACCTGTCTGCGGTCTGGAGGTTATAAAAGTGATAGTGACAACATTGCCATAGCAAACTGTGAGATATGTAAACTTGGGATTGCCTGCCGGGTATTTTAAGTTGAGGTGCTACAGTATTTGTTTTTATATAAGATTTTTTTTTATATTTACTGTTGCACTAAAGTCCAAAAGTGAAGAATTGATGTTATTTTTTACTTAATTGTTCAAGCTACCTTACAGAAGTGCTCTGTTTGTTAACAGAGTTGTTGAATGTTAAAATAAGGTGAATTAATAAAAAATAAGGAACATCCTGGATCTGTTTCTTCGCTCTTCTTTATTCTTTTTTTTATGTATTATAGAAGTATCGGATCAGGTTTTAGTATCGGTAGATACTCAAAATCAAATGACTCGAACTCGAAGGCAAAAAGACCTGATCAGGACATCCCTAGTGGTGACCCCTGATAAATAAGGGACTAAGCCGAAGGAAAATGAACAAATGAACGAATTCCTTGAAGTACTCAAATGTCCAAATTTGTGTAATAAATATTCAATAAATAATTAAATAAGATTTGGGGGATAAAAATAAAACCTCATAGGGCCCTGCGAGTGCAAGCAATCGTATTACTCTGATGTCTGGAAATGATCCAATCTGAGCTCTTCTAGGGAAAGGTCCCTGTGCTTGATAAAAAGTGTTGTTTTGAAACATGTTTGAAGTGGATGGGGGTCTCTTTCACTCTATAGCAGGCTTTGGTGGTGATGCAGGTTGCATGAGGCTACAAAAATGAGACTGCAGGGTTTTTGTAATTACCACAAGATGCGATAACCTGAGTCCTGTCACCCTGCCAAGAAAACATTGAACGATGTTAAGCGGGAAGGGGGTCCGGCCACCTACTGAGCCTGGGGCAGAAGCCAAATCTACAGAGGAAAGATCATGCTAGGCAACGGGTGGGACTCTCTGGACCACCAGTGGGCCGCGGACGGTGTAATGTCGCAGACACATGGCCGTCACAGGCAGGGAACGAGTAAGGTGGGGCTGGGCTTGTTAAAACACCAAGGCTTTTAAGTCTTTGTAATCCGAGTCCTCACTGGGAGTAAAACTAGAGTCCTTGGAGGATTAAGTTGCGCCGCAAAAGAAAATTCTCTCACATTTTTTTTTCTTTTAGGAGAATGCCTTGGCCAGTGCTTTGAATAATGCAGGCGGCGAAATTGTGTTTGTCAGAATAGCAGAGCACAGTGATATAGATGTAACAAAACATTGGGCCTGCCAGGAAAACTGTTTAAAAGCAATCAGGCTCTTGTGAGTCAGGACACTGCATCGGTTTTTAAACTGCGGTTGTGTGTGGGATTTCAAGAGTTTGCAGGCTCAAGATAAAATAATAAGCAATAGATAAATAAAAGTCACAATTATAAAAAAAAATGGGGGTACAACAAAAATAACAATGGATTACTGACTGATAATAAAATAAAAATAATACATGATTTTTTTTATGTATTGCAAGTTGACTTTAAATAAAATATTTAAATAAGGACAGAAGTACTACAGGCCAGCAAGTTTACTGGATGCTAATTTATTAATTAATTAATTAATTCATTCATTCATTCATTCATTCATTCATTCATTCATTCATTCATTTTCTTTTCGGCTTTGTCCCTTTATTAATCAGGGGTTGCCACAGCAGAATCAACTGCCAACTTATCCAGCTTATGTTTTAAGCAGCGGACCCTTCCAGCTGCAACCCAACACTGGGAAACACACATACACTCTTGCATTCACACACACACACACACACACACACACACACACACACACACACACACACACACACACACACTATGGCCAATTTATGTTTTTCAATTCACCTACAGCGCATGTCTTTGGACTGTGGGGGAAACCGAAGCACCCTGAGGAAACCTATGCCAACACGGGGAGAACATGCAGACTCCACACAGAAATGCCAACTGACCCAGCTGGGGCTGGAACCAGCAACCTTCTTGCTGTGAGGCCTGGTTGCTAATAAAATTAAAAAAATTAAAAACTTAAATTAGTACAGATAGACTGAAGACAGATAGACAGAAGTACTACAGGCCAGCAAGTTGACTGGTTGTAAATAAAATAATACATAATGCATATTAAAATATTAATAAAAACAATAATAATGGTCAGACAAGACAGTGAACTGGGTGATAATAAAACAATAAATGACATATAAATCCAAAAGAAAAAGAATGTCTGGTACAGTAAGTTCACTAGCAGGTAATAAACAAATGAAATGAAACTGTCACAATAATCAGTATATCGACTTATCGAACAACACATGAACGTGACCTCAATAATTTTTGGTGATTAAATATATATCGCCCATACATAAAAATTCAATTGTTAAACATCTCTATCTCTATTGGGGGTGTCAGTGTCAGCTCCAGGATTCATTTCATACATTTATGAAATAATAAAATGTTTAGTGCATTTATATACTTAAGCATCTATAACGTTTTTTTCATTTTGACCATTATAAACTCTAGATGTTGGATAATAAAGACCGAAGTGTCTTCTTTCCAAAGATACATGAACTGCGAATGTAAACCAAATTATTCAGCAACTGTTACTGTTTTAGTTTGGGAAGGTCATTTTTTAAAAAATGCCTCTGACGATGAGGGAAAGAAGGACACCGATATAGTTTTGGAAACTTTTTACTGAAATCTCATTTTGCATCCTATCTTCGTCAGTTTGTATATGGAAAAACTAATTTTGAACACAATACAATTATTTTTTCTCATGACTTCATATTGTATAACTTTTTATATTCTTGAGCATGAAACTTCCCCTTTTACCACAGTAAAACCTAAAGTGTCTTTTTTCCAATGATACCTAATTTGTGTTTGTAGCTTACTGGGGTCAAGAACTGTTACCATTTAAAGTTAGGTAGTTGTAAATCTCTAAAAGCGAGTGCTAACATTATAGTATTTACTATAAATTACTATAGGTGTTTGCATGTGGGTGTCTAACAGCTGAAAATAGATCTGGAAACAGATATCGCAGCCTCTGTTACATTTTACCTTTTTTTTAATAACATGTATTATTATTTATCTAGGATATGTGTTTTCACATTCTGATTCCAATGCCTAAATATTAAATTGTTAAAATGACTATAATTAAATTAAATAATCATAAGAATTAAAACATGATGTTTTCTTTGGAAGAGTGCCCTTGCATTTTGATGATATTATATTGTCATTCTGGCATTATATAACGAGTGGCATAAAATGATCTTAAAATGACAATAATATCCATTATCGCAATATATTTTGGTGCAATATATCATACAACAAAATATAAATGACAGGCCTATTTATATCATTTTAAAATATTCCTTTGTGATCAAAAGCTTCTGCTAACTAGACCTATATTATATATTTTATACTAATGACAATTTGTACACTATTTACAAACTGTAGGTAATTAGAGGTGTTAGAGGTCTGTAATGTTAAAGTGGTCCGTCACCTGATTACGTTTGTTGAGCTGTAACTCTTACATGATCGCATAGAAGCACTTTAATGAGCCAAATAAAACTGTAACAGACCTGTTGCACGCACAGCTGTTGTTCTTGCTAATGTCTTAAAAATGTTGATTAGATAATATGTGCTCGAGAGCTTACTGCGCTTCAGAGCAGAAGCGTTTCAATGTACTTTCAGCTCAAATCTCACATTAAAAGATCTGGTATTTGGCAGGAATCTGTAATGAAAGAGAGGCAGATCTTAAATGTTTATGGTGTGGAAAAAGAAAGCGTGCAGAGCGACTTGTTGCTTAGGTGCCTCAGAGATGTTTTGGTTTTGTAAATCCAGCCTTTTGTTGCGAACCTGCATTTCAGCTTCAATGCAGACACTGCTGGGACTGGTGAGGGAGTCATAAAAAAAAAAAAAAAAAAAAAAAAAGTCAGCGTGTTTTGGTTTGACAGACCACATCAAATAGCTGAAAGCAAACAGGTGCTTTCTGCCAGAAGATTCAGGCTTTATTTTGACATGGCACGCTTTAAAGAGCAGCCACCAAATTTACTGTAGACATGACATGTTGTTTGCACACATTACATCACTCACATAGGGATGATGTCTGTGCCTTCATGTGTACACGCTAATGTCTGTGTATGTATAATAGATCTTCCTTATACACTATGTACTAGGCATGGGTTGGTATATGTTTCTGACAGTATGATAACCTTGAGTAAAAAATATCACAATATTGTGATTACTGCTCTAAAACATATTCTTTTTAAATGTCTGGGTAAAAAAAAGCAAGTTTTTCCCCTTTTAAACACAATATATTTTATTTTAGGAAACATTTAATTAATAATTTGGAACAGTAAACATGTCAGGCTAAATAATTCAAATAAATCATTGACTTCTGCTGTCTTCATTAGTTTCAATAAAACAGATTTCTATACAACACAAATAAAAAAAACCTTACATAGACCTTAGGAACAGTATTACAGAAAATTTTATCAGTTTTAAAACCTTGTAACCAGTTATCATCCCATTTGTACTATCTCAAAAGTTTGGATTTTTTTCTGATTTTTAAAAGAAGCCTATTCTGCTCACTAATGCAATCAAAAAATAGTAAAACTGTAAAATTGTGAAATAGTATTACAGTTTAAATATTTTTTTTCTTTTGAGTGTACAGTAGTTTAAATATATGTAATAAATGTAAATGATTCATAGCTGAATTTTCAACATCGTTTAGTCTTGTGTCGCCTTCAGAAATCATTATCATATGCTGATTTAGTGTTCTACTATAAATTATTGACATTTAATCATTAACCCTTCGACTGCCCGTCTACCAAATGGTTGACCATGTTTTGACTGTTTTAACTAATGACTGTTAAAGTCATTTAAAGAATCTGTTTTAAATAACAGTTTACCCTACACAACATTGTTGGTTTCCCACAAAAAAAAAAAAAAAAAAATCAAACAAACCTAATTCTGTTGCACTACTACACTTCATTTTGGTTTTATTGTAAAAAGTATTTTTATAGTATATTTTATAGTATTTTTCATACTTTATGTATTAATTTCAGTACTTTTACCATAAACAGACATATCAACCATTTGGTAGAGGTTGATATTTTAGAAATTAGGGGATGTGTTGAAAAAATGCATTGAGTCCGTTAACTAACAACATAAGGAGTTAAGAAATGCAATCCAAAAAATATTTTTTAGGTGGGGTAGTATAATGATTCTTTATGATTTGTGTTGATATTTTTCTGCTTTATAGTGTAGTGAAAGCTCATACAAGTTTTATTTATATTTAATGCATCCTTGATGAATAAAATATGTTTGAATGGTAATAGTTCTGAATCAGTTTCCACAAACAATAATAGAAATCAGCCCAACAGTTTTTAACATTGATAATAATACGAAATGTTTCATAATATTAGAATGATTTCTGAAAGATCAGGTGAGAACTGAAGCCTGTAGTAATGATGCTGAAAATTCAGCTTTGAATCACAGAAATAAATACAATTTCAAAACTATATTCAATTAGAAAAATGTTATTTTAAAGTGGAATATTATTTCACAATTTTACAGTCTTTACTTCAATTCCGAGCAAATATACACTGTAAAAGCAGTTTTCCATGTCATTTATGTTTTTATTTATTTTATTCCCAGTTTTTTATGCTTTTGAATTGCATTCTGGTACCTTGAGCTTTCTTTTAAAAAACTTAAGTAGTTTAAACTGATATATTGTCTGGGTTGTTGTAGTATGATAGTGTACAAAAACTTTCTAATAAGCTGCCAGTACATTTTTGTTATTTTACAGAATTATTTCTCTATATTTTGTTTCTTATACATTATATAATTTTAAACTACTAAAATGTCAATAAAAGTTAGTTTGTTAAACTGTAGAGTTAAATTTTTAACACCAAATGTTGACAGAACAGAGATCAATGTCCCATAATTAAACATACAACTGTAAATAAACTGAAAACATTTGTGAATCACAAAATATGGAAACTATTCATATATAACTAATAAATTAACTAATAAATTAATTAACATATATGTTTTACAGTGTACGCAGCCTTGGTGAACTAAAAAGTGCTCTTTTAAAAACAAAAATCCCACTGATCTCCAACCGCTGGCCGGTAGTGCGTTTGGGATTTATTTTTGTTAAATTTACATGGGTTTGTGTCATTTTGGACAGCCGTTCCGTTGCTTTTGTCCACTATATTGCTCTTTGATCATGGATTATTCCCCCTTAATCCTACCAAGTCTGTGATCCCATCCCTGATCCCTGTCCTTTTATTCTGTGGCTGTTGTTCATGAACCTGAGGCGAGGGAGGAGAGAGGATACAAGTGCAGGTCTCCTTACATCTTATCTTGGTGACTGCAACCTGAGCCGGTGTGGAGGAACTGCCTTCACATCCACTTAATCCTGCTGTTGAGCAGTGCTTGTGCTGGTGTGGATTTGGTTTCTCTGCATCACTGAAGGCTAATGTCAATATTAGGCAGTTACAAACCATCCAAATCTCCCAAGAGGACTGTATATCTGAATATATAGATATGGGATATACCAACGCAATCTCACAGCAATTCGTAAATTTTTGATTTAGTGGCTAATACAATTGAATTCGTACAATCTAATTCGTACAAATTAGAACGATTTGCTCACCACCCAATGACGGTTGGGGTTAGGGGTGGGGTTAGGTGCAACGCCTCCTTTTAAAATCGTACATTTTCGTACAATTAAACTCGTAGGAATTCGCCACTAAACTGACAAAACGTAAAATACTTAAGTTTCCTCATGAGATCAGGCTGGATATACTGATGCTTTGCTGAAATAGGTTATTTTGATTCATAAAACAATGATTGTTTCACGTGTAGCTAAAATTAGCAATTAACAAAATAAAATAAGTTTAAGCATTAAAAAGACTAATGCTAATTTTTTAATTAAAGCTGTATAAATGTTAAACAAAAACTGTTTTAAAAAGTACCAAAACAAAGACCATAATCACAAAGCAAAATGATTAAACTCAAATTATTAAAGTCAAATATTACTAAGATACTAATATAAGAAATATATACTACAATGATACACAAATAAGGTAAAATAATACGTCTTTGGGCTACTGGAACAGTTATTTTTGTTTCTATGTGATGTTTCGACCAGAAACTATTAAAAACTAAAACTAAAATTTTAAACTTGAAAAAAATGTTTTTAAAAAGTTGAAAAAAGTTATAAAAGATATATAAATATTAGGTTAAAAATCAAAAGTTTAACAAACCTTGATAAATTTCTACTTTATAAAATTTAATTAAGTGGTAATAAAAATACAAAAAATGAAATAAAAACTATTACAAAAAGTACCAAAACAAAAGACTAAAATCACAAAGCAAAATGATTAAACTCAAATTATATATTTGAAGTCAGAATTATTAGCCCCCCTGTTTATTTTTTTCCCCAATTTCTGTTTAAGGGAGAGAAGATTTTTTCAGCACATTTCTAAACATTATAGTTTTAATAACTCATTTCTAATAACTGATTATTTTATCTTTGCCATGATGACAGTAAATATTATTTTACTAGATATTTTTCAAGACACTTCTATACAGCTTAAAGTGACATTTAAAGGCTTAACTAGGTTAATTAAGTTAACTAGGCAGGTTAGGGTAATTAGGCAAGTTATTGTATAACGATGGTTTGTTCTGTAGACTATCGAAAAAAATATATAGCTTAAAGGAGCTAATAATTTTTACCTTAAAATGGTTTTTAAAAAATTAAAAACTGCTTTTATTCTAGCCGAAATAAAACAAATAAGATTTTCTCCAGAAGAAAAAATATTATCAGACATACTGTGAAAGTTTCCCTGCTCTGTTAAACATCATTTGGGAAATATTTTAAAAAGGAAAAGAAAAAAATCAAAGGGGTGCTAATAATTCTGCCTTCAACTGTATATATGTTGCTGAAACAGCAATGCGTGCGACATGACATCACTTTCGTTGCAGAGACGCTATTGGTTAAATGCCAGCAAAGTAGAACACGGAAGCAGCCTGAAGCGGAAAGCGCGAGTGAGTCTGCGGAGGTATAATAAAGTTGATGACGACAACATTGCCAGAGCAAACTGTGAGATATTAAAACTCGGGATTGGCTGCCGGGTATTTTAAGTTGAGGTGCTACTGTATTTGTTTTTATATTCGATTTGTTTTACTGTTGCACTACAGTCCAAAAGTGAAGAATTTGTGTTATTTATTACTTGATTGTTCAAGCTATTGTTCAAGGTATAAATTAAGTGGTAATGAAAGTACTAAAATTTTAAATAATTAAAGCTAAAGAAATCTAATAAAAATGATTTTAAAATTCAAAAGCACAAAGTATTGAAACTATTTCAAATGAATTGTACAGTTTTGTTTGTTGGTCTTTGAAAACACTAGAAAAATATATTTGCTCATAAATATTAATTACATTTATAACTAGCTCAATACATAATCTCAGCAGTAAGACCTCCAACTCAACTAACAACATGAATCAATGAGCATTTCAGCAGGTCTGGCAGCTTGCTTTTGAATCTTGATTTAGCAGTTTTGATGTCTTGTTGAATAGGTGCACATAAAAGCATGGAGTTTACTTAAGTAAACCACTGATGTGCGTCAAAGACCAGAAGCTGAAAGCAAAATCTCCTGTAACCCCATACACAAACAACTCTGGATCAAATATAGCCCTGGTTGCTACTAGGACATGCTTTGGTCTGGGACTAATCCCATCTAAAGCGTGATGGCTTTATGGGTTTACATACAGTAATTACTGTTTTTAAATGGTTACTTGAATCACGAATAGCTGCACTAAACACTGATAACCTCTGCCAGTGTGCCTTTCAGATTTCACAAACGATAAAGACAATTAGCACTTTTGATCATAAGTACTCCATTTTGCCTGGGAAATAGAATTTCTGACTCTCGCACCACCGGTGGATTATTGGTACATTTGGAAATGGTAACATGCGCAGTGCCTTTACTCTATGGCTGAGTGTCCACAGGAGCGTTTTTGTGCACTGCAGAAATGCCAGCTGAGGTTTTTTGTTGTTGTTGTCAATTGAAGCAACACTTTTTTTTTCTTTTGGTGTGTGTTTTACACTTTTTAAAATGCTTTGACAGTTGGAGAAGTGCTCACAGCTGATTTGCGGTATCATTTTTAAAATGATACCGCATTTGTGACTACAGATGTAATGCATAAAATAATCAGTGTTGGGAAAAGTTACTTTTGAAAGTAATGCATTACAATATTGAGTTACTCCCCTAGTTGCGTTACTTAGTTACTTTTTATGGAAAGTAATGCGTTACGTTACTTTTGTGTTACTTTTTATTACCTGGCTGAGGTTTGATCTCTTTCAGAACATGATAGAGGAGCTCTGCAATTAACAAAGCACTGTATAAGTATAAATTCTTGACCCCAGAGCTATACAGTACATGCCATATATATAGATGATTGAAAGTTTAAAGCAATGTGTTAGCTACTTTTGTGCTATTTGTCTTAAATAAATTCACTGTATCCAGACAATCCCCTTTTATTTTTCTTCTATGCGTTCAAAATTATGAACACATTCTCTCATTGACTGCGGGATTTATTGTGACTACTTTAATTTTAATTCAGCAATTTATTTTTAAAAACTAAATGATTAAACTAAAAAGTAACTCAAATATTATTACTTTTTTTTTTACTCGTTACTTAGTAAAGTAATATTAATACGTAACTTGCGTTACATGTATTGCTTTACCTCAACACTGATAATAATTAATATATCACAATTATAGTGACCAAAATTGATAATCACAGTAAAAAATAAATGACACACACACTTAAGTAGGGCTGGGTAATTTTGCCTAAAATCAAAATCTTAATTAATTGAACATTTTAACTCGATTATGATTGATGACAGATTATTTTATTAATTTATTTAATGTTTTTGCCCTCATAGTTTTGTACAGTAAATATGCTCACATATTACGAGTGAGAAATTTTTGAATGTATGGTGCATTATTTGATTTTAAAATAAATGAAGAAAACAAAAACTATCTACTATCTATGGATATTTATTGAACATCAACGTTGAACAACTGAAATTAAAACAAGCATTGCCTAAAACGCGGCTCTCTGCACTGCTCACCGTCTTCACCACTACCAAACCGAATAACAAAGCTGGCACTATGCGTTGTTGTGATGTGTAAGTTCTTCTTTTTTTTTTGAGAGGTGCGCAGGTATGCGAAGGCTTGAAGTATAATATCATAATAATATAATAAGTATAAATTATAATTTAATAAGTATAATTCAGCCTTAACAGAGTGGGGTCATGTGACTCACACACGGTAGGGAAAGTAATAAAATATATAGACCTGGAAAAATTAGATTGATTATAGATTCTGAATGTCTATGGTTTATAGGTACATTCAATTTTTTTTATTCAAAGTATTGTTTATATTAAACCTGTACTTTGAAAGCTGCCACTATGTTTGTTGTTTTTTCACAAAAAGTTGTACAAAGCAATATTTTTGCACCAATTTTGATCTGTTTCATTTAACACCAGCAGTGCACCTTCATTAAAGGGATTGTTTACCTAAAAATGACAATTCTGTCATCATTTTACTCTTGCTCCACTTGTTCCAAATGTTTTGAGTTTCATTTTTCTGCTCAACACAGAATATGTTTTGAAGAATGTTAGAAACTGGTAGCCACTGACTTTCAGTACTGTTTTCAACATTCTACAAAAAAATTTCTTCATTTGAATTCAACAAAAACTCATAAAGACATGGAAGCACTTAAGGGTGAGCAAATGGTGAATAAATTTTCATTTTTGGGTTAACTGTCCCTTTAAATGTTAAATAAGTGTTCGCACAATTCCAAGAACTCAGCAATGCTTTAATGTGGACGTTGTTTTGATGATATGTTTACGTTTGTTTTGTAGGTACACTCGAAATCAAGTCTGTGGATGTGGGCATCGTTGCCATCAAGGGGATTCAAAGCAATTACTACCTTGCAATTAACAAGAAAGGGGTGGTCTACGGGGCGGTGAGCATCATTTTCTTTTCATTTCTCTTTTAATTATAGTTAATGACTGGACTGCGCAAGCAAATAATGATCACGTATCGCCATCCCATCCAAACCGAAGTCGTCCTTCTTATCGGAAATGTTCAAACAGCGTATTCTGTATTTCTAAACTATTTATAGAAATGCAGCTCTTTACAAGCTTCCAGAAAGATCCGTCAGCCCTCGGGTCGCTCTCATAGGCTTTGATGTCAGAAAGCCTGCTCTATTTCTCATGTCTCGGGACACTTAAAAAGCCCGGGGTTGTTTTAAAGGACAGTTCCACTCCATTGCCTGTAAATAATCCCCCCGCAAAAGTCGGCTTGAGCAAAGGAGTTCTGTCATCTTTGAAAAAGTAAGCCGAGAAGGCCCTCTACCTTACACTGTAGTCTCTCCTCCATTGCTGCTCCATGCATGCGTTTCTCCTCCATTCACAGTTCAGCCACACAATCCTCTTTGTTTCCTAAGTCCCATTGCCTCTCATTCATCTGCTCTCATGAATGGCAAATGTTATCTGAAACAGGGAAAAATTGTGCCATGCTTTTCTCAAAAGTCAAATCAACAAATGTGAGAGGAAAAGGAAAGTCCTAAAATGAAATCACCTGCGCCTCAGGTCTGTTAACGTAACTGCGGAAATATTAATCAATATGGTCACATACACTATATGACACTATTTATTTTAGTCACGCTCAGAAATTTGAACTCTCAAATATTTTTGGTGATCCTGGGGATAGAAATGCTGAATGTAAATAATCGTCATTGATTATTTATCGATCATCAATCGTAATTGGCAAGTTGAAAATGGCGGTGATAGTCATATTACGATATTCATTATGAAATAAATAACATGTTTAAAAAAAATGTATAGATTGATCATCTTAACTAGTCAATATTATGCTGATTTTACAAAAAAAAAAATTTATTTAATAAAAATGTTATTATTTTGCTACAGTATATTGTTATTAGGGATGCTCCGAATAGGATTTTTGCAGCTGATACCGAGTACCGATTCCTTGTCATAGTGATCAGCCGATACTGAGTACCGATTCTGATGCTTCAAGCTTTATAAATACATAAAACACACATTTATATTATTTTAATCATATTTGAAGTATGATATTAAGTGGAGTTCTCTGCTTAACTAAGAGAATAAATAAAGGTTGTTGCATAAAATCCCTTGAACATGTCTCTTATAACCATTTAGTGTGGACATGTCATGGCCAGAAGCAGCTTAAATAGTAAATAAAACAGATTTTTTTAAAAAGGTAAGAAAAATGACTAACAATGCAATTTAAAAACATTGCAGATGATGAAAGAATTCAACTTGGAGCGCATATTTGATGCATAAGAAGTTAAAATGCACACCTATAAATCCATTACTTTTTTACTAAAAGGAAATAGGTCCATAAACTACTGTTTATTGCAATAAGTATATTACAAAAAATTATATTATTAAATATTAAAGTATATATATATTTATATTTTATTTCCAGCCAGGCTTTAGTGAAGTTGCAACATTGTCAAAAACACATGAAATTATGAGATTGGCCAAATCAGCGAGTACCGATTGAGTAAAAAATGTGATTATCGGCCGATACCGATCTCCGGCCAATCGATCAGAGCATCCCTAATTGTTATATTTAAAAAATATACAGTATATCTTAATTTATGAAATTCACAAAATGAATGGTACCTTTTAAAACATTTAACAATTTTCCTAAAATTTTATTAAATTTTAATTAATTATACTACAACAATATATTGTGTATTACATAATTATAATGAATTATATACACAATGAAAACTATGGTGGACAGTTAACGCTGTGATAAGTATCCATTCCACTCCAAAAAATCTGAATTGTATATTAAAACGCAAGTTCTGAAAAATTTGTACCTTATATCAGGGCTAAACAATATTTTGTTTGAGCATCGATATAGCAACGTGAGCATCTGCAATAGTGACATTGCAAGATTAGATTACTTATTAAAGATATAAAAGATAAAGATATTAATAGATTTTATATATATATATATATATATATATATATATATATATATATATATATATATATATATATATATATATTTTTTTTTTTTTTTTATTCATACAATGATGACATTGCTGTTTTACATTTGATTTCAGTACTTGAATACCTTTCGACTTCTCAGAAAACCATAAAGCAGGTTATTTATTTATTTTTGCTTGCTATTTATTATAATTTCACTTTATAGAAAAATACTCAATCATCTCAGTCAATCTAAATTAATGAAATCTTTCCAAATAGAGCTGTTCAAATCATCTGGTGAAATTATATTCATGTCACAATATATATCGAAGCAAAACAAAATATTGCAATATCTGATTTTTTCAATATCGTCCAGCCCTACCTTACATAATATTATTATTATTATTATTATTATTATTATTATTATTATTAATAATAACAATTATAATTTAATAATATAATTTATTAATACAAATATAATTTAATAATAATTTAATAAAACGATTTCTAGTAAGTAATACTAATATGATGATGTCATGGGGTAAAATGGCTGACACCGTTTATCTTAAGACTATTAATTAAATAAAATGTTTTTTGTTATAAGTATTAAATCTTGTAACATCTTGTGTTTTTTTTTTCTGGCAGTAGTGACGATAATATCATTAACAATACTAAGACAGTATCTAAGTCTGACTCCCATCTATGTCTTCTTTTTACAGAGGGATTTTGGCATTGACTGCAAGCTGATAGAGCGGATAGAAGAGAACAGGTACAACACCTACGCCTCGGCAGAATGGATGAACAAGAAGAAGCACATGTTCGTAGGCCTAAGCGCCAATGGGAGGCCGATGAGGGCCAAAAAGACCAGGAGAAAAAACACAGCCACACACTTTCTCCCCATTCCTATCGTGTAGCTACAACCCCACCAAAGGGAACATTTAACTGCACTGAGGAAAGACTTGGAATTTTTTTTTTCGACAGTATAAATGGAACCATTTGGAGAAGAAGGCACTATGTAAAGGAACTACAAGAACTCATTGTCGCTGAGTCAAATCGTTGTTGCATATTTTGTTTTTAAGTTATTGGCACCAGGGAAAAAATATACTTTTTAGCAAAGGAAAGGTTGGACCAAAAAAAAGAAAATCAGCAGAGAGGAATCGGACATTGCAACCTCTCCAAATGAACTGGAGAGACCTTTCACGGAGTGTATTGCTTGTGTGTATTTGTGTGTGTGACCTTTGGAGGCAGTTATTTATGCTGTACTAACTCATACGAAACATTCTAACAGACTCTCAAGCTCTGTGACTCAGTGGACTGAAAGTTATGCTAACACTTACTGGAAGCACTTGCTCAAGGTGCAAGACTGAGAAGCCGAGACGGAGACCCAGCATCCTACCATCCGAATTTAGTCAAGCTAGCACCATTAGCGTAAAGAACTCTAACATTATTAACATGCAGAAGCCACTGTATTTGATATCTCCATTCTTTACCTGACTGCTTTGGAATAAATTATTTATTTTATGTAATATTTAAAGAAAAACAAAAGGCAAAAAAGACATGGAATGGACATTTTTTTATCATTTATGCTTCTCTTTTAAAAAGCTATTCTATCGGTTACACATGAATAAATAAATATATTTCTCCTTACCTATAGCTGAAGTTGCCTCCATGATCCTGGGAAAAGCTCATTTTCTTGTTTTGTTCGTTACTTAGATGTTTAATGCATCTGTTAAAGAAAAAAAAGCTGATACAGTTACAAAACATTTCCTGCACATTTGAAAAACACTGGCTTTAGTGATATTCTGTAACTTGTTTTATTTATTTATTTATTATTTAATGCCATATCAATAACATTGGCTATATTCATGGCAAAACCATTCAGATTCTTGATTCAAAACTTTAATAAATTAAAAATAGTCAGCATACAAAATAAACATATCTTTGAAAAACAAAAACAATAATAATGCCAACAATTATGTTAAATCTCTTAGTTTAAAGTGCCCATGAAACCATAATAATTTTCTTTAGATGTTAGTATAAGTTAGGGCTGGGTGATTAATCAAAAAGTAACCAAAATCAACATTCAGAACCTATAATCGATCAAATCACTGCAGAGCCAAATGGGCAGAGCTGAGCTCCAGCTGCACTTCTTCTAGAAGTGATGTCACTAGGGGCGGGGTAGGTGTATGCATTAAAACAGCTTATAGGAGGAGGAGCTGGAGCTCAAGCTCTCCCTCATTCGCTGTGGCTGACGCAGACCGCTCAAAAAATTTAATTATACGTTGCGGTGATGTGTACTGCAAGCTCTGTGATTGGTCGGCTTGGTAGCATTGACAAGTGTGGGTGGGGCCGAGAGCCGCCGGAGAGCAGGGAGCCCGTTGGAGTGAGTGTTTACAAGTAACTCGTCTCGTGGAGTAGCTCAATATGGATACTTTTGTTTTGTGTTTACGTTACATTTAAAGTTGTTGCACGCTCTCTGGCTCTCGCCTCTTAACGAGCATTCAGAAAAACAAATCACAAACAAACCCATTGCCAGCTAGGGTGCTCAACCACTCAACCAGTGCTCAACCACTGCCAGAGCTGTGATAACAAAACGCTATTGGGTTTTTTTATAAGAGGAGGAACTACTCAATGTTCTGCCCTGCCTTCATTTTTCAGTTCAAATTATGTAGCACATTAAACATTCATTCATTCATTCATTTTCCATTGGCTTAGTCTCTGATTTTATCTGAGATCGCCACAGCAGTATGAACCGCCAACTATTCCAGCATATGTTTTACGCAGCAGATGCCCTTCTAGCTGCAACCCAGTACTGGAAACACCCATACACTCATACCAGTTTAGTTCATCCAATTCTCTTACCACATGTCTCTGGACTGTGGGGGGAACCGGAGCACCAGGAGGAACATGTAAACTCCACACAGAAACGTCAACTGGCCCAGCCGGGACTCAAACCACCAACTTCTTGCTGTGAGGCGACAGTGTTAATCACTGAGCCACCATGTTGCCCTCACATTAAATACAAATGCACATTTCAAAGCACTTTAAGAAACCTTTAACGCCACAGTATGTAATTTTAATGACTAGAGGGCGCAAATGTGGAATCATGGGAGTTGCGGTCTTTGTTGCATCCTATGGGACTTATACAGAAATCATACTCATGGATGAGCTAAAGTATTCAAAATTTATCATGGCAGTATAAAACAGAGCAAGGCCCTCAAAGCAAATTTAGAAGCAAATGCTGATTAGAGACGAACATGACGCATCCAAATATATAATAGTTTTTAGTGGGTTTTGACAAAATGTCTAATATTATTCCAGGAAAAACCTTTCAGAAATGTCCATTTTTACACTCAAGACATTCTTCAAGAGAGTCGGTTTCTTTGCTCCTTTCAGTAAGATTTTCTGTCACTCTCATAACTGAAACCACACGTTACTGTTTCAAAAATAAACAAAGAACCGAGCAATAATTATGAGCTCATCTCCAAAAACATTCAAAAATTCAAAACACACAATGTCACTGCCACACATTGTCCAAGTATCCGGGTTTACTTGTGCCCAAAATGTCTGGTACTCTCAATTGAAAACATTCATCTTGTTTATACATTTCAGCTGCTATCAAACACTCATATAAATCTATGTTCACGTTCAGAAAGTTCAAGTCAACTTTTCAGTCATCATCATAAGCCCGAATACCAGTCTGCCTCTCTCTTCAAAGACTCAATATGAAGGGCATGTGGTGTACATGTAAATACTGGGAGTAGAATATGAGCTGATTCTGATTATCGCTAACGTTACTGTAAGCCTAACGCTTTTCTGTCTCTCAAAATTATGGAGCTGATCCAGCAATTAGCAAGTTAAAACTGAGAAACTTTGCTCTGAAGTCTCACCTTTTATCAATGCCTCTCCTGCTTTCACATGGGAACATGACGTTGACTCTGTTGTGAGCTCGAATACTGATGTGTTTGTTTAGATGGTCTTTTGGGTGGTTCGTAAACATCTTTTCATGTACAATTACACCGAAATTGATTCAAGACTACGGACTTGGAACCAAGAAGCAGTTTCATGTTCTCAGTCGTATCATGCTCGGTTCAATACGTGTAGCACCAAAAAAAATATATTCAACGGCACCGAAGTGCCTCAAACGCGTGGAACTATGGAAGGCCGTTGGGGCCAAAATTTATGCAACAAACACGTTTACACGTTGTTAGGCGTAAACAAGCAATTTGCGCGTTAATTTGAAAGGCCGTTGGGGCCAAAACACAACGCAACAAACGCATTTACATTGTTTTAAACCCTATATGGAACGGACACGTGACATGATCGTTTGGTCCGAGCGACTGACTCTTTGAGTCTGATTTTTTTAGTGAAGCATATGGTAAAATGAAGCTTTCTGAACCAGTGAATCGTTTGACTCAACTGTATCAGAAAAAGGTTCGTTACTCAAAGCTTTCTAAATCAGAGCTTGATGAGGACCTCTGCTAGCTGGTTAAAGTGTAGGAAAGCACTGTGTTGCAAAAATGTCAAACGTTCACAACTGACCAGCTCATTCAAATTGTGAGCAAATTCAGTTTAAGTTAGGTACAACTACCTTAAACTTTAACAACTACCATAGGTTCATATTACGCATAGTAAGACCTATTTAAAGGTGCTGTATGTAAGTTTTTGATTCTTCTAAAGCATAAAAATACCATTATATGTTTGCAGTTATTTAAGAAACATCCCAAGTGAACATACTTGTTTAACTGAAAAACAATGCTGAAGTCAGATATTCTGCCTTTAAAAATGGTTTTTCCGTGCCGGAACGCTGTCTTTGTTTAGGTAAAGTTAACCTGCACAATGCCAGTTTAGCCAATTATAATTCAGCACTCCGGGTTGCCTTGTTGGAAAACAGCGTATTTCATTCATTCATTCAGAAAGGCTCTGAAAGCATGCGCCCGTGACCGAAATGGACAGTATCAGACGTCGAAATGAGACAGATCAGTTCCACATGAGGTTATTAATTAGCAAATGATATAAATATTACGAACGTAAACATTAGGTGAGCAGGTTACATTGTAATCTCGTGTCCTAACAACATGCAAACAGCAGTTTGACTCTTTGCACCAGACGAAACACGACAAAAATGTAAATACAGCCTTTCAGAAGCACAGAATATTCACTCACTCACGAAACGGTAAGGTTTAGAATCCATTCAAACTCACATTGTTAGCATTAGCACTGAATAAACACACGAGGCTTACCTGAGGTGCACTGTCATAGGTTTCACATGTTGAGCTGTGAGAAATAGAAACCGTTTCTAATATCTCAATTCAAGGTGTTGGTTAGAACTAAAACTCCTTTTAATATGGAACATAATTCCTTCTATCGCGCGTCGTTGATTTTATTTAGAACACGGTTTAAATCACTCGCTCCTGTACTCAATCTCTGGCATCCCACGCGTGTGTTTATTTTGATCTAGGAGTGCAATACCCAGTTCAACCACTGGTGTCAAACTTACATACTGCACCTTTAAAACAAAATTTAAAAACATTTGAAAAGTACTGGAAAACGATTTGAAAAATATTGCTTATATTTAGCTACATTTTAAAGTCAGCTTTATTTATTTTTAAATAAAAAAATTTAAACAAATTTATTTAAACTGTGTTGTTTTTTGGGTAACACTTTAGTTTAAGTAGGCCTACCAATTCCCACAGTATTAATTACTACTTACTTTTTACCTGCCTATTATTAAGATATTGGCTGTTTAGTATACTATAAAGTATGATCTTTCATCCCCAATTCTACCCAATACCTAAACTGAACTAGTTTACTTTTAATAAGCAGCAAATTGGTAGTTTGAGCTAAAAAGTTTTAGTGAATGGTTTGTTAATAGTGAGAATTGTACCTTAAAATAAATGTAAACTATTGTTTGTATTAATAATTTTATAATTATTATAATTGTTGCAGTATTTTATTGTATTTGTCACGTATTTGTTTCATAAAGTTTTCCACAGACCCCTTAGAAATATGTTGCAGTCCCCCTGGGGACCCCTGCACCTTTAAAAAAAGTTTAATATGAAAAAAATGATCTCATTCATGCTCAGAATTACATATAGTTTGTTCTGATAACTACCAGAACTACAACTAGATGGCATTAATAAAGAAATAAACAAGGAAGATATATAGAAATACCTGTTTTATAAGACTGCAGTCCCCTGCTGACTCATGAAAGAGCCACAGAGTCATTTGGCTCTAGCAAGGAGAAACCGATTCAAATGCATCATACATATTCAGAGCACGGTGCTGAAGGAATTCCCATTTGTTGGTTTTAGCTGAAATATATATTGTGACCTTCACAGCTTCACAACTTCACTCTTTCCCCAAAGGAATCTGTGGCTTGTTGACCAAACCACAGGAGCAGCTGTGAATATTTCATTCCAGAAAGGTTGCTTGGAGAGCAGCAATAGACAGGGCTGATTTTAACATCCCCGAGGGTAGCGGCACGGTACCGCTGCGTATTTTTGGACCTCGATGCGGTGACACTGAGCCAAGCCCAAGGAGTTCCAGTAACAGAGGTGCTCTCCTATCATTAGCGATCAACAGGTCTTCGAAATGTGTCTAACCTTATGTCAGCCAACATAAAAGAGCGAAAGCGCTAAATATAGTGGCTTTTCAGACTGCACTTACAGCGCATGTTAAACACAGGGCCATTTCAGACTGAGATTTGGATCTGTTATGATCTCTGGAGGTTTCCAATTTCTGTTCAGCAGGTGTGTCAAACATTTGCCTTGGCTTAGGCTGAGATGAAGCATGTGTTTATCAATTCGGCTCGAGTGAGTGAGAGAAACAGAGAGAGCAAACGTCTGCCAACTCCGACCCTTCAGGAGAAGAGAGAAGTAAATTTACAAACTAATACGAAGCCATATTCTGCATTTAAATGTAAGCTAATACAACCAAAGCAGAGGGGTGTTTTTCTTTTTTTCCCCTGCACTGGGATTAGACCAAGATTACTTGTCAAATGTAATATGGAAACATGAAAGCATCCAGTTGAGATGGCAAGATAGCATGAGATCTCTCACAGACGGGCCTTTCTTGCCCAAACTAAACCGTGTGTAATGTACATGTGGGTTTGTAGCTTTGGTTTGGGAAACATGTTGCTTATAAAGTTAGTGTTTATTTGGTCCGTCAACCACATTAATGCTTTTTATCCAATAACATTGTTTTCTAGAACAGCAAATGAGCTTGATTAAAGACAACTGTGATCTGGTTTAAGTATCTGCTTTGGGCTTGAAAAACATGAGGTTTTATAGTCACTGAAGCTTAGTGGTAGTAAGTACACATTGCCCCCCCCCCCCCCCAAAAAAAAACCCATTACAACTGTATTTTTTTTTTTTTTTTTTTTTTATTAAATGCAAAAATAATATTGTGTTTTGGTTTTATCCCTTCTAAAGTTTTAATGGCCTACAGACAAATACTGAATTTTTCATTGACCTGTGAATGTGGAGTCATCAAACTTTGCCACTGTATGATCAACAGTGGCTTCAGAACCACGGACAGCTCTGATTTTGGCTTTATGGAAGGTTGGGCTGATTTAAATCGACAGCTACAGTATGTACAGTAGACTAGAGACCTTTAAAGTTTTCCTGGCCAACTGCAACAGTACTTTATAGAGTTTATGCAAACAGTTGCCCTTAAATGAAGTGTTTGCTAACAAACAAAATTTATTTACTCTCACGCCATCAAAATTGTATAGTAGGTGACTTTTTTTGTACACTAGAGCATTAAAAAAAGGTATAGCAGAAATCATGGTCCTTGGTTCAGATAAAATGCAGAAGAATTCTGACTTTATATCTTGGGATTCTGGGAATTAAAGTTGCAGTTGTGTGATATAAAGTGAGTATTGCAAGCTATAAAAGTTTCCTGTTATGGAAACTGACATTAAATGGAGTGTTAAAGACGCATGTGTGGACAAATTGAGTGCATTTAGGCCAGAGCAACTCAGAATTCCAACTTTTATCTCAGAATTACGACTTTAATAACTCAGAATTCTGACTTTCTAATTTGGAACTTGGAATTGCGACACTACATTTTATAATTCTGACTTTCTAATTCGGAACTTGGAATTGCGACACTACATTTTATAATTCTGACTTTCTAATTTGGAACTCGGAATTGCGACACTACATTTTATAATTCTGACTTTCTAATTCGGAACTTGGAATTGCGACACTACATTTTATAATTCTGACTTTCTAATTCGGAATTTGGAATTGCGACATTACATTTTATAATTCTGACTTTCTAATTTGGAACTCGGAATTGCGACATTACATTTTATAATTCTGACTTTCTAATTCGGAACTCGGAATTGCGACACTACATTTTATAATTCTGACTTTCTAATTTGGAACTCGGAATTGCGACATTACATTTTATAATTCTGACTTTCTAATTCGGAACTCGGAATTGCGACACTACATTTTATAATTCTGACTTTCTAATTTGGAACTCGGAATTGCGACATTACATTTTAGAATTCTGCCCTTCTAATTTGGAGCTCGGAATTGCGACATTACATTTTAGAATTCTGCCCTTCTAATTTGGAACTCGGAATTGCGACATTACATTTTAGAATTCTGACTTTCTAATTTGGAACTCGGAATTGCGACATTACATTTTATAATTCTGACTTTCTAATTTAGAACTCGGAATTGCGACATTACATTTTAGAATTATGACTTTCTAATTCGGAACTCGGAATTGCGATACTACATTTTAGAATTCTGACATTATAATTCGGAACTCAGAATTGCATCACTACATTTTAGAATTCTGACTTTATAATACGGAACATGAAATTGTGACACTACATTTTAAAATTTTTACTTTATAACTTGGAATTGCAAGTTTCACACAATTCTGTGTGCAAAAAATGCAAAAAAATTTATTCAAGAAGCTTTTTTTGGACAAGTAAAAATATATAGTTTTTTAAGGAAAAAATTGTCATTTATGTCAATTAAGTGATTTTTTCCCCTGAGAAAGGCAAACAGTCTTATTTGAAACTGAGAACAAGATTATTTTGCTTTTTTTTTTTTTTTACTTTTTGTTCAGAAATTTTTAAATAACTTAGAAATTCATTTACTCGTTCATTTAGTCCCTTTATTCATCAGGGGTCGCCACAGCAGAATGAACCGCCTACTTATCCAGCATATGTTTTAAACAGTGGATGTCTTTCCAGCACAGTACTGGGTAATCCATACACACTCATTCACACTAAGGGCAATTTAGTTCAATTCTCCTATTTTGCTTTCAACGACCTCATGTATTGTCAGGAGCATCATGCATTCTTTTTCTCTTGTCTGTTTATGTGTATTTGACTCAAATACTTGTATTAAAAGGCACCTATGATGAAAATAATGTTTTGTAGCTGTTTAGACAGAACTGTGTGTGGGTATAGTGTGTCCACAGTCACATTGGGGTAATAGAAATACAATAAGTCTCTTTTTAAATTTCCCAATGTTAAAATAGGATCCAAATCCCTCCCGTTTTGAGGCCTACAGCAACGTGATGTAGGAGTGCGGTTTCCCAGCCTACCAAATTAATTGACAGCCGTATATTAACATGTCTCCAAAGTAACATGTATAATCATATCAACAAGAGAGAACGTGCGCAAAGCAATTGGGATTAAAAGATCTGTTCAGCTCTCTGTGATCATCAATCATCATCAAATGTGATCAAGAATGAGTTTGAAACGCTTTTAAAACAGTGCATGTTTGTAATGAATTACAGTGATTTTACCGTCTTTACCTTATCATCACCACATCAGCCACATGTCAGAACAATTATAAAAGTAGACGCTTCAATACCAATTTTTGGACGTTAAATCGAGTTTATTTTGTACGTTAACATAACAGATATCCATACAGCAGTGGATATTAAAGTAATTCCTGTCATATTTGCGTGCAAAAACAGTGCAAAGTTAAACGTGTGCGCTGTGTGTGTGTCTGTTTGTGTGCATGAACTTTGTAACGACATTGTGTGTGAACTTGGTAACAGCCATGTTGATCGAAAGGCTTGAAATAACTCTACAACAAATACATCAAATAATCATTGGGAAAGTTCTGACTGTTGTATTTCTCACAAAGGTTACGTAAGATCGGCTTACTTCATGTCTGTTACTGTGCTGTTTATCTGACGCAGCCAAGGCGAAGATTGAGGCACACTCTGACAGGCACGTGTGAATGGTGCATTAAAGGCACAAACCACAAAAACAGCTACATTGTGTTTAGAGCAGAAATTTCCAATATTCAGAAAGGTGTAATAAATAATCTGATGGGTGTTTTGAGCTGAAACTTTACAGACAGATTCTGGCGACTCAAAAGACTTCTCTTACATCTTGAAAAAGGGGTAAAATAGGTGCGCTTTAAACAAATCACCTTACTTAGAAAAACACTAAGCTCGGATTGGCCTGAGGGTCAGTAAATGAATAGCAAATTTTATATTTTGGGGTGAAATATCTATTGAAAGTCAGTCAGCTGAATCTTATTCAGAAGGCTTACAAAAGAACAGTTGCATAACACAGAGCTTTTTTTATCAAAATGTATAATGTGTATATATGAACACATTGCATGACACATCTAATACATCAAAACGAACACAGAAATGTCTTTCCCTCCCTGATCAGTAATTAAACCCCTCACCGTTATGACATGAAGCATTTGACGAAGTGGACAAATCAAGGCCGTCACAATAAACAACCTCACATGAACTGAATTAAGAAATCTGTATGGAAGAAATTTCGCTGTCTGTATGATTTTGCTAATGACGACACACTTTTCACCCGCTGGATGAAATTAAGTTAGCGTCATCTAGAGATAATGTATAAAATGTGCTAGTTCGGAGAAACCCTGATCTCACCTGTCTGTTCAGCCATTTCGGCATCCAAAATATGGTATTGGAATCAAACATGTCAAGAAGTGTTTAACCGAGCAGACAGAAGGAACACAAACATATCTGTAGTGTTTGGACGCAAACACTTTTTTTGGTTGATTCAAGGAAAGTGATTTAACACATTTCCCTTGCAATTTGCTTGGCTTGATTGGATTTTGCTGAACAAGGAACTTGATACCTTCAAGTTGCATAGCCATTTGCCATACCCACATTTTTTTTCGGCGCTCCATCCACAGCATTCCATCCGCATGCATTATTTTGTTTTCCTGTGGGTAATATCTGGGTGGGCTGGCGTGTTGTGATGAGAAACCTCAGGGATTCTGCCTTCGAGCTTTGGAGGACTCTCAGCGGTGAGAGGTCTGGGAGCTCTCGTTTTCAAGGCTGCATTGCGTCATTACCTAATGCTAGCACTGGACATCTGGCCTTGACATGAAACTTCCCCTTTATCACCTGCTTATTGGACAGAAAAAAAACAAGTCTGTTTCCTCTCAAAAGGACACGTCTTACCTTACATCTTTTAAAAATAATTTTTAAAAACAGTCACTGTATGCGCCTTTTGGAGTGTTTCCACACCTGTCCTCCATTATGATCAACCCTAGTTGTGTCAATGGAGCAGTCCACTTAAAAGCCCGTGCCGTGCACGTGTACTAATTCAATTCAAGTTTATTTGTATAGTGCTTTTCACTATAATTATATCATGAAAAGCAAGATAATAACACTAAGACTGATGGAAAATGAAAAGTTGCTATTTTCTAGGTCGATATGGCTAGGAACTACAGTACACTCTCATTCTGTCACAATTATCAAGTAACTTTGATGTCATACCATGGCTGCAGCAGGCACAATGATATTATGCAGCAGTGTTACCTACTGAAAAAAATTATTTAAAGATGATTCCTTGGATTTACTAAATTTATTTTAGTTCAGTGGTTGTAAATAATTTATTTGGGCTAAATTTAAAGAAACAAATTAAGTTGAACATTGCTAAATTTAATTTGTTTGTTTAAATTCAACACACATAAATTGTTTGCAACAATTTTGCAGAAATCATTTTTTTCAGTGGGGAATATTTGAGACGGTCCTCGCTGCAGCCCGCAGCTTGATGACATAGTTGACCAGGTCCGCTACGTAGTTGACAACTGCCTACACCTCCCCCTACTCTAAAACCAACTGTCAGAGTAGCATGGGCATTACCTTAGTGCGCACTACAAGAACGATCGCCTACACCTCTCCCTACCCTAAACCCAACCATCACAGTAGCATGGGAGTTACCTTAGTGGGCAGTACAAGGTCCACTACGTAGTTGACGATCGCCTACACCTCGCCCTACCCTAAAACCAACTGTCACAGTAGCATGGGCATTACTTTAGTGGGCACTACAAGAACGATCGCATACACCTCCCCTACCCTAAAACCAACTGTCACAATAGCATGGGCCTTACTTTAGTGGGCGGTACAAGGTCCGATACGTAGTTGACGATCGCCTACGTCATCAAGCTGCGGGCTGCAGCGAGGACATCTTGGACTATTTTCAGGTGCTCCATGATATCAGCAAAGTTCTTTTTTTAACATTTGCTCAAGAATACAGGTGTGAAGAAAAACTGTGATGAACAAAGAGCCAAAATGGGGAATAAGAAAATAAAGATTAAAAAAACAAGGAATTCACAATATAAATACCATCAATACAAGTTACATAAAACATTAAAAAAAAAAAAAAAGAACATACATTCAATGTTTTAGTTTCCTTTTTGTTAGAAGTAGAGAGAGACTTAATATAATTCTTGATGTCTATTTGAAAATAAGAAAAATTAGGGGTGATATTCATAACCTTGCATTTGTAAATGAAATATTTCGCTAGCAAGATTATTAAGTTGCAAAGAAAATAAACATTTTGATATTGCTTTTCGAAAGTAAAAAGTCCAAATAAAACATCTTTAAAGCAAAGCTGAAGATCACCATATGTAATTAACAATAAACTGGCAGATATCTTGCCAAAGTTTCCTTGTATGAATACAATGCCAAAAAAGAGGCACAACAGTTTCTGATTGTGAGTCAAAAAAGGTACAGCTCTCATCTATACTCATTTTGAACCTTGACACAATAAAGGTTTAATACTTTCGAAAATCACGATCGCTATATATATATATATATCCATGCCTAATATCTGATGGCTAGAAAGTCATAAATTTTTTATAAATTGTTAAAATATTAATGTCTGTGATGCAGCAAGTCCAGAGACTGTTGTGTACACCATGATTTTATATAAAATTCACTTTAATGTGTGATATGACAAAAAGTGGTCATAAACAAATATTTTCTCAATTCAAATGAGTAGTGCCTTGGACCCGGAAAGTTTTCCACACGTCACGACCTAACAAGAGGATTGTAGCAGAATGAAAGTATAGTTCCTGTTAGAAAATAGCAACTTTTCATTTTCTGTCAGTCTTAGTAATTAATTACAATGTAATTACAAAAGTGTCAAGCTTTAAATAGAAAAATTATTTAAACTTTTTAACATTTTTGAGTGAGATGCTAATGGTCTAATCCGATTCAATGATTTATGCTAAGCTAAGCTAAAAGTGCTCTCGCCAGACTGTGAAATGCTACAACTGTTTAACTCTAGGAGACTTGAGCATAAATGAGCATATATCCAAAAAAGGTGGAGTGCTCATTTAATGGCAGAATTAAAAAAAAATAATAATAATAAGATTATCTGAAATGCAAAGGCATGCAAATCGCCTTTGCATTTTAAAGGATATCTGGAGATGCTGAATACCACAAGTGATTAAAAAAAGAATATGAATTCTCTACTTTTGTTGGATCAGTTATGAGCCTTTGCTATTGAGGGCAAGCATATTGTCTTAAGACCACAAAACGTGAGACATCGTAGATTCTTTTATTTTCTAATTTCGATGATACAGTGTGTTTAAGCTCATGTTTCATTGGACAAACAAAACCCCGGTCATCCAGTTGCAATAAAACTTCAGTCGCCGTGCCTTTTATTCACAAATTCTGATGTTGTATCAGTCTGCCTACTGAGGCGGATATTGAACAGAGCTTCATGGAATTCGAAGTTAACCCTGGAGTTTTTCCAGAGCTGTATGAATAAGGGCCGACCTCCCTCAGACTACACACCAAATGCTAATAATCAGGGTTTTGAAATGTCACAGTCAATTTAGCGGGTTGGTGTATGATAGTTCAACAATATCAGTCCGACTTGCATGGTTCAGTATAATATGACAGCGCAATATCCCAATGCTACAAAATGAAATATCATTTTAATGATTATGTCTGGCAAAGGCTTCGATGCATGTGAAAACTAAAGCAAGCCAACCGGCCGCTCCGCTTGATTTCCTTGGAATTGCAACTCTGTTAAAGCATGGCAAGCAAGGGGTTAATATTTCATTTTCATTTTAAGTGGCGTGACTGCCAAAAGTCTACAAAATATGCACCATATGTTGAACGTCCAACAGTTGAGAGTAAACCTATTGAAATTATGAAAACTGAAGAAAAATGTATTTTAAAAAAAGAAAAAAAGTGGTTTCGCTAGAATTTGGCAACATCTTTTAAGGGCTGAGAAATGATGAGGTCCATTAATGCTGCTGGAACACAATGTGAATTTTTCATCTATGCCTTATGTGTGGGAAGATCAAACAAAAGAATCCATATTCCATTCAAAATAAGACGTAAATAGCACAGTTTAGTCTCTCTTATATTCAAAGAATACATTTCCAAAATTTAAAACAGGACAGCAGGTGCTTACGAATTTCTGTAACATACACAAAGTCTGCACTCTGAGGAATTGCTGCACATTTCATACACCAAATGACATGCAGTGATGCTTTTCATATAATATTATGGTACGCTTCTCTGATGAATTCGACATGACATTCTATAACTAATATTGCAGTCGCTCAAACATCTGCACATCCTAAAAGTACAAAATGTGTTGGACTTTTTCAACTCCTTGTCCTGAGACACTTTAGTGGTAAAATTACCCAGAAAGTACACATTTTAAAAGCCTTTTCGAAAAATGTAAAACACATGCTTCCCACATATGCAAGCAATAAACATCCTCTGGCCCTATGTCCCCAATTTCAGCCATCACACAAGTGTAGATAATAGCTATAAGGAGTGCCCAAAACATTTTTATTGCATTTCGTCTTATTCTTTCTTTTTTGCTTATTTTTCAAGGTCAATATGGAAAACATCAATACTGCAGGTTATATCCAGTACCATAAAGTAAACAACTGAACTGTATCAATTTTGTATATATACATAAAGGTAGTGGTTTGAGTAAAATGTTCTTCAGATACACTATAAATATTAATTCAGTGGTTCTCGGATTTTTTTTCACCAAGTACCACCTCAGAAAAACAATTGTTTCTCCAAGTACTACCATATTAGCGTAATAGCGTAGTAGGCCTAATTAAGCAACTACAGCTCTGTGCAGTTAAAAAACGTGGCAGATTAATTCTTCTTATTAAGAATATTTATTATTGCCAGCCACTTTAAACATTATAAATAGCTTGCTTATAGGTAAAACAAAAAATGAGGTAGCACTTTATTTGATGGTCCATTTGAGTATTAGTAGACTGTGTGCTTAATATCTGTTGATACTGCTCCTTCAACAGACATTAAACTGACTATAAACTTTGAAACTCTACTTGAAACTTTGTAAGTACTAGTCAACTTACACTAATCCTAACCCCAACCTAATAGTCTACTTACAGTATAATGTAATAAGAATTAGTTGCAATGTAACTTAAATTCAACAGACCATCAAAATAAAGTGTAACCAAAAAGGAATAAAATGTCAATGTTTAAATTAACATGTTCTTTTAAAAGTTAATTAAAAAGAAGAAAACTGCTGTACTTAAATGTTAAGTATTACAATATTGTAGCCTATTCATTAAAAGCTGGAAATGTTCCTTGGAGCTCGTAAATATAGGCAATATGAAGAGTTCAGATGCAAAAACCTCTAAATGCCATCTGAAATGTTCTCCTAAAATGAGCATTTTTTCCCAGCCTCCTATGTTTATATTCTGTTGTTTTACTTTAAAGTCAATGAAAATAACTTATTTATCACTATAACAGTAAAATTACTGAGCCTGCACACAGGAGTCAGAGAAAAATGCTAATTTTAGAAGTAAATATCAACAGGCATTTAGAGGTTTTTGCATCTAAACTCTTCATTTGTCATCATATTCATGTATAAACTCTTTTTGATAACTTTTTAACATACAAATAAGTCGTATATACATGCAACATATATCTTTGAAATATAAACATTAACTTGTATTTTAAATACATGAATTTACATACAGTAAATTAGAAATTAGATCATCTTAGTGCTCATTAGAGTAGGCTTTGTGTGCCAGAAAAACCAGTGATTAAACCATACCTGTCAACATTGTATGCCCCCAACAACCAGTGGTGGAATGAGTACTGAAAAATCATACTTAAGTAAAAGTACCATTACTTACCTAAAAATGTAGTGCAAGTAGAATAAAAGTATCTGTTGTAAATATTACTCAAAGTATGAGTAAAAAGTAGCCCTTTTAAAAGTACTCAAGAGTAGTGAGTAGTGAGTATTACTCTGTAAAAAGCTGATGCATTTACATGTAATTTGTGGATGTTTGTAAACGTAACATTCTGTAGTGCATTTAGTTATTGCCCAGAAGGCACACAACATCATGAGACGTTAATATTAGGTTCGATTTAGGTTGTAATGTCAGGTGACCAAAATTAAATGTCAAGCCAGCGTCCAAGTACAACGTTATTTTGATGTCCAATAATGATGTCAAATGACGTTAATATTTGGTTGATTTTAGGTTGTTAGAAAGTGACTGTAACTCAGGGATGTGACACAGACAACAGGGGTGCGGATCCACATGCAGGTTTATTAGCTGGATGGTCAGGCAAGCAATGATCAGAACAGGAGCAAACAGATGTATAAGGGCAATCCAGAGTCGTGGTCAAAATAACAGGCAGATGGTCACAAGGCAGGCAGCAGACAGGAATATAACAGGACAAGGCTAGGTTCAAAACAAGGCAAGACAAGGTAAATGAAAACGCGTTGTGGTGTCACTAAACAGTAGACAAGACTCAGCAACTATTGTGTGTTTGAGTGCTGACTTTATAGTGCAATGAATCAGTCCTGAGTGGCTTCAGCTGTGCCAGTCTAATCAGTGGAGACAAGCAGGTGAGTGTGTGTCTGTGGCCTGACTGGGTATTGTAGTCCATTTCTCAGCAGATTAGTAGTTCTATGTGTTTGTGCAAGTTTACCAGCGATCTATGGAGAGAGGATCGCTGTGATCATGACAGTGACCAAAATCCAACGTCGAGCCAACATCTTAAACCAACGTCATATATGATGTCAAATACTGACATTTATTCGTCAAGTACAGCAACCAAAATCCAACATCTGATAGATGTCTTAGTAGTAACGTCCACACAACGTCAAGCTGTAACATCATTAGACGTTGATATTTGGTTGGTTTTAGGTTGGACATTGGAATTGGCCTGACGTTAAGTTCTGATGCCAACCCGATTTTCATTTCCAAACAAAATGCAACGTCCCCATGACGTTAGGGTTCAACGTCAATCAGACGTCACGTCACGTCCTGTGCCTGCTGGGTGTTTAAGGCCATTTCGGTCATCATACAATAAACATCCGTCATCTTCTCATCATTGACATGCATCTAAACACTCTCTGGATCAATGCGGTAAAGATTTTGAACATCTTCATGGACACTTATAATACTTCCAAACAGTTTGCTGCAATTATAAAGTGCACACATCTTGAGGTTCATTATGATGCGATTTACCTTCTTTGGTATGTGCGATTTGATTGGACAGGAATTGCAGGACTGATTTTTCTAATCCCCATGGACAAGAAAAATAAAGTAGTGACTGCAGGTTGAAAGAAAGTAGTGGAATAAAAGTACAAATACTGCACTAAAAATGTACTCAGGAAAAAGTAAAAGTACACATTAATAAAACTACTCAGTAAATTACAATTTCTGAGAAAAACTACTCAATTACAGTAATTTGAGTATTTGTAATTAGTTACTTTACACCACTGCCAACAACCCTTACAAATATGGAGAGGAAATTAGCTTCAAATGATAGAATACATAACAAACATTAGAAAATTGAAAATAAAATAAAAAGTTTAGCCTATTAAAATCTATTTACTGATCACACCTGTGTTATCGTATGCATCAAAGGGTTAAAAATGTGTAAATTTTTTTAACTTTAATTATTCAGCGATTGCTCCGCATACCACTAGAAGGAGGCCTGCATACCACTGTGAAATCCACTATGTTAACTAATTTTGTGATTTTAAGTGTTTCCTTTTATTTTATGGTCATAAATTGTATTAAGGGATCATCATTTCTGCTCTCTCAACTTTTGATGTTGAAAATTCAACTGAACAGTTTAACAAAGTGACTTTTATTGACATTTTAGCCGTTTTAAATAATTTATTGAATGAGAAATAATATATAGAGAAATAAGTCGGTAAAATAATAGAAAATGTCCTGGCAGTTTATTAAAAGGTTTTTCAGCAGGCACAGGATATCAACATGATGTCAGATTGACATTGTACCCCACCATTGTGAGGAGGGTGCATTTTTTTTGTTTAGAAATGAAAATCGGGTTGACGTCAGAACCCAACATCAGGCCGACATCAATGTCTAATGTCCAGCCTAAAATCAATCAAATATTAACATGTTACAGCTTGACGTTGCATGGACGTTACGACTATGACGACTATCAGACATTGGATTTTGGTTGCCATACCTGCCAAATGAATGTCGGTATTTGATGTCAATATGACGTTGGTTTAAGATGTTGGCTCGACGTTGGATTTTGGTCACTTTCCAACACAACCTTAAATCTACCAAATATCAACGTCTAATGATTTTACAACTTGATGTTGTGTGGACGTTACTATAACGTCTATCAGACGTTAGATTTTGGTTGCCATACCTGACAAATAAATGTCACTATTTGACATCAATATGACGTTGGTTTAAGATGTTGGCTCGACATTGGATTTTGGTCACTTTCCAACACAACCTAAAATCAACCAAATATCAACGTCTAATGATGTTACAACTTGACGTTGTGTGGACGTTACCACTATGATGTCTATCAGATGTTGGATTTTGGTTGCCATACCTGATGAATGAATGTCAGTATTTGACATCAATTTGACGTTGGTTTAAAATGTTGGCTCGACGTTGGATTTTGGTCACTTTCCAGCACAACCTAAAATCAACCAAACATCAACATCATTTGACGTCGTTATTAGACATTAAAATAATGTTGTCCTTAGACGCTGGCTAGACATTGAATTTTGGTCACCTGATGTCACAACCTAAATCTAACCTAATATTAAAGTCTTATGGCCAAACTATGTCTACGGCCAATTTAGCTTATTCAATTCACCTATAGCGCATGTATTTGAACTCTGGGGGAAACCGGAGCACCCGGAGGAAACCCACGTGAACACGGGGAGAACATGCAAACTCCACACAGATATGCCAACTGACCCAGCGGGGGCTCGAACCAGCGACCTTCTTGCTCTGAGGCAAGTGCTACCCACTGTGCCACTATGACGCCGTGAAATCATCTAATACTAAATAAATAAACATCTTTTTTCTCAGATTTATCACATAACACCAGAAATACAAGTCTACCACATTAAACCGAAAAGATCACATAACTTAACCATGTTTGTCATAGCATATGGAGTTCTACGGCTACAAAATTAACTCAAAAATGAGAGCTAGTTCCACAAAGGCCTTGTTTCTTTTGTATAAAAAGCTCCTAACCGCAGTGTGACTTCCTCAGTCTTGTACTAGCAGTAGCGTTCGTTTTGTGTGGTCAATCTGTGGGAACCGTATTTCAAATGGCACTTATTGATCTCTAACAAGCAACTGCAAGTTATTACTCTTTCTTGTCTAGAGGCTTAAAGAGGAGGGCCGAACAGCACAGCTTTACTCTTATTGTTTCAACATTTTGTGACACACAGCAATGACGCTGTAAAGACGACCCACGGAGACGCACTATGTTTTTTCTGTCTGTCAATAGCACGGGGGGAATGGACAGTTGGATGGGTGAAAGGTTAAGGGTGGGATGTTTCATAAAGACTGGCCTGCAACATGGGTTTGTTTTGAAAGAAAACAGTGACATGAGACAGAGGAAAAGACCACTAAGCCCGTTCAGGTCTCTCTCTTTGGCTTCAATTTCCTTATCTCTTCTCCTCTGGTTTCTTTCCAATATCCTTCTTCCATTTTTTTATGGTGCCTCTCATGCAGGACTCAAAGTCATTGCAACAAGCACTTTAAAAACTAACATACTGTCTGGCCAAGGTAACAAATCCCATATGTCTCAGAATTGTCGTTTTTCCCCCCCTCCTTTTCTAGACTGATCAGTGCAATGTGTCGTCCTGTACTTTTAAGCCTAAATATTTGACCCCCCTCCAGCCATCCATAATGTACAGTTTAGGCCAATCACGTCCCTCATGTGTCTTTCATTAAACATATACCGTAGCAAATGTTCTGCTATATTTTGACACAGGTGACATCAAAGATTCAGCGTACAGAATTAATCACGCACATGGACTTGCATCTCAATCACTAATGTAGTGTTTTGCATTATTACCTGTAGGCCTTGATTGTAATTCAGTAAGTCTCTTTCCTGTCCTGATATGTGATATATTAATCAAGACTTGAAATCAGATTGCCCACTTTAATATCTGATCATAAAACATGCCCTGAACTCACTCGGCTGCCAAGATGGTCATGTTTGTTTAATATGTACCAAGAAGGGGATTTTATCAGTCTTTGTCAACCTGTCTTGGGGGTAAAAACATTACAAATGGCACATTAAAAGTAAATGAATACAGATTTGGTCAAGATAATATAGAAAAATATACGCTATAATATCAGAAAATGACAATTTATTAGTTTTGCATCAAAATAGACATTTTAGTTTTTTTTTTAGTCGTTTTTTTTTTTTTTTTAAGTTTTACAGTTTTGTTACCCATCGTTCATCATTTAAATAAACTATTGTTCATTATTGAAATAATTTGCATTAAAATAGACATTTTAGATCATAAAATACCAGATTTTTTGAGCTGTCAGGTTTTTTACAGTTTTTGTTACCCACACTGTAAAAACCAACAGTCAACTTTATCAAATGAAATGAGTGTAGTTAACTCAAAATTACTGTAAGTTAATTCTACTCATTTGAAAAGAGTTTTGAACTCAGTGATGAAGCTAATGAGTTCATTAAATACCTCATTACTTCAGCTTAAATGGAGCAAGTTCACAGTACTCATATAGATTAGTTTTTTAACTCAAATGGTTTGTAGCAATCGGTTTCCTCAAACGGTTTGAGTTGCCTTGACTTGTTGGTTTTACAGTACTCAGTTAGTTTGAGTTCTCGTCATTTATTGGGTTTTACTGTGCTCAAATTGCTTCATATATTAAAATAGATTGATTTCACAGTACTCATTAGGATTAGTTTTTGAACTTAAATGGTTTGTTGCAATCAGTTTCCTTAAACAGTTTGAGTTACTTTAACTTTTTGGGTTTTACAATGTATCGTTCATCATTGAAATTAATTATCTTACATTGATTAAATAAATTGGATTAAAATATATTCATTCATTTATTTTTGGCTTAGTGCCTATTAATCTGGGGTCGCCACAGTGGAATGAACCACCAACTTATCCAGCATATGTTTTACGCAGCAGATGCCCTTTCAGCTGCAACCAATCACTGGGAAACATCCATACACTATGGTCAATTTTAGCATACCCAGTTCACATGTCTTTGGACTTATGGGGGAAACAGGAGCAGGGAGAACATGCAAACTCCACACAGAAATGCCAACTGACCCAGCCGAGGCTCGAACCAGCGACCTTCTTGCTGTGAGGCAACAGCACTAACCACTGCGCCAACGCATTGCCCCGCATTAAAATATACATTTGATATAATCAAATAAAAATTTTTGAGCTGTCAGTTTTTACAGTTTTTGTTACCGATTGTTCATTGTTGAAATAATTTTCATTAACGTATACACTATAATATCAGAAAATGTCAATTAATTAGGTTTCGCATCAAAATAGTCGTTTTTTTTTACTGTTTTACAGTCATTGTTACTCATCATTCATAGTTTAAATAAACCATTGTTCATTGTTGAAGTAATTTGCATTAAAATATACATTTTAGTCGGTGCCAGTGGTGTAGTGGTTAGTGCGTCAACACATGCACTCTGGCACTCATGGCGACCTGAGTTCGATTCCGCCTCGCAGTCCTATGCCAATCCTTCCCCTCTCTCTGCTCCCCATCCTTTCCTGTCAATTCCCTCTACTTTCCTATCCAATAAAGGTAAAAACCCCGAAAAAATTATTATTAAAAAAACATATATATATATATATATATATATATATATATATATATATATATATATATATATATATATATATATACATACATATAAAACATATATATATATACGTACACACATTTTAGAGCATAAAATACTCGTTTCTGAGTTGTCAGTTTTTTAGTTTTACAGTTTTTTTTTTTTTCACAGTTTTACAGTTTTGCATTAAAATAGACGTCTAGTTTTTGAGTAGTCCGAGGTTTTTTTTACCGTTTAACAGTTTTGCTACCCATCGTTGATTTTTAAAATAATTATCTTTTATCGTTGAAATAATTTGCATTAAAATAGACATTTTAGAGCATAACATACTAGTTTTTGAGCTGTCAGTTATTTAGTTTTACAGTTTTTTGTTACCCATCATTCACCGTTGAAATAAAATATTACAAATATCTAATTATAAACTTATTAAAAATTTAGCTTTGAATTGTGAATTGTGAAAGTGAATTTTCATTTATTTATTCATTTGTTTCCTAGTCATTCATACATCCAATGAAGTATCAATTAAAAAACATCAAAAGTATTGAATCCCTAAAATGATCACACATCATCAGAGGGTTAAATATGTAATGTCCCCAGTCAACAAAACTCTTGTTCTATCCCAAACTTTAAAGCAGTCTCCTATATGGCAGACGGCCTCCCCTCCCTCTCCTTGTGAAATGTGGACCTGCGAGCTCTGTTGGTCTGTCTTTTCTCACCTCCACTCATTTGGGCCTTGATAAGAGCTCTCCAGCTGGGGCTCAGCAGGGCTGCGACGCTTCATCACACAACGTCTTAGTGCACCGCTCTCATTTACACACGCTCCCATTGGCCCACGGCATCACCCTTTGGTTTTTACAAGAAAGGCACTTTTAACCATATGTACACAATACAAATTAAGTTTACCTTGGCCAGCAAGGCTTAAAAGCCAGTGTCCTCAACCCTGCTTTAAAAGAGCTAAATAACTGCGGAGGGTCTGACATCAAACAAGAGAGGAAACCAGGGGGAACGGGAAAGGGGGGATGTTCGACCAGACTTTGAGCCTTCGATGCAAAGGGAACAGAAGCTGGGTCCCATGTCATTTAATTAGCGACAGTGCCTGCTCTCTGTAGTTTCCTTCAGAGTTTCAGTCACGGAAGAATTCAATCTCCAGGATGTTTGTCATGGTGTTGTTTGCAACTATAGCCCTACAGGTTGAAATTAAAAGACATCATTTGCTTAGGTTAGTCCATTTAAAGGGAGGAATTACCATGACACTTCAAAATAAACAAACAGGCACAGACTAGCAGGGTCACGCTCATCAACTAATTGATGTTTTTTTATGTCAGTTCTTCTCTTCACCAGCAGTAAAGACTGTACATTTAGACAGACATCATTGGCCTTTAGAAAGCCAAGAAAGTCTCATTATTGGCTTTAAGATGCTAAAGATCTTGTGTTAGGAAATGTCGCCTATTGAATGTGTCTCATCAAACCAGTTACATTTATTTTTAAATGCTAAATGTAAAATGGGTATTGGTAAGTTTCTGTAAAATTAAATTAGACTGCTTCTTACAATTTCTAAAGTGAAATGTCTAGTATGTAGTGATAAGTGACTGGTGGCTATTCTTATTATATGTACTGCGAAGTTAAATGTTGGAAGCATACAGCTAATAGGCCAGTGCTCTATCATATTTGGAAACCAACCTAACATTACGAAAAGCTTAACAACTCAGTACATCAAAAAAGCCATAGATATTGGGTTTCTAATGTTATTCAAATGTCATAAATCATTCACTATTGTAAAAGCATTGTGCAAGGAGCTAAAAATATTTTGGAAAAAGTTGCATATTCAGTTGAAGTCAGAATTATTAGCCCCCTTTGAATTTTGTTTTCTTTTTTAAATATTTCCCAAATTATGTTTAACAGATTCAGGGATTTTTTCACAGTATGTCTGATAATATTTTTTCTTCTGGAGAAAGTCTTATTTGTTTTATTTCGGCTAAAATAAAAGCAGTTTTTAATTTTTAAAAATCCATTTTAAGGTCAAAATTATTAGCCCCTTTAAGCTATATATTTTTTCAATAGTCTACAGAACAAACCATCATTATACATTAACTTGCCTAATTACCCTAACCTGCCTAGTTACCCTAATTAACCTAGTTAAACCTTTAAATGTCACTTTAAGCTGTATAGAAGTGTCTTGAAAAATATTTAGTAAAATATTAATACTGTCATCATGGCAAAGATAAAAAAAAATCAATTATTAGAAACGAGTTATTAAAACTATTATGTTTAGAAATGTGTTAAAAAAATCTTCTCTCCATTAAACATAAATTGGGGGGAAAAATAAACAGGGGGGCTAATAATTCTGACTTCAACTGTAAACATTGCTAAAGATGACTAAAAATGCTATATTGTACAATATGTATTGTGCTATATTTCTATATTGTTTTGAAAAGCATTGCATGTACAGATGTGGCCACTGAGAATGTGTGTTTCTTCACGCATAGTGCTGCAATTTGACACATGGAGTCACACTGTGCTGCAGCAGCAAAGGCCGCCTTTTTCATTTAAAGAAAAAAAATGTTGTGCTTTACGCAATATCCACGCAGGTGGTGCAAGGAACAACCCCTTTTTTTTATTGTCGGGCCAGTGCGAGTGAACGCCCCCAAATCAAACAACCCTCCCCAGAGGTGCGTTTCTGAAAACCATCTTTGACCAACTAAGTTCGCAAGTTCCATCTTTGTAATAAATAAATATAAAAGGAAAAAACATAGCTACTGGTCAGTTAAAGATATTCAATAAAACACCTTATAGGTTAGGGGTCTTCACCTTATAGGCTCGGGGACATTGCTGACACATTCTTTCATTAAAATGAATAAAAATCCTGTACTATATAAGTGTTCAATACATCATAATACAGTACTTGACAAACAAAATAACCATGGACTATGGAACTGCATCATTATTTTGTTTGTCAAGTACTTGAGCTTATAGATTTGACACATTTTTTTTTACAGTTTTCTCAAAATGACTTTTTTTTGTAGTCAAATGGAAATCCTAACAGTACTGTTTTAAAAACATGCACCCACTCATAGTTCATTTATAGTCATGGAGGAGCAGAACTCATTAATATTCACAACCCTTCAAAAAAGGTTAAAAAAAATAGCTTTTCAATGTATACCAAATTCTGGGTTCTAAATGGGCTTGTAAAACCTGTTTTAAACCTGATTATCAGTGCTTACCCAAGTCACATACCTTCTGTGTAGATATCAGAGAACAATTTAAACGATGTATCAATACATGCCACCTTTAATTAACTTCGAAATAATCTAACCTGGCACAATGGGAACCTGATCCAATGATGTAAGACCCAATCATAATATATATATATATATATATATATATATATATATATATATATATATATATATATATATATATATATATATATATATATATATATATATATATATCAGGGGGGTCAAAATTAATCATTTCTTCGTGCACCGCGATACAGATGGGGACAATTCGATATCGGTTCAGTAATAGATCATAACCGGTTATTACGCACTGACAACATTTATCCCCTATGCGCGATGTCGCGGTAGAATACTATGCCGAAGGAGGCGAGGGTGAGTAAATAAAACACTCTTACTACTTAAAAAGGTAAAGCACGAGCCGCTATTTCACTACTAGGGAGAAATGCTGTAAAACTCTAACTCGCTCTCTCTCTCTCTCCCACACACACACACACACTTTGGGCATTTGACCCGCTGGCATGTTCGTGAGGTAAATTTCCCTCTCCTCTCGGCTGTTTGTGGATCGAGACACAAGCGTGCCTGTGGTGCGAGTTTATTGTATTGTTTTTATTCTATTACGGATTACCTCATAACCGCGTATTATGCACATATAGACTGACCCGCAGCTGTTTTTCCCGTGTCACTCATGAACAGCGCTTTCGTTTCTAAAGCCAAGCACAGCCTTTTCTGTTTAGCGGGTGAAGACAATGACCAATCATAGGGGTGTAAGAACTTGCCAGCGCTCAAAAAGCAAGCAGGGTAATATTTACATTAGTTTATTTGTTATGAAACTGTTATGAATTGCTCGTGCTGTCTTCTGAGCATGTATTGGAGTTTTCATTCACAAAGAGTGTTTTTTTTTTGAGCAGGTAAAATTAAAGGTACAGTTCATATATCTGACTGCTTGTATTAAAGGACAAAATTGTATTACAAGTAATATATAAATATAAAAATATTTATAGATATTAATATTTTTTTTTGTGTTGTAAAGAAAAAAATGTAATTATGTTTGGAAAGCATCGTCAATGCACCGTGATGCACCGAGATATCGAATTGAACCGAATCGATGGCATGATAATCGTAACCGAACCGAACCGTGAGACCAGTGTAGGTTCAACTATATATATATATATATAGTTGAAACCAGAAGTTTACATACACTCTAAAAAATGGAACATAAGCATTTTTTTTAAATGTCTGATGGTAAATCATACTAAACGTTTACTATTTTAGGTCCGTTAGGATTACCTAAATGATTTACATTTGCTAAATGCCAGAACAATGAGTTAATTTTTTTTGAGAATTTTTTATTAATTTCTAGACAGTCAAAAATTTACATGCATTTCCTTGGTATTTTTTTTAGCTTTGCTTTTAAACTGTATAACTTTGGTCAAATGTTTTGAGCATCCTTCCACAAGCTTCTCACAATAGTTTGAAGGAATTTTGGCCCATTACACCGGACAGAATTGGTGTAACTGAATCAGATTTGTAGGCTGTCTTGCTCGCACAAGCTTTTTCAACTCTGCCCACAAATTTTCTATAGGATTGAGCTCAGGGCTTTGTGATGGCCACTCCAAAACATTCACTCTGTTGTCCTTAAAGCACATTTTAACTAATTTGGCAGTATGCTTAGGGTCGTGCTCTGTTTGGAAGACTCATTTGTGGCCAAGTTTTAATTTCCTGGCTGATGTCTTGAGATGTTGCTTCAGTATTTCTACATAATGTTCTTTCTTCATGATTCCATCTATGCTGTGAAGTGGACCAGTCCCTCCTGCAGCTGCCGCCCCCATACTTCACAGTTGGGACAGTGTTCCTAGGCTTGTAAGCTTTCCCTTTTGTCCGTCAAATGTAACACTGGTCATTATGGCCAAACAGTTCAATCTTAGTTTCATCAGACCACAGAACATGTCTTCAAAAATTATTCTTTTTCCCAGTGTAATTTAGCAAATTGTAATCTGTCTTTTTTGTTGATTCTGTCTTGTTGATTTTCCCATGTTGTCACACAAGAAAGCAGTGTGTTTGAGGTTTTCCTTAAATACGATTCTACAGTTGAGCCTCCAATTAACTCAAATGTTGTCAATTAGCCAATAAGAAACTTCCAAAACCTTGACACAATCATCTGAGCTTTATCAGAGGCATAAATATCTTATTGTATGTAAACTTGACTTTCGAGAAAAGTTATTACAATTTCTCAAAAAATATCTCTCATTATTCTGCTATTAAGCATAACAGAAACAAATTTGATAATCCTAACTTACCTAAAGTTACATTAACATCTGACTTTTTTTAAAGGGTTTGTGTCTTTTTATACAGTGTATGTAAACTTCTGGTTTCAACTGTATATATATATATATATATATATATATATATATATATATATATATATATATATATATATATATATATATATATATATACACTGCTCAAAAAAATAAAGGGAAAACTTACATTGTGTTGTTTAAGTGTTCCCTTTATTTTTGAGTAGCATATAGTTATGTTACTCTATAAAATGAGTTGTTTAAAGCCAATTTTTGGTCAAATATGGACAAACATAACAGATTGTTTAAATAGCCACATTTATCCAAGTTTGATTTAAAAACAAACCAGTAATTTTCAGAGTGCAGTAATGGCTCAATGGTCTGAAGGGACATTTAGTTCTCAAGGAACCGGCTTGATAGCCCCAATAACCATAAACTACGAGTTCCACAGTGTTAGAGTCGAGTTTTGTAAAAATTTAAGGAAAGCCTTGCTTTTGCAATAAGCCTATGTTGAAAATAAAGATTGGGCAACTCACAGACCAATTGATGGTAAAAATATGCCAATTTGCACATCATCATCCCAAACCTAAATGAGCCCTAACCATTCAGTATAATCAAATTCACTATAATTTCCTCCACAGGAAAACATTAGTAGCTCTAAAGGGACGATGAAGGCCTCAGCGGAAATGACATCTTGCCCCGGACTCAAAAATCATATGTATCATCTAGCACATACGCTGGATCTATAAAGACTGGCATGTGGCAGGCAGGGTTAGTTTCCATCAGTTTTCCCATCTGCCCTGGCTGTAACCTGTGGGGGAAGGTTGGTTATGGCACACTGAGTCAACTGTCAACCCCATTTACCGCTATTCACAGGTCCTCAGGCGCTCAGTTATCTGAACTGCAGTCACTCCGGATCTCTTGCTCCCTAAAGCCCTTGGCATTCTGTGAAGAGATGAAATAATATACTGAGAAAGACAGAAATGAAAACAGCCAATAACAGAGTTCAATAATCCTGTACAATTGCTCCATGTGCTATTAATGTGCTGAGATAAGAGTAGTATATAAAGTACAGATTAGTTATTGGTTATTTACTGTTACTAATTTTAAGATACAGTAAGTTATGTAAGCTTTGAAACATTTTAATCAAAGACTCTTTCATGGAAAGTCCATTCACTCTGCGGCTATATTTGCAAAGGCCTCTGGCCAACAATTTTGGACATCCAAGACCAAGGTGCATCTTAAAAGGGGAAATCCTGAAATCTTTAAAAGAACCTACAGTAAAATAAGCAACAAAATCTGACAAACTATATCATAATTGTTGTTTTCTATGTTCAATAGCGACTGTATCCAATATTCAATGATGGACAAGCCAATGTCCCTGTCCAAATATTTCAGGAAAATATATTTTTTTTTCAAATAACCTTAAAGGGCACCTTTGATAAAAATCCTCTTTTGTAAGTTGTTTGGACAGAACTTTGTGTAGGTATATTGTGTCCACAGCCATATTGGGTTGATATAAAGACAATAAGTCTATTTCATTTAATTTCCTCATGTTAAAATAGGATCCAAATCCCTTCAATTTTGAAGTCGACCGCAACGTGACATAGGAGTGCGGTTTCCCTGCCCACCAAATTAATTGACCTCCGCGTATTAACATTTCTTCGTAGTAAAGCGTATAATCATATCCACAAGACAGAACATGCGCAAAGCAACTGGGATTAAAAGATCTGTTCAGCTTTCTGTGATCATCAATCATCATCAAATGTGATCAAGAATGAGTTTTACAAGTTTGAAACGTTTTTAAAATAGTGCACTTTATAATTAATTACAGTGATTTTATCATCTTTACTTTGTCACCACAGCTGTGTGTCAGTAGAATTATAAAAGTAGACGCTTCAATCCCAGTTTGTGGACATTAAATCAGATGTTTTTTGTACATTAACATAACAGATATCCATACAGCAGTAGATATTAACGTGTATCCGGTCACATTTGCCATGCAAAAACAGTGCAAAGTTACATGCACGCTGTGTGTGTGTGTGTGTGTGTGTGTGTGTGTGTGTGTGTGTGTGTGTGTGTGTGTGTGTGTGTGTGTGTGTGTGTGTGTGTGTGTGTGTGTGTGTGTGTGTGTGTGTGTGTGTGTGTGTGTGAACTTTGTAACCACATTGTGTGTGACTCAACGTCGCAGAAAAGCTTGAATTAACCACTTCCTTCATGTCTGTCACTCTGCTGTTTATCTGACGCAGCCGAGGCAGAGATTGAGGCACACTCTGACAGGCACGTGGGAACGGTGGGCAGGGAGAACTAGCATTAAAGGCAAAGGCAACAAAAACAGCTACACTGTGTTTAGAGCAGAAAATCCAATATTCTGAAAGCTATAATAAATAATCTGATGGGTATTTTGAGCTGAAACTTTACAGACACATTCTGAAGACACAAAAGACTTCTCGTACATCTTGAAAAAGGAGTAAAATAGGTGCCCCTTAAAGGGATGGTTCACCAAAATTTTTTTAATTTACTCACCCTCATGGTTCCAAACCTTCTTTAATCTTTTTTCTTTAATCTGTTGAACACAAACAAAGATATTTTGTAGAAATCTAAAAACCTGTAACCATTGACTTACATAGTAAAAAAAGAGCAAATACCATAGAAGTCAACTTGGGGTTTTCAGGTTTTTTTAAATATCTTTTTTGTGTGTGTTCAACAAAAGAAAAAAAAGTCAAATAGTTTTTAAATAAGTGAAGGGCGAATAATGATATTTGAATTTTAGGTTTTGGGTGTGCTATCCTTATAAATACAGAAAATACATTTATTAATTATATTTTTATTTTAAAAATAAAATAAAATTTATATACTATATTTCACAGTGAGTGTTAATATAACAACAATTATAAAACTAGCTTAATAACATAAGGATATCATAACATTATAGAACAAACTATATGATGACTCGTGTAGGGGGAGTGTTGAGAACGATACACCATTTACTATAACATGATAAAAAAATATTTTAAAATTATTTGTTTTACACAAACTGCCACTTAAAGTAAAAAAGAATAAACTATAATCAGGAAAAAATATGATTTTTTATCATATATAGCATTCTATTCACCCATAAAACAATTCATGACTCATTAAAATGCTTCAATGCCAGTATGTGAAGAAAAATATTTTTCACCACATGCACACACACACAAAAAAAGTAGTACCGAACTTCATCTGAAACGTTCTGCAGATGTTGTGGGAAAGCCTGGCAGGAGTGACAGCCATCTGACAACGAAACCCTGTGTGTCTGTTTTTTGTGCATGACAGACCACCAAACCGCTGCCTTCATTAGATGTTTTATCAGCGGCTCAAAGGCTTATTTCTTGATGAGTCTCACAGGCCAGAGCAGATAAAGTCAGGATGTGTCTTTAATGCCGGATCATAAATGCCAGCGCAGTGGTACTTCTGGTCTGCATCCATTCCCTAGGTAAACCCACAATGCCACAAGAATCCGCATAGCTGGAAGAGTTTAACTAGAAACTGACAGAGTGAAAGAGGAAGTCAACACTGAACTGTGAACTGGCTGGAGATGTGTGGAACTCAGCCATAATGTCCTGGGACAGGTTAAGTGTGTTTTTAGAGAAGGGTTTCTTAATAGGAGGCGTTTCAACTCCCACTTATAAATGGAAGTGTCATTTATAAGCTGTAATAACTATGCCTATATACACTTCTGACTCTCTATGAACTCTGAATTTTATTTATATTAAACAGAAACATAATACTGGGAGATCCATCACTATATACATGTATAAGTATCTGGCTACTTATTAATAACGTCAAAGAATTAGCATTAGTTTATTTGTTAAGGGCTTCTTCACATGTTAAATCATACACTCACTGGCCACTTTTTTAGGTACACATTACTAGTACCGGATTGGACTCCCTTTTGCCTTCAGAAGTGCCTTAATCCTTCGTGGCATAGATTCAACAAGGTACTGGAAATATTGAGGATCTGGTGACTGTGGAGGCCATTTGAGTACAGTGAACTCATTGTCATGTTCAAGAAACCAGTCTGAGATGATTCGCACTTTGACATGGTGTGTTATCCCACTGGTAGCCATCAGAAGATGGGTATACTGTGGTCATAAAGGGATGAACAAAGTCAGCAGCAATACTCAGATAGGCTGTGGCATTGACACAAGGCTCAATTGGTACTAATGGGCCCAAAATGTGCCAAGAAAATATCCCTCACACCATTACACCACCACCAGCAGCCTGAACCGTTGATACAAGGCAGGATGAATGCATGCTTTCATGTTGTTAACGTCAAATTCTGACCCTACCATCCGAATGTCTGGTTCTCAGAGTAATAAGTTTAATAAATGTAGATAATATTTTAGAAATCACAAGCTATAAAATCAAAAGATTGTAAATAATTTCTTCTCAATCAATCAAATTATATACTCGTAAAATTTCAACATTTTCGAACAATCATATATTCCAAATAATATTCCAATCATTTTGCATCTTGTTTTGGTGTGCTTCATATTTTAATTAATTTAAGGAAAAAATGCTAAAATACCACAGTCACACAGGATAACGTTCAAAACCCTTCTCCCATTTCTACTACTTTCTATTTCTATCTTCTTCAGATAAAATATGGTTTTAGTCAGATTGCAAAACCAGTACCCATACAGTATTTTGAATGCATATACTCATAAAGGAGGACATTATGCAGGAAACAACGTGCTGTACATAAAGCAGACAAGCAACAGATCAAATACAATATATTTCAATAAAACATAACCACTTTTGATGTTTCACAAGCATGTAAAAAGTCTTGGATCAATTCAGCATTCCCATTATTTCCAACTCTGGCTCCCATCCTAAAAAAAGGTTCCCAAATAATCTGCTATTAAAACCCACGAGGGGTCACGCATTCTGGATTCAGCCATGTTTTCAGGTGCTGGCTCTGCTTCTCACATCAGCAGCTTTACACATCTACATTATTACTAACTAAATGCCTTTCATGCATACCTTTATGACAGAAAATCAAGTCAGCGAGCAGGGGAAAACGTTCAGCTGGCTGCGTTAAAACTATGCGAAAGAAAAACGCCGCCGTCTAACCGCAAAGAAACAAAAACACCTTTTAAAAGGTAAGTGGATTATGTGCACGTAACCGAGGTCGCCGTTTTCCTTTTCCTTCCCTCTCGCTCCTTTCCCTGGAGAGGAGCGTTTCTCAAGGCCAACCTGTTTGTAGTTACAGGGTTTGTTGTGCTCCTCTGTTTTGTAGGTCAACATGTCCTCCTTCCCCCTCCACCCCCCCTTATTAATTGGTGGCTCGGTGTATCACGCAAGGAGAGTCGCAGCTGCTTCACATTATACTGGGAGAAAAGCTGGTCATCTCTGCTCGGAGCAGGTTCCCTATAATGCACCTCTAATGTAGACTGACTTACTGCACGTTGCACTGTAAAAATACTCATCAATTAACTGTTTACTTTATTGTAAGATTCGTGTTTATTTTTCTTTTTTTTCATTTATTTTTAGTTTAGTTTAGTTCTTTACAGGAGCAATGCACATTAATAATGTAAAATGTGCCAGAATAGCCAAGAATGGCTATCTGTTATCTGTAGACCCTTGACAGAATGTTAAAAAGTCACACCTAAAAATAGAAACAAAGCATAATAATAAAACAAAATACACTATCATATACAGTGGTTATGAGAAGTATTTAGACCCCCATTAAGTTTGTTATATTGCAACCATTTTTTCTCATTAATGTACACGCAGCACCCCATATTGACAGAAAAAACACAGAACTGTTGACATTTTTGCAGATTTATAAAAAAAAAAAAAACTGAAATATTACATGGTCCTAAGTATTCAGACCCTTTGCTTAGTATTTAGTAGAAGCACCCGTTCAATCTAATACAGCCTTTTTGGAAAAGATGCAACAAGTTTTTCACACCTAGATTTGGGGATCCTCTGTCATTCCTCCTTGCAGATTCTCTCCAGTCCTGTCAGGTTGGATGGTAAACATTGGTGGACAGCCATTCTTAGGTCTCTCCAGAGATGTTCAATTGGGTTTAGCTCAGGGCTCTGGCCAGGCCATTCAAGATCAGGCCATTCAAGGAAAACACAAGGAGATAAAGCAAAAAAATAAATAAATAAATAAACTGAAACAATTTATAATTGAGAATTATTATGGGACCTTGATCTTCCTTCAACAACTGTTTTTGTTAAAAAGTTTAAAAAACATAAAAAACTTTAAAAGTTTGAAATTCTATATTATCTAGGTTAATTTTAGTGCAAAAACTGGGTAATGAAATGCAAGTAAACTTTCATTTATTCTTAACGACTTAATTCTCTATATTTTATTTATTATACAATGCAATATATTGTTTCAAACTACTAAAATGTCAATAAAAATAGTGCTGCACAATATGTCGTTTCAGCATTGTGGCGTTGGTGTACTTCAATTTTAAAGAAACTGACTGAATTTACAAAAAAAGGAATTTAATACCTGTATATATATTTTTGTCCAGGCGGCCGGTAGATAAAAATCTACCCAAATGGAGTACAAAAAAAAAAATTCTAAGGGTATTTTCATCACCAGCTACACGCAAAACAATAAATAAAAACAAAATACAAATAAAGGCTCAAAGTAGAATTCTCATTAAAGTCCACACAAACAATGTTGAGAGTGAAATGTTTACTCTTAGAAAACATGGTCACAGTCTTTGATAACAGTTCATTTTTTTTGTAGAAAAACCAGAAACCTATTCTCAGGGTGGAACATAGCATATTAGTTTGTTATATTGCAACCATTTGCTAAAATCATTTAAATTCTTTTTTTATCCTCATTAATGTACACGCGGCACCTCATATTGACAGAAAAACACAGAACTGTTGACATTTTTGCAGATTTATTAAACAAAAAAAAAAAAGAAATATCACATGGTATTCAGTATTCAGACCCTTTGCTCAGTATTTAGTGGAAACACCCATTCAATCTAATACAGCCATTAGTCTTTTGGGGAAAGATGCAACATTTTTTCACACCTGGATTTGGGGATCCTCTGCCATTCCTCCTTGCAGATTCTCTCCAGTTCTGTCAGGTTGGATGGTAAACATTGGTGGACAGCCATTTTTAGGTCTCTCCAGAGATGCTCAATTGGGTTTAGCTCAGGGGTCAAGATCAGGCCATTCAAGTGAAAAAACAAGGAGATAAAGCAAGAAAAATAAAAATAATGAAACAATTTATAACTGTGAATTGCATTATGGGACCTTGATCCTCCTCAAACAACTGTTATTGTTGAAACAGTTTGAAAACGTGACTTTTATTAACAATATATATTATTTGGGTTAGCTTTAGTGCAAAAACCTGGTAATGAACAGCAAGTACTTTTTCATTGATTCTTGCAGACTTAATTCTCTATATTTTATTTATTATACAGTACAATATATTGTTTCAAACTACTAAAATGTCAATAAAAAATAGATCTGCACAATATATCGTTTCAGCGTCGATATAGCCATGTGATCATTCACAGGATTTGCAATGTTGAGTCTTGCTTATAATTAATGTGTTTTAGAGGCCTGTGACTGTATGAGGATTTTAAAAACATTCAGGCATTAAAAATTGTACCGTTAGTAACTTAAAAAGAATTAATTGCATTGAATTATTTGTATTTTTATTCTTCAGTTACTGTATCTGAACACTGTTAGACACAGAAAATGATAAAACACTGTTTCAATTGTAACTTTTTTTTATTGCTTTTATATATGCTTTTATATATATATATGCTTTTAATGTGTTTATTCGATTTTATGCAGATGCACTATTTTACAGAATAAACTCAATCAATCTAAAATTGTTATTTTTTTTCAAAATTTCAAGTCATCTGGTGAAATTGAATTCATATTGCAATATATATATATATATATATATATATATATATATATATATATATATATATCACAGAATAACAATATATCGCAATGTTAGATTTTTCTAATACCGTAATAAAAATCACTCACGCAGAGATCAAGGTTCCGTAATGCAATTCATAACTGTAAATAAACAATAAATATATAAAATAAACATTTAAATGTTAATTAAGATAATTTTTTACAGTGTGCCCCCTCATAGACTCCACTAACAGAAAACCACTGTGCTTCACCAACTGTGACTAAAGTACCGGTTTTACGCCTATGCAAGCAAACAAACACCCTCTGGTTTGTATACACAGTGAGGTTGGGTCTAGTTTTATACGTGTGCGTCTCAGACAGGTTAATGCTGCAGTGTATGGCTGGCCTCACATGATGAGTGATTTACACGCATTTCCCTCCTAATGCCAGGTGCTTTAGGCACAACAAGGACCAGTGCATAAACAACACCATTACTGCACTGACAGATGTGGATTAGTGCAAAACATCTGCATTCTGATTATTAATAAAATCAACAACGTATAATGAGAAACCGGGATGCTTAAAGAGATAGTTACTCAAAAACTTGATTACTAAAATTTGATGTTAATTTAATTCATCCTCAGGACATTTGTTCTCTTTTTTTTTTTCAATAAAGTGCACTGTGGTCCTTGTTGAATCATAAATAGTCAACACTCAAAAAATATATATATTTGATGCTTGTTTAAACTACCTATTTAAAATGACATATAACACAATTCTTGAGTTTTTTGGGGGGGGACAACTTCATTGTTTTAAGTTCAATCAACTTAAAATTGTAAAAAAAACATTAAGTTAACTTAATCAATTTGTGTTGGGATGATATGAAGGGATTGTTTTTACAGTGAACATCAATAACTATTAGCACTCTGAGAGTCTAAATGAATACACAGGCAAAACAAAATGAATACATATGGCTTCTGATGATGAGTTGTCATCTGGAGCCAGAAACTGAACATTATAACATTTATGATTTTCCAACACTGAATTAGTTACATTTAATAGTATTATACTGTATATATATTAAAGGTAAAATAGGAGATCTTGCAAAATGCTAACGTTAGCCTGATATCACTGAAAACCTACATCTTACTTTGTAAATCATCATCCAAAGCCACATCTCCTGAATGCATGAATGCGCACTAGACAATACATCACATAACATTCAGAGAAAACTTACAGCTAGCAAACTAAAATACCTTAAAAATAATAATTTAGGTTGTTGATGTTTGTCTGCCATTCTCTGTCTGAATCGCATCCGTGAACATGCTGATGACGCAATCATTTCTGCACAAACAGGGTAAGCAGAGGTATGCAATTACATATTTTGACAGGCAGGTACACTGTATAAAATGTTGGCTTTCACACAATTCATTCATGCTGTCTCAACCCAAATTGTTAATTAATTAAACAAATTTAAGTGGTTTGACCATAAAACAATTAACTTGTCTCAAAAAAACTCCCAAATTGTGTTGTTTTAACTCATTTTAAGTTAGTAATTTGAACAAGAATAATTTTTTTGTTTTTGTGTTGTTTTTTAGCGTAGGACAGTCTATCATAATGTTCAGACTAAAAGTTTTGATTGGACAAACTTTTCTTGGTCCTACAACTTGCACAGAATATTATAATACATATAAATACATTTGAACCACTTCATTTGGTAATTGCTATCATGACGTGAAGAGACTTTTAAACAGCAGAACAAAATTTGTTCCTGAAGACAATCGCAGTGATCTGTAATCTCATTCTTTAAAAAACATTATTTCCATAAAAGTAACTAAGTAACACATTTAGATACTTTTTAAAAATGACTATTCTTTCTTTCATCCACAGCTTTTTAAAAACTTTTTATTGAGTTGTTCAATAAACAAGACGTTATTTAGTTAGTTACTCTGTAGACCTAATTACAGCAATGACTTTGTCTGCTTTGCTTCATCAAAATAATTAGAACCATCTGTCTTCATGCACTAAATTAGTTAATCATTCAGTCACTCACTCATAAAGACAGTCACATGTTTAGTCATTTAATGAATCAGCATTTTTAAACAGTTAAAAAAAATCTATGATTCAGAGACTAACTCGCTGATTGTTTTGTACTCTAATGAATCTGTGTTTTTGAATAATTTGGTTTGGTTAATGATTCAGTCACTGTTTGATTTGGACATATTTCTAATTTCCTAAACAGCTCAGCTGTGACATAGGAAAGTATGCATGTTTGAATTCAGTTAATCACATGTTTCCTTCCTAAATAAATCAGTGTGTTGAATGATTGAGTAAATTAGGAATTCAATGACTTGTTAATGAAAACAGTTGCCATTTACTGTATGTATGCAATCTGCAGAGTCATGATTATTCCCTCACTGTGTAATAATCATAATTCTTTCTTGGACTTAGTTAAGAAGTGTTGTTTTATTAAGTCAGCATAAATATACTTACGAAATGTTTTTTTTTTATATTATAGAAGGTTATTTTCTTATCAAAATCCAGCCAATTAAACAAATCCAGCCAATATTACACTGGATTCCCATTCTTTCATGAACACCAGATTCAAGGACTTTTTAAAGCACCATTAATTTTAAATCAAATTAATTTGTAATTCACACTTAACATTTCACTTACACCTTTTAATTACATTATAAATGTAAATATGTGGTATTTAAATTTGTAATAAACATTTATTATTTACATTAAAAACAAGTAATGATTTGAGTGTATCATTTAAAAAAATGTAGAAATGAAACTAAAATGTAGTTTTTAAACAGTAATCTTCAAAGAACTTTAATAAAATTTGCTGAATTCAATATTAGTCATTTTCAAATGTGGTTTCTTAAAGACTGATAAAGTCAAAAAAACAATTTTTTTGTTATTGTTTTGTTCGGTTTCGTTCTACTGCACCACAGTACGGCTTTTAAAATAACACTATGTTTGTTTTTAAGTACTTTACAGGCCTTGAATTCATACTGATACTTGAATTCATATGTCTGAAACTCAAGTACTTTCAAAAACTTTCAAGAAGCATGGGAACCCTGATTATAATCATAAATTTAAAATTAAAGAGGTGGTCCAGAGTGCATTTTTAAGGCTTGTTGTGTTTATAAGATGCAAAGCAATGTGTGCTCATGCTTCATTTGTCAAAATTTACCTTATTTTTTTTTTCACATATCCTACTTTGATTATATGCTACTCAGCTAAAATGAAAACGACTGGCATATTTCCTAATTCCTCTAAAAGGCCCACCCTCAAGAGGTTCTGATTGGTCAGAAACACTGTCAGTCAGAGTAGCTGTTAACCGTATCAGTTTGAGTCTGAATCAAACAGAAAATGACACAGAGGACACAGCTGAACTTCACGCCTGCTCTCTAAAATAAAATCTGACAAGTGTCTTTCACATATATTCAGGATAAGCATGTGTAAGTAATATAAAACGTTCACATATCTTTTGCAAGTTTGTTATTTGGGATGTAAAATGCAGAGAAAGTGGCTGCACAGAGAGACACTACAGCGCTGGTGAAAATTGTGGCTGTTTACAGGAAATTTACAGATAAATATGAATGTATAGCTATATTGTTAGCGGTGCCAACAGCATTTCCTGTAGTTTACATCTTTGTTTACGTCCTTGCTACAACATACCGTTAACGCTAGACACCATGCATGTAATAGATCAACAAATAAACATACTTTATTTATTTAACAAATAAAAATACTTACAGGTTGTGGCTCACAATCCACAGCTTCTTCTATTATGGTTGGAGCTGCTCCTTCTTTGAGGAGTTTTTAGCTGAATCCACCACTGAACTGGGCGAGATTCTGGAAGCTGTCCTTTGTCAAATGCTAGCGATATCTTTTTTTATAATTCTCTGGAACATAATTTAAATTAAACTGTAAGCACTTCTCTCTTTGTGTCATGTCCTTTGGAAGCCCAAATACAGAAGCAGAAGAAGCTCTGTGGAAATAGCAGTGTTTGGATGGCATTTTAGCTTTGTCTGCTACATAGCAGCGCCTCTGGCCACGCCCCTTCGCTGCGCGGGGTGTATGCGCATGGTGAATGCGCGTAACCTAAAGTTTTTGCAATCTTACTAACCAGGGTGTATTTTTTTTTGTAGTCCCCAAACTTAGTTCACTGTAGACTTTGCTAAGCTAACTCTGTAAAGCCAATGTCTCCCTTTGCATTGAACTTTGAGCATATTACATTCAGAGATGTTGTTTATGTTCATACAGCTATATTACACATCAACTAAAGTTTAAAATATGATATGGATTACCCCTTTAAACAAATGCAATTCTAGTAATATTTTGAAGAGAGAAATTGGTTCAACATTTTAAAAATCTAAGGGACTAGCTTCTAAAAAAATAATAATTTTATAATTATTTACTTTGCTCTCACAAAACTCTGACTTGCGGAACGTGAAACCACAGAATCAGATTCAAAGAGCATGTTGTACAGTTTACTCCAAATAAGACCCAATTTAATCTCACGATAAGGGCGACATAGGGTAAAATAATGAGTCTGGTGCAATGTTTTCCTACACATTGGCTTAGTAACAGATCGCTAAAATAACACACACGTTGTAAATGTGGCAGGTGAGAATTTACTACTCGCCTTAAGGGACGCACCGTCTGCGGCATCCAAACTGTGTGATTCAGGGTAACATCGCAGGCACGTTGAAATAATCAAACAATATTATGCAACAACAGCCACACAATACGTCTTCAATAAAGTACATGCCCATCAGGCCACCTAACACGTACACGTGTGAAGCCCTAACAAGCAACAGAACAAGCTTTTGTTGTTTGGCTTTCTCGAAATAACTTGTGATTGACTTCACCCTCGCAACCTCTGATCTTCGCCTTGTCCTGGGCCTCATATTGAGATTTAGAAACTTGGTAAACCCCCTCCGTACTAGTTCTGTGCTTAACCTCGGCCACCTACAACAGCCACAGGGCGACTCTGAGAGGACCTCAAAACTAGCAATTCAAGACACATGTTGGAGAGCAGTAGAAAATGTGAGGTGAAATGGCCAATGAGAATATTCTATTAATTATTATTAATGCAAAGCATGGTAATTATTAGCCCTCCTGTTAAATTTAAGTTCTTATTCAACTTTCCAAACACAGAACTTGTACAGTTTTTTACAATTGTTTTGCCACAAATTTCAGAACCCTGTTGTCAATTTTCAAAACTCTAGAAACTAAATTCACAACCATTGCCAAAACTTTTTTTTACAAAACTCTTAACTCTTTTTTTCAAAAGCTTGGATACAATACACATAGGTCAAAGATAATTTGTTCTTTAAACTAAAATCACCTTTTCAATATAATACAATTAAACATCAGATTGATCCCATTTCAAAATGCAACTACAAGCACTCAATAAATAACTTTTGCATTACTCTTGATGCATGGACACTGATGTACAATATTACATTTTTAGATGTTGAAAATTGACACAAATAACATCAGTTACCATAGAAGATGACCCAAACTGGGGTGCGTTTCCGAAAACCCTTGTTAGCCAACTAAGGTCGCAAGTTCCATCGTTACAATTTCATTTGGCCATCGTTCCAACGAACATTCGCAAACTGCGTCACAAACTTGTATGCTTGCAACTACACCCAGTTATCCCCTATGCCCTATTCGTTTAGAACATTCTAACATTTAAACTTGGAATTAATTTAAAAAAAAAAAAAGCATTAAAGTCATCTCTCTTAGCTGTAATTTGCTTTCAAAGTATTTTTACAGTTCAGTTTTAGCAATCTTCATGTTTACAATTGCGTTCCCTTCACAGTGCACTTTGAAAACATTGATGTCATTTTTAACACAGCCGTGGCTCATGGCGAAAGCTTTAGGTGACCTGTTATTTAAAAGCGAAATTTAAAAACATAGCATACGTTAATGCTTTTAATTTATAGTAAGTATCTGTACTGCATATGTCATGGGCCTGCTGCTTAGAACATTTCTGAAGCGGTTTGCATGTGTCAAATTGTAAATGTAAACTTTTCAAAAAATAAATAAACAATATCCTGCTTAATAGTAATAATAATAATAATCATCATCATCATCAATATTATTAATATTATTATTAAAGTAGGATTTCTTTAATTTCCGAATAAATAATGAATATTAAACATTATTTCTTAATAAATAGCCTCATTATCATCATTATCATGATTTATATATAATATTAGAATACGTGTTAGCTTTTGTAAGTGATTTTATGTTTTAGAATAGAATATGTAATGTTCTCAATATTTGTAAAGGAAACACAGGCCCTCTATGTGCCATTTACATATATTTCAATTAATATAGAAAGCGAGTGCATGCATGTTTTTACCAAAACTAATATATATATATTTTTTTAAAATGCGTGTGCATGTAAAACACTATAATTTGCACAAAGAAATTATGGTGTTCTTTTCTAAAGAAGTTGTTACCACCCCATTAAGAGCGTTATTATGGGTGTTATACAGTAACTAATGTGGTTCAAACGATGGATCTGTGACAGAGAAACTAGGGGTTTTGGGAAACACTCGTCACTACATCATTCTTTTCCCAAACGATGCATCGTATTATGATAGTTCAGCCTATGATAGTTCAGCCACGAGTTACGTCGTTGTTTGGGAAACACACCCCTGGACTACATTATCTATAGATTTCATCTTTATTCATTCTTATTCCATATTTATGGTTTCTTTGCTCCATGTACCACTTTACAGACAATGTTTTCATACTTGACATTGCTGTATGTAAGAAAGTCCAATCACAGCACAACAGCAGACCAATGTCAGGGCTGGATTCACATTGACAGAAGGTTCTTTCCATGATTCTTTCCATGATTCCACTGTGATGTAAAGGAGAACCTGTGGCCAAATACACAAGACCAGACTGATGGAAACACAGATCCCAAAATAGAAATCTAATAAATGGAAAATATTAATAATTTTTTGACTTAAACTTTATATTCAAATGTGTGACTATGGTATCCAGAACGGTTATTGGTTGGCAAAACAAGTTAGAGTATGAATATAGTACAGAGTGAAACAAATAAGGGCAAATCCCATTCTATTAAAAGGGTTTGACTAAGGAGATTACATGGGTTTGTTTTCGATTTTATGCACTTGTTAGTAATGGGTATCGTCCCAAACACTTCACTAGCAGCTACACTGAGGCGTGACATCAAATGCAGCCAACGGAAAAATAAAAGTCTGTTTTATATAGGTCATGAAAAAAAATTGGATGAAACCTCTATAATATCATTTTTTAATTTGAAAAATGTATTGTGTTAAAACAGAATTGTGTAGTTACATTACCATCAGTAGGGGCTAACAGGATGTTAACATGTCAAACTCTGACTTCTCAGTCAAAATGGTTTTAAACAGTTTGTGTACAATCACCCATTATCTACAGCAGAGATGCCCAAAGTAGGACCCGCGGGCTAAAGTTGGCCCATGGTAACCTTTTATTTGGCCTGCCATCCTATCTGAAAAGAGAGGGAGAATGATGGGGAGGTGGTTGGTGCGAATGCCTTTGACAGTGATTGTCATTTCGAATTAAATGTAATGTTTTGCTTCCTTGTTTTATCACTGAGCTACAAAAAAAGCCAACTGAAATTAAATGATTCAATTAAATACTGTTAATGAATCAGACTTTTAAAATGTAAATAGCGTCACTTGACATGCACAAGACGTCTGTGAGCAAATCAAAGTAAGCTTGACTAGTGTATTCAGCATTGACCTTGTGTTATAAATGGGATTGTTTATGTTTTACTGTAATAAGTTCATTATAAAATGTTTAAAATGATACTGCATTAGTCCATATGACTTAAAACAACGTTTTCAAGTCATTTTTAAATATTACCGAATAAATAAGAAAATTACCCATGGCAAATTTAATATATATGGTTTGGTATATATTTGGCCCACAGCACTCAATCAAGTTTGCTTTTTGGCCCTTTATTGGAAAAGGTTTGGGCACCCCTGATCTAGGCAAGGCAAGGCAAGGCAAGGCAAGTTTATTTATATAGCACATTTCATACACAGTGGCAATTCAAAGTGCTTTACATAAACAGGAATAAAAGAGACAAGTATAAGAAAAAATAAAATAAAAACAGATAATAAAAAACAGATAAAACAGGTTGTAAAAGAATGAAAAAGAAGAGAAAAACGTAAAAGTGCAATTTGTCGGACTAAGCACAGTGCTCATTCAGTAAAGGCACAGCTAAACAGATGTGTTTTCAGTCTGGATTTGAATGTGCCTAATGTTGGAGCACATCTGATCATTTCTGGAAGCTGATTCCAGCAGCGAGGGGCGTAGTGGCTGAAAGCCGATTCACCTTGCTTTGACTGAACTCTTGGAATTTCTAGTTTATATAATCCTAAAGATCTGAGTGATCTATTAGGCTTGTATTCAGTAAGCATATCTGTGATGTATTGAGGTCCTAGGCCATTTAGTGATTTATAGACAAGTAATAGTACTTTAAAATCTATTCTGAATGTAACTGGGAGCCAGTGTAGAGACCTGAGGACAGGTGTGATGTGCTCTGATTTCCTGGTTCTGGTCAGAATCCTTGCCGCAGCGTTCTGGATGAGCTGCAACTGTCTGACTGTCTTTTTGGGAAGGCCCGTGAGGAGGCCGTTACAGTAATCCACCCTGCTGCTGATAAAAGCATGAACAAGTTTCTCTAAGTCTTCACTGGAAACAAAGCATCTGATTCTTGCAATGTTTTTGAGATGATAGTATGCTGATTTACTAACTGCTTTGACATGACTACTGAAACTCAGATCTGACTCCAGAGTCACACCAAGATTCTTGACCTTATTTTTTGTTGTTTGACCCTTAGTGCCAAGGTACGCATTCACCTTGAGAACCTCATCTCTGTTCCCAAACGCAATGACTTCAGTTTTCTCTTTGTTTAACTGAAGAAAGTTTTGGCACATCCAATTGTTCATTTCATCAATGCATTGGCAGAGGGTGTCAATAGGGCTGTAGTCATTAGGCAGTAAGGCTAAGTAGATCTGAGTGTCATCGGCATAGCTGTGGTAGGAAATTTGGTTCTTTCTCATCTACAGTGAGATCTACAGATCTACAGTATCACACTGAAAATTAATATTGTTTTTAAATTTGTATTTCCTTTTAAAGAACTTAATTTTATTCAGCAAAGATGCATTTCATAAAAGCCAATAATTCCACAACAGATTTCAGTTTCAAATAAATTGTACTTTTTCTACTTTTGATTAACCAAAGAATCTGTAAAACCAGCCTAGTCTCATGAGGAAACATAACTAATTTACGTTTTGTGAGTTTAGTGGCTAATTCAGTCAAGTTCAGTCGTACGAAAATGTAGGATTTTTAAATAGAGGCACCCAACCCCACCCCTAAACCCAACTGTATTTGTGGAATAAGCAATTTGTACTAAAATGTACGAATAAGATCGTACAAATTCATACAAATTAGCCACTAAATCAAAGTTACAAATTGCCGTGAGATAGCATTGTTAAAGTTTAGTTCACAGTTTTCAGCAACATACTAAGCAGAAAATTGAGTTTTCAAGATTTCTGATGAATCTGAATACACTGAATCTTGGCATAATGATATTTACAGCTTTCAATTGCATGAATAAAAAAAGTAGTTTTTTTAATTGTAAAAATACTTAATATTACTGTACTTTGATCTAACAAATGTAGCCCTGATAAGTATAAGAACCTAAAAATATCTGGTGAAAAGTGACAGTTTTTCAAATAACCTGCTATTGCAACCTGTTTAACTGTGAATAAATACAGTGCTCAGCATATATAAGTACACCCCTCACAAATCTATCTTTTAAAGCTAAACAATATTATATTTGTTCATATACATTCGATTAGTCAGTACTGAAGCCAAATCTGGTGCTTATCTAACAAAATAACTTATGATAACAGTCCAAAAACTAGTACACCCAAATTTATGTTACAGAAAAATATTAAATACAAATTTTAAAAAGTGGAAAAAAATCAAGAGAAGCAAAAAAAAAAAAAGAGAGAAAAATATAGATGAAATTTTGTAGGTTGTAAATTTTTTTGCAATATTTTGCTTGAATCTTTCAATTTGTAAATATGTTTGGTGACTAAAATATTATTTTAATAAATATATCTGTTTAATAAATCTGTTTTGTTTAAATGCACCAAAATACATTGCCTATATTCACTGAGAAATGAATACAAATGTTCATTTTTCAAAATGGGGTGTACTCAATTATGCTGAGCACTGTATGTACACAGTTGAAGTAAAAGGGATATAGGCCTTAATTTCTCCTCAGTATTGTGAACATATTAATGAATTGAATCTTACATTTAACGTTGTTATAAGTGCTATTTTGACACACTTTAACCGAATTACAAGAACTTTTTTTTTAAATTGTAAAAATGTGAGAGTACTGTATTTGATCATGTATTGTATAGGTTACTTCAATGACACAGATTGTAATAAAACTTCTGTGCTGGAACATTTGATAAACTGTAGTTTAAAAAAAAAAACTACCACAAATACATACAGTGCCAACATTGTGACAGCTCTACTTTTTAGCTGGAGTTGCAGATTTTGAGAAGGAATGAGAAAAATGGCCTCCCACGTGGCTGAATTTACCCGTTTCACCACAAATTAGTAGCACAACCAACAGAGAAGAAAATTCAGCGCTAAATCAACATCTGCACAGAAACGGCCAAAAACACAAAGGGGAAAAACAATCCGATTCTTCTAAAGAACGAGCAGCAAAAACAATCCAAGTGAGTGATACGTTGAGGTACTTTTCTCCCACACAATGGGATCTTATGATGAACAAAACATTTCTAAAAATAGAAAACAGTTTGGATCCATTCAGCAAGACAACCGCAAAAAAATGTGCAAACATACCTTTTAATATTTTAACTGCTCTGCTTTTTTAAAGTATCAAGTGAAATCTATTTTCAGAACATTCCAATAAATACATGGTGGCTGCAATAAAACACAGATCAAGCATTTAGTACAAATATTAAGGTGTTAAACCTCAAAAATACTCCTTTTCCATTCCTTTCTCCAACTTAATGGTATCATTTCATACAGATATACAGATATATTGAGTAGCCTCTCGAAGTTGCAAGTGAAGCTAAATGAGCCAATGTCAACCACATGCAAAAGAATTCTCACAATTCCAGTAACCTCAAGAGCAAAACTGGCGAGACGAGTACAGAAGATGAGACATGAGTGCTTCATGAGCACTTACGAACACGTCGAGATGTTCAAAACAAGCAGATACCGTGGGCAATGACTGGTGGCCCTTTCCCGCCAAGCGAAGGGGGGTATGGCGTGGTGGTCCAGCTTTCCTCTCATTAGGACTGCTAATTATGGTGGCTTGTAGGAGTAGGGCACTCTCCAAACGGCCAGTAACTGGTTATTAGAATATTATTACAAACATGAGAGGTTGGCCCTGGGCGGCTGATTGCCTGCTCACGTGGGAGGTGTAATTTGGCTGGAATGTTCAAGGCAGGAGGGGGGGACTTGGAATCGGTGGCCTAGTAATGAGAGCACCATGGCACATTCAGTAATTACCTGGACCAAAAGAAAATGAAGCAGGGGTACAGATTATATCCCGAATTTGTTTTGATTTCTGTCTCCAATAAGGCGGGGAAGAAATTAGCCAAATCCTTTTGCCTTCGTTTATCCCTCGCTTTGCTTTGGTCCTGTAAAATTGGCCACTGCCTCCCACCTGGAAGCAGAATGTGACCTCCTCCCTTAGCGCAGTTTAATAAAAACAAATAAATAAATAACTATGATCAAATCATTATGAAATAACACAAGATGATTGTGAGTTTGAAATATGTACGTATATATGACTCGTTTCAGAATTGCAAGTACATTTCAAGCATTTTCTATTCATTACCCTTAAACTGGTATGATATACAAAACAAATGAATAATTGGCAGTATACTGAATATATTGTAATGTAAAATAAAGCTAAATGCCAATAGGGAGTATCAAACTTTTGAGAATGTTGACTCTTTAAATTTAATTCAATTCATGTTTATTTCTATAGCGCTTTTACAATGTAGATTGTGTCAAAGCAGCTTAATATAGAAGTTCTAGTAAATTGAAACTGTGTCAGTCCTATTTTCAGAGATTAAAGAGCCCCAATTATGCATTAAAAAGGGTCATGTTTTGGGGGTCTCCAACAACAATCTGATATGCATGCAAGGTCAATGTTTTATAGTATGCATTGATTTTTACCTATAAGAGAAATTTATGAAAAGTTCACAATAGCAATTGTATTGACAAATAGTTATTGTATCCTAAACATTTTGTGCAAAAGAGAGTAGAATAATGACATGCCTCAATGCATTCCAGAGTTTCCCGCCAGAGTAAGTGAGATCAGTTGAAGAAAGTTGCATGCTATTTCTATTAGGGTTTTGAAGATTATTATACCTTTTTATAACCGATGTAACAAAGTTGAGCAGAATTTAAGGTCAGCGCCATTTCTAGAATTTTTTGTCACCCCAGACGAGATTTACAAGCATCCTTCTGCTGATATTGCTCATGAGGCCACAGGAGAGGATTTAGGAATGAAAGTAACTAATGCAGGTGATGTGATAATGACAACATGGTGAATGTCGTACATCCAAACTCTATTCATGCACTGTAAAAAGTGAAAGCTTCAAAATTTTACTACAACTTATTACAGCTAGTGCACTGTAAAAAATGCAGGGTTCCACACAATTCCTTCATGTTGCGCCAACACAAATCTATTAAGTTAACTTAATCATTTTTTTACAAATTGAAGTGGATTGAACATAAAACCATTAAGTTGTCCCAAAACAAACTTAAGAATTGTGTTGATTTTAAGTAAGTCATTTGAACAAGCAGCAAAAGTAATGTTTTTGAGTGTGGTTAAAAAAGTGGTCCATCTATGATTTTACATTGAGCAAAGGTATGACAGTAGAATAATTGACTGGTTTCTGTCTCTTTTTTGCTATTTAAAGAGGTCCTGTGGTAAACTTAACTCAATATTATTTGAACATTTTGCTCTAAAACACAGACTGCACCACAATTATTCGTATGTAGTCACATATGTTTTATAAAATATGCATGACAGGTTCAGAATTTTCAATATGAGTTATATTTTATTTTATATTGTAGAGTAAAATGTATTAAATTCTGCTCATCACCGATGTTATTTTATTAATAAATGTAAAAAAACAAAACATTGTAAAACCCAGCCTGATCTCACAAGGAAACATGACCATTTTACTTATTAGACAATTTTCCGTATGAATACATACAATTTCATTTGTACACTCTCAGAAATAAAGGTACAAGAGCTATCACAGGAGTGGTACCTTTTCAAAAGATACAAATTTGTACCTAAAAGTTCCATATTAATACCTCAAGGGTATATTAGTACCTAAAAAGTACAAAATTGTTCCTCTTAAAATTTGTAGGTACTAATATATACTTTTGAGGTACCAATATGACCCTTCAAGTACAAATTTGTGACCTGTGACAGCTAGCGTACCTTTATTTCTGAGAGTGTACAAAAACAGACAGTTATTAAGAGTTATTAAAAGGAGGTGTGCCTCCAAACCCCCACCCCTAAATCCAACCATTATTGGAGGATGAATTTATATGATAATGTATGAAGGAGATCATACAAATTCATACGAATAAGCCTCTAAATTAAAAACATTGTGTTGGTAAAACCCCACTAGAAAATCTAAAGGAATCCCACAGAGAAATATTCTTCATCTACATGTACAACTCTCTGCAAATTCATTCTGTAGTTTCAATGAAAGAAATAACATTGTTGTTGTTTTCAAAAACCTGTTTTTTAAAAAACTTTGCATTTTCAGGCCCGCATATGGCTAGTAAGATTTATGTGGTTAAACCTCACTTTCCTGATCTCAAAAGGCACACTAGCAACAGGGGTGCAGGGGTAGAGGAGGAGAGGGGTGCCCAAAACTTTTCTTATGAAGGGACAAAAACCAAATTTGATTGAAGCTAGTGGGCCGAAGATAAATATATTTGACATGAGTAATTTCCAATTTTATTTAATAATATTTAAAAAATAACTAGAAAACATTGCTTTATATTTACTAATACAGCTTTTTTACATTTATTATTACAGTAAAAACAAAAGCAATCTCATTTATGAAAGAATGGAGTTTTGCTAGTTTTTGCCTTTACTCACAGATATCTTCTGCGTAGTTCTCTGTCCGTCAAGTGACATTATTTACATTTTTAAAAAATCAGATTCATTTTCAAAACATTTATTTGAAACATTTATTTCACTTAATTTTTTTGTAAACAAACAAAAAAGTTTACGTCAAATTATAAATGATGATCTCTTTTAAAGGCATTCGCCCCAACCCTTTCCATCCTACTTACTCTCTTCTCTTTAGCCCGCAGACCCTACTTTGGGCATCTCTGAACTAGAGAAACACAGACATCTCTGAGTTAATCTCCAGTTCAAATTTTCCTCAGAGTGGGTCAGTAGGACTAGACAGGTTACATAAACGGCCTCCTCTGTGAATTGTTCAAAGCAGTTACTGAGTTCAAAATTCCTTAACTGAACTACTACTCACTTGTGTACAGTACACAAAAACACACCAGTAATCATAGCTGTCACAACCTGAATCTATCTAGCTATCTATCTAGCTATCAATCAAATCATCATCTTAATACCAAAACAACACTTAAAATCAGCAGTAGCCATCTTTAAAGGAATAGTTCACCCAAAAAGGAAAATTCTGTCATCATTTATGGCCCGTTTCTACTGAGTGGTGCGGTACGATTCGGTTTGGATCGGTACACCTTTATGGCCGTTTCCACTGTGAAAAGGTACCTAAAAGCAAACCGTACCGTACCACTTTTTGGTAACCCTTTGCAAAGGATACCAAGCAGGACTAAAGGGTACCAAAAGGCGGAGCTAGACGTGCAGATGAACACTATTGGTTTACAGAGAAACGTCACTCACTCGTGGAGCTAGCCAGAATGAAAACAAAGGAACCGCCATGTTTTAAATACACAGCAGAGGCATTACATCGTAATACTATATGCATATAATATTGAGCCATAGTCGACCCAAACTCAAACAAACCTTGTCATTGTCTTGATGATGTCCTGTTTTTGTTTTACAAGGCCGTCTAAAAGTGCGAGCAGTTTCGTTTTCTCCAGGGAGCTCACGATCGCGTCTATATTTGAAATAAGGAACTTCTTGAGCTGATGATAATAACGTGTGTGTGATTATTAAAGTACTTCTGACATCTGATCCTTTCAGAAAAGAAAAGGACAAACGCGAGAGTGAAACTCGAAAAAACAAAGGAGAAGCCCAACAAAACACAGAAGCAAATTGTTTCAGCAACCTGAGTCATGAACATATTGCCATGTTTAACTATTATCACCGCCATTTGGACTATTATGAACTCGTAATGACAGAATTACTCTCTAACAGAGGTCACATGCTGGTGAAGATTAAAGATGCAGATGAGAGGTTTGCACTGACTGTGGGTTACATGTTGCGTGTTGTTTTTGAACCCAAATATGGACTAGATGTATGCTGTGTGTAGTTTTTCTGTAATTGGTAACATATCAGAGATTATTTTATATAAATGCAGACGTTTCGCACCGTCATTGATCTGCAGTTATAATCAAATCATGTTCATAGAAAGCTTAGTGATGAACATTTATACACAAGTATTTATGTGTATGTAGCGGATGTTATGCATTAAGCATTTGTGTACGCCCATTACCAACTGGGGGTTGTTAACAGATGTAATTAGCAAATACACCTTGGCCATCCCCACTAGAGACCAGAAGGCGGAAACTGTAGCCCAGGCCCTGGTCACGGAATGGTTTTTCAAGTTTGGCATTCCAAGCCGCTTGCATTCGGACGTGGGTTGTAATTTTGAATCTCTGTATGGATGGGGGAGAAGAGACCCTACAGTTAATACTTCCAGCTGTTTTGAAGTCTGAAGTGGTCATGCAGTTACATCAGCAACATGGCCATCAGGGCATCGAACGGACAACAGAGATTCAAAATTACGACCCTGGTATATTTGCTAGATACATCTGTTAACAACCCCCAGTTGGTAATGGGCGTACGCAAATGCTTAATGCATAACATCCGCTACATGTATAAAGCATGTTTTGTGAGAAGTGCTTCTCATATGGTATGTGAACGACCCGTACAGCTTTACTTTGACATTTTCCAGAGCGAGAATGACGTTGACTAAAACTTTCTGTCGTACACCACGCCCACCAAAAGGGTACCATTGGGAAACGCAAGCCTGATAAAGGTGACCCGTACCGAGCCGTACCGTACCATACTGTACCAGTCAGTAGAAATGGGTCATTAGTCACCCTTTAATTGTTTCAACCTTTTATGCGATTCTTCTATTAAACACAAAATAAGATATTTGGAAAAATGTTGTAAACCTGTAACCATTGACATCCATATTTGGATTTCCTGCTATGGAAGTCAATGATTAAAGGTGTTCGGCCCTCATCAAAATATCTTCTTTTGTGCTCAGCATCATAAAGAAACTCTTAAAGGTTTGGATCCACATGAGAGCGAGTAAATACATTTTCATTTTTGGATAACCTACCCCTTTAAGTGATTCTGTAATTTTTAAATCTAAAAAAAAATGCCATTTGGCACCTAAATGTTTAATAGCAGACTGGTGCAGATATTTTCCTGGAAGCCTTAATGACATGAGGACATTATCATTATCATTTACAGTACACGGTAATCAGCAAGTCATTGCGAGCCGAAGCCACTTGTTTGTGCTCTCTGAGAAAACACCCTTGATTTGTTTCCCCTCAAGCGAACGTACTTTGCACTAGCCACATTGTACGACCTTCATCAAAAACATCATTATTGTGCCACAAGTCCCTCGCTGAACCACCCAGCGCAAATTATACAACAACACTGTGTGCGGCATCACATAAAACACAAACGCATTGAATCATAGTGCCAAGATATTAAAATCTGCACCGAAAACAAACAGACAGATTCGAGGCTTCTATAGACTCCTCTAATTTGCTGTTGTTTGTACATTTGTGGAACGTGTAAATGATGAAGAAAGCAGGTGGCCCCAATCATCTGGTCGGCAGCTGTGTCTTTTTGACTCACTTATTATACCTTGACCAGACAACAGAACATGAACACACACTCACACACATACACATGGCTCAGAGAACAAGCTCAAAACTGACAGCTGCTCTCTAACTGTTAAAGTTCGGCAAAGGAGCACCGACTACGAGATTCCTGTCCTCCCTGGAGATTCAGCTCAAAACAAAAAGGGCCAAAATGGGGTTCTCCCTTGTTTTTTTCTTCTCCACATTACTGGAATCCTACTCTCTCTCTCATTTTTGACAACGCATTGAGCAATTGTTTGACTCCCTTGCGTACATGCGCTGCAGTTAAATTAATCACAGCTGCAACAAACAATGCTAATTTTACCCAGAACGCGCTAGATCTTAATCGCTGGTGCTGAACAATAAAAATAAACAGCGCCGCAAATCTTTTGAATTCATCCTTTGATAAGTGTAAAATGTGAGCAGTAAATAAAATGAATGCTCTCATCTTGCAAGGCCATCTCTTGATTTTTTTATTGATGTACCCACACCCTTATAGTCAGCAGTGTAATGCTTAGTGGACTTAGGCAACGGCAACAGAACACGCACAAGTATTGGAACTGGAAGGGAAAACAGCGAACATCACTTTTGCACTAAATTAAAATGAAAAAGCAGCACTGACATCACTGAGGCACCTGATCGTTTGCCAGCAACAGTTTTGATGTTGTTTTCTACCCGTCATCCATCATAATTAATAGCGGGAAAGTACAGAACGTTTTACAGAAATTTGTTAAGCACCCAACAACCAAAAAGGAAAAAGAAAGAAATAAGCTAAACGGAATTGAAAGTCTCAGCTATTTAATAAATGACATTTATGTCACTTTTGTCTGCTCTATACAATAGAAAAATATGCTCAAAAATCTGACTTAATACACACAAAAATAAATGAAGACATAAACCTTAGCTATATAATGCTAGCACAAAAAAATCGTTGATGATTTTTCAAAAAAGACATTTAGTACAATCAAAAAAGGACTGCTTGTTTAAACTACTTTTTTTAAATGAGTTGAAGCAACACAATTTTGAAGATTTTTTTGGGCACATGTTACAGTAATTGCTTTATGTTCAAACCACTTAAAATTGTTAACTTGATCGGTTTGTGTTGGGACAACATGAAGGAACTGTGTGGAACCCTGCATTTCCAGTACAATATATATAGGATATATAGTGGTCGCTCGCTATAACGCGCTTCACTTTTCGAGGCCTCACAGTTTAGCAGATTTTTTTTAGTGCAATTTGACATGCTTTTTTTTTTTTTACAGCACATTGTGTTCTGTGTCCTGACTGACTGTAGACCACTGTCAATCAATCTCACCGTGTCTCCTGTACAGTATAAAATTCAGCTTGCCGAAATAACATAAATCTTCTTTGCTAGCAATGTGAGTTTCAAAAAAGATGCAAAAGGGTTGTAACTGTCTGCAGCAAGACCATCATAAAGGGGGTCACACACCAGATGCGCCACACCACAACATGCCACGCATTTTAGAATTGTAAACCTAGGTTTATATGTTTATATCAGGGTACACATACCGGCACCGCAAGTCAGCGGCTGTCTGCAGTGCCCAGTTACAACTCAGAACTATGTTCATATTTCTGCCGCGCCACAGAGCGCCATCTGAATAATTTTATTTTAAATAACATGCAAATGAGCGCATCCGGTGTGTGTTACTTACTTCCAACTGTCATGTGCGCGGCACATTCGATGTGCGACGCCCTTAAGAATGGAGTCTGCTTTAGCTTTGTGGATCAGTGACTGCAGCTAAAAGAACATTACGCTGGATGCAAACATTATATGCACAAAAGCTAAAAAGCTTTGACAGCCATGAATGTTTGCGCCTGACAACAGGTTTTGATCTTTGGTTTCATTCTATAATACTGGACTTATTTTTCTACGAATGTTTGAACTTTGAGAGTGTTTAAACCAGAGAGAAAAGTGTGAAAGTGTTAATGCCTGTCTGAGAAAAGTGTATAAAAAGTGTGTAGTGAGGGGTTTTACAGCCTTAAAACATCTATAATAATTCTAAAAAATAAAGCGGACTAGTTATTTAATGAAACCAAAGATCAAAACCTGTATTGCGGGTTATTTTTAGAACAAAACTCCCGTGATTAATGAGGGACCACTGGGATGCAAAACTTAATTGTTTTTAGTGACATCTGTGATCATTAACTGAGCTGCAGCGAGTAAGTTGTTACAGTCCGTAAACGCATACAGTAACAAACAACGTAAATGTGATTTATTGACTTGACATACTTACAGTGAAGGTCTTTTTCTTTCTTTAACCAGAAGTAAAATAAAGTTGAAATACCTTTTACAGCAACATCCAGGCGTCATCCAGGCTGCTGAAAGCAACATCTAGATGAGAAGACCTATATGTGCTCTCCTCATTAACAAAAAAGAAGAAAGAAAAATGACAGTGAGAAAACAGCAGTCGGGAAAGTATCTGATAGTGATATGAATGTGTTTGCAGAAGATTGGAAATTTCCCCATCAAAAGAGTTGATTCAAATTACACATACAAGCATATTTGAGAATAGACTGGCTTTTTTTAAAGACTACTTTCTCTTTAAAATTCTTAAGTTAATACTTGGGTAAAGCATGGCACCTTTTTTATATTTTATATAACCTTTTGGTATATTTTTTAAATATTTTTTATATATATATATTATTTTTTATATTTTAACTTACTAATATAAATCAATATTTGGTGAAATATATGTTTTTTATTTAAAATTGCATTATATAAATATATAAGCTCCAAATTGTATTTTAAATTGAAATTTTAAATAAATGTCACCAGTACACTGTAAAAAAAAGAAGAAAAGAAAAGTTGCCTCAACTTAAAATTTTAAGGCAACAAACTTCAGGACATTTTTGAGTTTACTCAACTTAGATCAAGTCAAGTACAGTAATTGGATTGAAAGTTTGTTGCTTTAAAATTTTAAATTGAGTCAACTTTGTTTTTTTTTTTACAGTGTAGTTTTACAGAATAAAATCAAAATGACTTAACTCAAACACATAATAAATAGTATAAAACCAGTGCTTAATTTGAGCCGGATTTTGCCAAATCCTGTTCCGGAAAATGTCGTATATTCGTGTTTTGCATTCTGGTATTTATTTTAATGGACTCGGCATTAACTTGTGCATGGTGAATACCTGCATGTGTGTGTGTGTGTGTGTGTGTGTGTGTGTGTGTGTGTGTGTGTGTGTGTGTGTGTGTGTGTGTGTGTGTGTGTGTGTGTGTGTGTGCAAGAGAGAATGTGTGAATGAGTGGAAGTGAAGGCTGTGTGGATTGTGTGTGCACGCACACGACGGTAGGCACGTTTAACTATTGGCCACAACAATATTTTCAACCAATCAGCTTTCTTACGTCTACAATCACTCTCAATGGTTGGTGATTATTGTTTCGCATGCAGTGAGCAGCGAAAATAAATAATGGCATAGTGGTCTACCTAAATAATATTTGTATTGTCAAAATGTCAAAGAGGCAGTCAAGCATATTTAGGTTTTTTAAAACCATGAGTAAATCTGAAAATAAGCCGGATCAAAAGAGATCTTGAGCAGATAAAACTGCGTCCCTGGATCAGGACAGCGGGAGACAGAAGCAAACGATCTCAAGTCAGCCACAAAAAATGACAGAAAGAAGTAACTGTGGGCTCTTCTTGAAGATTAGACAGCGCGAGTCATTACATTTTTTTTTTATTTCACTTGGAAGCTGAATATCAACTGAATGTCAGTGGTGTTAGTAAACAGAATAATGGTGTTTCATAAGAGTTTTGTTTTGAAGATACATGTTTGTTTTTATCTACGATTGACCCATATATGGCACAAAAATAATAAAATACTGTATAGACATTTTTTGCTATTTTAATTAAAAAACATTTCGCTATCATCGTTTTATGATGTTATGTTCCAGGAAAACTGAAATTGTTTGGTGGACGATAGTCGGAGTAAGGTTTATTTCCTGGTTTTGTTCTGGGAATTATTAATGTACAAATTAGGCACTGTATAAAACTGAATGTTGAACTGAACTCCTACTGTTTTTCTCTCAAGTTTTTTTCTCCCCATTACTCAGATTTTCTAATGTGTGGAAAAACCTAGTAATCTTTAAGTTATGAAATCAGTACTTTCGTTAGAATTACGGTTGGAATCAATGGTCGGATCTCAGACAAGACATGACTGTCCCAGAAATTATCTGCCCTTTTACTGCTACTATCTGAATTTATTTTTATTTGCCATCATTTTTATTTCTTCCAGAGAATTGTATTCGGTTAAGATTCCTAAACTTTGAAAGTGCAACCTCTGCTCTGAGCAATAAAATTTTCCTAATGTGGAAGAGATGAAGGGAAAAAAAACCATTTGTTTATGAAACAAAGTTAACAGCTAAGATAGCATCTATTTCATAAGAATCTCCTCTCTGTCATCATCTGCGAGTTTCAGATATTGTGACAGCGTTTCCCAGTTGTTAGGTCTTTACGGGAATGAAAAGCCGGTCAATAAAACACGGTATTAATCTTCTTGTCAAATCACTTCTCAGCCTTTTGCTTCTTGTGCATTTTTTCCTGTGTTTTTACTGCTCTGGGGTCTCAGACGGTTCCCTTTTTTGTTTCGGGCCTTTAAATTTAATTGCACATAAATTCATTCACAGCTCAAATTGCCACTTGTTTGGGTGAAGCAGAACTGGCAGTGCCCTCTGACCACAATAACTCACACACCACTGAATAAACCAACATTTAGACTACAAAGTGCCACCAAAACAAACTTTGCATTTGAAAATAGTCTCAAGCGCACCGCATGATGAGTTGTTACTGAACATTTTAGGTCTTAGCAATTTGTTATGTCATTTCACTTCTGCCACTCTTTTATTCACAGCAGTTTTTTTTCCTGAAATAGATCTGGGATAAGAGTTCAAGAAAATTAGACTGAAATGTATCTTAAATAGCTTTAATTCAACAATAGAATTGATCAAATAAAATACTGTTGGTCATATCCAGCAATGCTGATGGTTTTATTTATTAAGTGCAGTAACCATGCTTGGTATGGTATGTATAATAGTGTTTTAAGTCTTTTTTTGTTGATCCTTGTCAGTTTTGTGTTTTTAAGTAAATTAAGTACTGTTATATACACTTACCGGCCACTTTATTAGGTATACCTGTCTAACTGCTCGTCCAACCTTGAGGCAGATGGGCTACAGCTGCAGAAGACCACACCGGGTGCCACTCCTGTCAGCTAAGAACAGGAAACTGAGGCTACAATTCGCACAAGCTCACCAAAATTGGACATTAGAAGATTGGGAAAATGTTGCCTGGTCTGATGAGTCTCAATTTCTGCTGCGACATTCAGATGGTAGGGTCAGAATTTGGCATCAACAACATGAAAGCATGGATCCATCCTGCCTTGTATCAATGGTACAGGCTGCTGGTGGTGGTGGTGTAATGGTGTGGGGGATATTTTCTTGAAACACTTTGGGCCCATTAGTACCAATTGAGCATTGTGTCAATGCCACAGCCTACCTGAGTATTGTTGCTGACCATGTCCGTCTCTTTATGACCACAGTGTACCCATCTTCTGATGGCTATTCCAGCAGGATTACGCACCATGTCATAAAGTGCAAATCATCTCAGACTGGTTTCTTAAATGACTGTTACGTTTCACGTATGTTTTGTGGTGTTTTGTTATTTGTTTTTCTGTTTTGCTTTCTCTTCTCTCTTCCGTCTCTATTCGGTCCTGTTTTAGGTGTGCGACCATTGGTCAAAACAACTGTCAATCACTACCCTGACGCAATCGGCGCACCAATTGGGAGCTGGTCCACTGAGTATAAAAGACGTGCGCTTGCGCTGTTTTCCAGGAGAATGTTTTGCAGTTATGAAGTTTAGTTAAGCGACGTGCTAAAGATTACGGTTTTGTTTCTGCATTATTTTTTTTTTCTTTGTTCAGTTAGTTTAGTGGGTTGGGGTTTAGTTAGATCGTTTTGTTCTAATTATTTCTTTGTTCATTTAACCAGCAGTTGTTGTCTTCTCATTTTTCATCCAGCAGCATTAAAGAATCACTGATTGTTACGTTTCATCCATTTAATATCTTATTAACTTAAACACGTAACAATGACAATGAGTTTACTGCACTCAAATGGCCTCCACAGTCACCAGATCTTAATCCAATAGAGCACCTTTGAGATGTGGTGGAACGAGAGATTCACATCATAAATGTGCAGCCGACAAATCTGCAGCAACTGCGTGATGCTATCATATCAATATGGACCAAAATCTCTAAGGAATATTTCCAGTACCTTGTTGAATCGATGCCACAAGGCATTTCAGAAGGCAAAAGGGGGTCCAACCCAGTACTAGTAAGGTGTACCTAATAAATGCACCTTTTTTCTAAGAAATAAAATGCATATCAGAAAAAAAAGTCTTTTTACAGAAATAAAACTGATACTTACTGGTGTTTGAGTTGATGTTTCCTCATCAAAATGATGTCACTTCCTGGAAAACTGGCTTTTGTTAAATGGATACTGCAAAAGACAGGATGAAAGGTGATACTGAAGACATTCAGAGGAAAAAAATATATAAACTGATTTCCGAACAATGCGATGTTTCCAAGAAAACATGTTTTGAAACATTGAAGGAACAGAAAAAAAAATGATGTCTGGAATATTTCTTAATAAATTGCTTCTTTCCACATCAGAAGTTGGGAACATGGCAACATCCTCTCAAAGCCAACGTTGAATAATTTATTCATATAACCCATCATTTTGTTCATCTAATGGTACTGTTGTGATTATTAATGCTATAAATATAATTAAAATAAATAAAATGAAACTTTTTTTGCGCTATAGTAATAAAAATAAATTATACAAAATTACATGCAACTAAACCAAACCATTTCATTAATATTACTCAGTACTCAAATGCATAATTACACTGTAACAAATACAACGTAACCTAAAAAATACACTGCAAACAAGAATTGACCAGTGCGCAGTTATGGACAGCATGATCATTCAAATCAATCAAAACCAAAATCATAACTTCAGTGAGTTCAGAGATGTTTAACATCAGCAGTGTACTTGAGCTGGTCTGTGTTCAATCTCTGAATCCACAGCTAGAGCAATGATCTCACTGCAGCCTTTCCTGTGCAGTAAACCAATGCTATCCATCACACGGATAAACACTCATTAATACGCCATATCAATGGGTCTGTGAAATGTTGTATGACTGACACAGTTTGGAAGAATGAAGTTCATGGAGTTCTGTAACAAAAAGGTGTGTTGTGCAATCTCTGGCAGTTTAATTGCCTCTTTACTTCTCACAGTACTTTGTTGGAAATAGAAGAACTTTCTCGCCTTTAAAACTAAAGTGTTTGACGGTTTGCGTTGTCATTCAAGCTGGATTCTTATACTGAAATCTAATTTACTTACCTTATACAGTAAAAGCATTGACAGCTATTGATAAGATTGAGAGAAGTTACACGTTTTTTCTGTGCTAATTGGAATTCCAAATAAAGTGTCAGTCCAGTTTTCAGCAGTGGCTGCTGGTGTTAAAAAAATTGGGGGGGGGGGGGGGGGGGGGGGGGGCGCAAACACCAGAAAAAAATCTAACTGTTGGTAAAGTAAGAGTGTAAAAGCCATTTTTCAGGTGATGTATCAAAAAACAAAAATATGACTAAAGCATACAATAAATGCATCACAAATCAGTTCATTTTAGTTCAATTTGGGTTTATTATCAGTAATGAAGTAATCAAGATAATCAGTAAACACACACATACACACACACACACACAAACAAATGTTGCCTAATCACTGGCCAGTAGCACTACTTGAAAATAAATTATGCTCTCCTTTTTTTTTTCCGCTTAGGACCCCGCTTAGGTCGTCTGCATTTAATGCCTGATCAAAAGTGCTTTTTATAGTCTATTCTCAGTCTTGAGATTTTAACAACACTTATCATATTAGTAACTTTATTTTAACAACACTTATCATATTAGTAACACTATTTTACCAACACTTATCATAGTAACTTTATTTTAACAACACTTATCATATTAATAACATTATTATTATTGGTAAGTACAAGTTAAAGACATGCATAATTAAAATAACTGAAATGGTTCTAAACATTTAATAAAGCCTTTTTGATGTTTTTATGTATTTATATGTAACATTATATATTTACATAAGAAATGGTAGCAAGTTTATCTAACATAAAAGCACGAAAAATGAATTCTCGATGCCACAACACATGCCACATTATATATATATATTAATCAGGCGCTACAAACTATACCTAATACAACTCCAGTGAACCAATAGGATCACCCAGGGTCCTAGGCGGACCCAATTGTCAGGGGAGACCCGATTTCTCATGACACCGGCCAACTCCGTTTGTCATAACAAGTGCTGGAAAAGCCCCGAATATTCGCGCGCTCGCCATCACTTGACTACTGGTGAATTTGCAAAGGCGGTCGATCTGGTCCAAGCTTTTTGATTCTTTTTTTTTCTTCATCCAAACGCCTTGTGAACGGATATCTTTGCAAAGATACAACGGAATTTTCCTTCATCTCGAGAAATTGCATTCTAAGCTCTTTGGTGAGAATGGTCCAATCACATAAGGCCAATCATATAAAAACAAATAAGATTCGTTCTAACAACAAAAATGGGAGGGTTCGGGGCGCAGAGCGCTGCGCCCCAGGGACAATTTAAATCAGGCCAATTAGAGCTTATTGTCATATCACGTGCATTGCAAAAGTTTGTGTACCTACATAGACACCCATTAGTCCGGCGCCCCGCACACATATGAAAAGATATTGTTCATACTTTTTTTTTCAATAAATGTTAGTATGACTACAATAAATGTTAGAATGTTATAATTAAATCAATTTATTTTGTTAATATTTGTGATAATAAACATTAACATATTAAAGGGGTCTAACTTGAAGGGGGGGCGGCGCCCTCTATTGACCAGCCGTCACTGGTTTTCAGAGTTGAAATTCAATTCAGCATGATTGAAATTTCACTGCTGAAAGTCCAAACACTGAAGAGCAAATCCATTGATGTGCAGCTCCACAAGTTCCATACCAAGCAAGCCAGTGGCGACAGTGCTGAGAAACAAACTTTACCAATTGAGGAAAAAACCTCGAGAGAAACCAGGCTCAGCTGGGTACGACCATTTCTCCTCTGGCCAAACTTCTTGTGCAGGGTTGCGTCCATCGTGGAGAAGCTGCAAGTGTGAGTAGGTCACCAGCAGGTGTTCAGGCTGGCCCATGGGATCAATGCGAAGACTCCTCTGTCACTGGGGTCTTTCAGAAATCAGTCTCATGCTCTCCACTCCTCCATGACCGCCACAGCATCTGCTCAGGATACAGCCTGGTCCAGGATTACGGATACCAGTAGTTGGCATCATCTCGACGTCATTATTAAGACATGGTACCTTTTAAAAAATTGCGTACAATTATAATAGCCTATGTGAAGTATGTGTATTTTATGTATCTACGTATATTGTTTATGTATCCATTTGTATGAATGCGTGTACAGTATGTATATGTATTTATGCACATGTATGTACTGTGTATATGTATATATTTATTTATGTATATTTGTGTGTGTTTAAATGTGCACATGTATTTAGTATATTTGTTGTTTATTTAGTTTTATTTGCCTATATTTTTTGGTGTTTTCTGTATTTGTTTATGCGCCTATATATTTTACCTGACATTGGTGCTGTTTTTAATATTTGTCTATGCTTGTGAAGCACGTTAAGTTGCTTGTTATGTAGGGAAAGTTCTTTACAAATTAAATGTATTATTATTATTATTATTATTATTATTATTATATTCGTGCCATACAATAATCGTTTCCAAAAAAATGGAAATAAATGTTATGCTGGAGACGCGGACATGAAAAACTGATTTCTGACTAATGTGATTTTTACAACATGTTTTGAAACACTGATCAGAAAAAGAAAAGTGAATATGTAATCATTAAATATGCAAATCTGACTTATTCACACTACAGAATCATTCTTTCATTGATAAGAAGAAAGGTTGCGAGCTAGTTCTGTGTTAAGTGGCCACACATCCTGATACTGTAGATGTTTCTTGCTTGACAAGATGTGCTACCCTTGTTTTCATCATTTTTATTGCAGTGGCAGACCATCCTGTAAGATTTTGTTCTGGCTGACAAGACGTGTGACTCGTGTCGTAATTTTAAAGATCATGGATCATGGTAGGTCATCTTGAGCTTGTAGCTTGGATTTTCAAGAATTCCTTTTTAAGCCATTTGGAAACACGTTCATTAGCTGGGCTTTCATCACACTGCATTAATGCGCATATTCAGTATCGCATGAGAAATAACTGATAGAAATTCCACATTTTTAATACAAATTCCTTAATTTGCAATAAAGTTTTTACACTCATTTTTAGCGAAAAAGTGCTAATGCTAATAATGGAGATGAACAGTAAATTTGACATTGTTCTCTCTTCTTGCTGCAGATATGAGCGTCACAATATTTTTTGTCGTAAAAACACTCGTAGAGTATTTCTTTTGTTATTTGAGCAAATTGGAGTGTATAAAAATATATTAACGAAACAGAAATGTGAAAAGGGTGTATATCTTCAGTAAAGTCTCTTTATTGATTTATTTATATTTTGAGCTTTGAAAATTCTTGTTTGACGTTAAACCGGGCTAATGTCATTTGACATTAAACCCGGCTAGTTTTAAAAATGGCAGCTTTCTATTTCCACAAAGAGTTTTGCAGTGGCCTTAATTTCAGGCAGATTGTAAAATGCAGTGACGCTTATCTCGCAGAAATCCTGTAGGATTCAACTAGTCTTTAAAACTCCCAAAGAATTTCCCATTTTGTGTTCTATTGACTTTAATCTTCACGTATGAGCAGACGCCGCCAATGGAATCTTTTTGGCTCAAGACTTCCGGTCTCATTCACTTCCAATTGATTTTGTTAAAAACAGATTGTTATGCATCTTAATGTTGCAAACTGATATTTTCTTATTATATTATTCTACTTTTTGTGTATAGTTATGAACACATTTGTTTGTAGAGCAAGTAGCTTGACTGTTTTCTGCCGTTTATTATTCCTAGTCATTTCTCCCAAAGGAAACTAAATCGGAAAGTCTAAAACTAATTGCAAAAACGAGCACACTTCCATATTGCAGAATAAGGTCAATACACATAAAATATTCAGCTGCTGATGTTTGGATATGGCATCTTAATTAAACGTCCAATAAAATTAAAATTACGTTTTTTAGATGTTAGTATCAGTATTGTTAGTTTGTAAGATATCTATTAGCTACTGTCCTCCAAAACAGTGACATAATCTACGTTTAGAAGATATAAAATCGATATAAACATGTAAAGCTTGTAGTTTGTCACCTCTGCCTAAATGGATCAACGGTTTTACTCACATCACAACATACTACAGTTTCTCATCAAATCATGACCAATCAGATGCTCTCTAATATCTGACATGCCCTGCCCCCTTCAAGATGCTTCTCATTTCCTTTTCATTTGTTGCGCTTGAGCTCAACCACGCTCACTGGCAGAGCGCTGATAAAACACTATTGGCTGTTTTTTTTTTTTTTAAAGGGGAGGAGCTACACTATGTTCCACCCTCTCTTCGCGTTTCGGTTGAGATTACGTCAAACATTGAATACAAATGTGTATTTCAAAGCACTTCACGTGACCTTTAACAAGCCACATGATTTTGTTTGAATTTGTCAAGTCATTAGCCTACGTTTTCTTTATGACCATATACAAAGTCAACAAATGTATGAAGTCTACTGCGCCTAATCATGCAGTGTTTTGAAGCCTCAAGTGAACCAAGACCACCAATGGTTCGACCTCAAAAGAAAAACAATAAATAAGTAGGTGCAAGTCAACTGCTGGCCTGATTTAGTCTATACATCAATTGCGAGGCTTACTGGAGACTCTCCATCCATTTTCTCATGCTAGAGCGTTGTAAACATCGCTAAAGAGATGATCCAGTGCGCTCTTCATGCTGCCTCGAACACTCTGGTGTCCTCCAACCCTTTTAACAGCCTCCCATCTTCTATCTCCCAAAAACCTTTGATATCACATTCCACGATTAATCTACCCATATCACAAACAGCATAGGTAAAAGCGTAAACGTCTCATGATCTAGCGGCTAACGTGGACTTGTTATGCGTTTTATACGCTTTTCTTCCCCCCACACGAGCGGTAATCTATTGCTGAAATGTTAACTCAATTTGTCAGTGTTATCTTCATGTCAACAGTTTCCCTTAAATATTTATAATAGGCTCAGAGCTCTGAGAAGCAGCGAGCGCAGGATGAATCTGAGAATGTTAACACGCGGGACATTTTTTCCACAAGACTCTCAAACTTGGGGAAATGTGAAATGTCTCGAGGAACCTGGGGAAGAGAAAGCCCAATCCCAAAGGTGAATCCATCAAGGCTCCCACTCATTAGTGCCTTTCCTCAATGACTCATGCTTGCTTTTCCTCCCGTCCATTACTCAAGTGCTTTTCCAGACATGAGGATATTACAATATTTAGGATGAGCCACAAAACTGTAAGCACTTTACAAAGCCTGATTACTTATATTTAGGGTTAGCGTTAGCTGGAAAGCACAGATAGCATGAATATCTGAATATTTCATACTACACTCTCAGAAATAAAGGTACAGGAGCTGTCGCTGGGGCAGTACCTTTTCAAAAGATACATATTTGTACCAAAAGAGTCCACAGTAGTACCTAAAAGGTGCATATTAGTACCCAAATTTACCTAAAAAGTACCTTTGAGGTACCATTATGGACCCTTCAGGTACAAATATGTACCTTTTGAAAAGGTACTGCCCCAGTGACAGCTCCTGTACCTTTATTTCTGAGAGTGTACATACTGTATCTGGTAAAAGAGCTTGTGAGCAGAATATTTGTAAAACTATGTGTATAAAACTACCTGAATGGTCTAGTGTTTGACAATGCAGATTATTTTGGGGGATGGATAGCATTTACTGTACTAAAATGAGTTATTATCATTAGTTATTAGACATTTTTGTGCTATTTCTGCATAGATTTATGTGGAAGGATTTTGAGAGTATAGGAATTAAAAAAACTTTTATCTAAGGTTTACAATGCAAATCCAATATGATTAACTTGTTTGGAAAAGAAAGCAAGTCTCTCATTTAATATATGAACTAAAAGACAGAAAATATTACTTTATAGGCTGTATTATAAATAGAATATATAAACATTTGGATATTAATTAATGATATTAGTGGAATTAATATAAAAACTGAATAAAAATATACGCACATTTACATAAGTAAACAGGGTATATGCACAACTAATGTTTCTTCCCATACTGATAAACTTCCAGTGAACAGTTAATAGGACTTTTTTTTCAATTTTTTAAGGTTCCTTTTACAGCATCGATGTTGTAATTTAATTCAAATGCAATCAGTAAAATAGACTTCAGCATTAATTTAGTTGATCAAGCGTAAAACAAGATGAAAAGCCGTTTACACCAGGGGTGCCCAAACCTTTTCTTATGAAGGACCAAAAACCAAACTTGATTAAGGCCGAAGGTCAATATAGTTGCCATGGGTAATTTCCTAGTTTATTTAATAATGTTTAGAAATGACTAGAAAATATTGCTTTACGTATATTAGCTAATAGAGGTTTTTATTTGCATTTAATAATGAACTTCTAACAATAAAATCAAAACAATCTCCATCATAACAGAATTGCACTAGTTTTTGCTTTGATTTGCTTACCGATGTTTTCTGCATAGTTTTCTATTCGTCGAGTGACAGTATTTACATTTTAAAAATCAGATTCATTTATAACATTTAATTAAAACATTTAATTTCTGTTTGCTTTTTTGTAGCTCAGCAATAAAACAAACTAAAAAGGTATGTCAAATTAGAAATGACAATCTCTGTGTTAAAGGCTATCATCCCAACCCTCTCCATCATACTCACTTCTCCTCTCAGATGGGATGGTGGGCCAAATCAAAGGTTACAGTGGGCCAACTTTGGCCGCGGGCCCTACATTGGGCATCTCTGGTTTACACGCAAGAATTGTCAGAATCAGCAGGCAAGAGCAGAAACTACTGAAAATACTGGAGTAAAATAAATGTACATATTTTAAAAACATGGTGTGGGAAAATGTAATGTAATTTCGTGCTTCTTGTACAATCTGAGACCCACTTTATATCGTACATCAATAAGGCAGTGGGGATACAGTCATGGTGATACAGCTCACCGGAAGCGCTTGACCCACTGAAAAATTAAAAGTCCTTCTTTATACTTGCATATACCCTATAAATAGACTATGGTGGGCAAAAAAAAAAAAAAAATAATAATAATAATTGGTGGAAATCTGCAGATTTACCAATATTATTACCAATATATGCTTTTATGTTGCTTGCAAAATGGTATCTAGTCATAATAGATACATTTTGATGCAACTTCAATGGAAAAAGGTGCATTTTGAACTAAACGTTGTAGATATAGTATGTACCAGTAGGGGCTAAGCTAAGAGGATCATGCTAACTAGTTTAACCTCTTGGTTGTTTCAAAAGCTTTAACAACACAGATCTGAACCACAGACTGTAAAAGACATGGACGTAGTATCCGTGACGTCACCCATAGGTTTCTGAAGACCCCAAAAGAAGCCATAGATATATACACTAGATATCACATAGGGACCCTGAGCATGTGTCAATAGCACCGCCACATTGGTACAGTGCTCCTAGGACAAATGTCATTCAACCGCACTAGTCAAGACAGTGTGCCAATGTGAAGATGCTGGACTTCAGCGCTGTGTACGGGTGTCGTAATGAGCAAACAAAGAAAACAAAGCACAAAGCCAAAACATTTCATAGGTAAGATTTCGTTTTTTATGTTTTTGTATGTTATGAACTTTTGTGCTTAACAAGTATTGATGATAATACAGTCTCTTACTGCCCTGACCATAAGGTAAAGTAGCACCAACTCGCACTAAATTCTAAGCTTACATGTATGCTAGTTTTGTTGAATAAAATAAGCAAACAATGTTATGAAATGACGACGCTGTGCTGCCAGAAACTTGTATTATTGTCGGCTAAGTGAACAAGTCGTTCATGACGGAGATTCATTCACAAACTAATCGCTCCCTCCATCAGAATGAGAAGTGAAAGCAGGAGAGAGGGTGTGTTTCAGGACATGGATTAGATCAAATTAAACAGGGAAGGAGGATAATGCATTTCCATGCACACAAACACACACTCTTTGTCGGCAATGCCCGTGCGCTCACATTCATCAATGTAGAAATGTGATGTAAAATTATAATATTTCGTAACTTAAAGAGCCCCTATTATACATTAAATAGGGTAATTTTTTGGTTGTAAAGGTCTCCAACAACAGTCTAATATGCATTGCAAGGTCAAAAAACACTTTCATGGTCTTATAATATGCATTTATTTTTACCTAATTATCCCAGCGACTCCCATATGAATCATTCAGTGATTCATTTGTTTCCAAACCCCTCCTTAGCACGAAGCTAATCTGCGCTGATTGGTTCGATGACAGCCTGTTGCAATTGGGCGACACTGACATCCTTCAGCACGAGACTGAGTGAAATGCACAGCACAGCTTATCAACAATATAGAAGTAGTCAGAGTGCATACATGCTTCATATTAGTGTAAGGCGTGGATTTCGGCAGTGGGTGAATGTAAATACAGACGATGGACTTGAAAATACTGACGACTAATTATTTTATTGAGCAAAAACTGAAGGAAGAACTGTGGAGAAGATCGACACTGGTCTCCTAGCCCGTCACACTCTACCTCAGTGTTGCCAGATGTAGCAGACTGATTCCAGCCCAAAAACTATTCAAAACCCGCCAAAATGCAAAAAAAAAACCACCCACTCATCTGGAAAACACGGTTGTGACAGTCGCGAAAAACACGATAAGTGTTTATACCCGCACAATCGTGTTAAAAACAGTCCAATTGAGCGGGAAACCGGCCAATCTGGCAACACTGCTCTACCTGCTCTTTTTTCACACACACACAGACACACAGACACACACATTACCCTCCTCCTCAGAGGACACAACACAAAAATAAAAGTCCTTAACAGAAACATTCAAAAACAGAATACATAGAATGTACATTAAAGAAACAACTTCACATTAGTTACTAACACCATAGTACACAGTACCCGGTTCTCACCAGTGTTATCAGGGCCGGCGGGTCCATAGAATAGTGAGGGCGGCGTCCGTGAACTCCCCCGGTTCTCACTTTCATCCGCGACACCCACCCCCTCCCTCCCGGTCCTCACTTTCCCCCAGTCTCACGGATTTTTTGTGTGTGCATGAGTACATTAAAGCAGTTTAGTTAAACACCAGCATAATGCTGTTATTAACAATAACACACATTCAGTATTAATCCACACAGTGGCAAAAGCTGAACTATTCTGAACCTTGACCGCCACCCGTGTGTAAAAACAGCTGACGGTAGCCATAGCAATGACAAACAACAGGATTGCAAGCTCACAAACACGGTTAAATCCGCAAAGAAAGCGGCACGTGTCGCGTTTTTAGCGTGGTTTTAATCGCGATATGTATAAGTGTTATATGTTCTCTGGGCTTACCTGTACTCTGCTTTGCCCAACGATCACCAACCCTCATTACAAAATGGAGGAATAATCCATGAGCTGTGTATTGATAGTTCCTGTGGAGCTCCGTCAAAGTCTCATACATCAGTAGTCTTTTCTGATCCTTCCTTTTTTGCAAAATTAAACCTCAACCACTGACTCTTCACAGCGTCATCTTTGGGTAGAGACTATAACACGAACTTTCCCTCAAACTTCCAATAATATCCAGCTAAGCACAGCGTCTTCATGACTCATGACTTCAGAATCTGTTTACCTTCCTCTTTAATTTGCTGCTGTGTTAGTGGGCGGGACCGCAGGTTTAAATTTTGCGGGTCTGCGTGCGCAACCATTATGTTTCGTATCCACGTCACGTTGAAACGGCTAAAGACTCATTATCAAGACGATTCATTCCAACCATTATGAGTCGACTCTTTTATAGATGAATCAATAGTTTTAAACACTGTCCACTTTCAGATTTAAGCTTTAGCTGGATATTTCACTTCACTTAGAGCTGTGTTACACACTACATAGAAGGTCATTTTCAAAAACCCATAATAGGGGCTCTTTAAAAAAATATTTGCATACGGACCACCGGGGGAAAACTCCCGATCATAGATATATATGTGTATGTGTATATCTCTGGCTCTGGATGGCCACAGTCCTCCACTGCACCTTGGTCCCGCATTCATTTCAAAGGAGCGCTACCCTGTACTAAAATGGTGGCTCTATTAACGCATTCGTTCTAATAGACAACAGCAGGGTAGGCAACATCTAATGTATATATCTATGAAAAGAAGCAACCAGTAGGCATGGCCAACCATCGCCATTTTGTTTGCACGTCATCGCAACAACCGGGGGATACCAAATAAGTGCAAAGAGGCGGAGTGTGAGAAGAGCTACAGACACATGCTGGCATTCTGCTTAGACAGGCTTTCCTATGGGAGAAACGCTTAATACTTCATTACCTGCGACTCGTTTGTGTTCTGACCACATGTGCTTGATTATATACTATACCAATAAAGTGTTTAGACTTTTAAAAACACTGTTGTAATACATTGAGCCACTAAGCATTGTTAATTTGAAGTTTTTCTACAGGAGGAAAATGCGAATAACTTCCAAATACTTCAGATATAGTCTGTGTAAATGCAAGACTATTTCCAGGCATAACACTGTATGACAACGCTTCACATGACTGTTCTAGAGCCTACAGCTAATCAATCTGTCAGATTCTGGAGTGCTTTACAGGTCTAAAGAAAAATATAAATGATAAATTATCTTAAGTAAAACTAATACATTTATAGATATGGTATATAATTATATAATTTCACTCACCTGGGAAATGGAGGCCACGTGAAAGGTTTGTGAGCACAATTAAGTACACACAGCATGTCATCTGATAATTGTAGGAAATAATTCCAAAGGCAAATGACTGTGTAAAGCTGCATAAAACAACACAAAAATACGACAAATATGCCGAGATCAGCGGCTAATCAGCCAGAGTCGGCTGAGGTAAAGTGAAGCGAAGGCGACCAGCGAGATCTACCTGTCACTCAAGTAGCCACGCCCTTAATTATGCAGAATTAATATAACCTAATATAAAGGAAACGGATGAGTTATAAAAAATTTCACCCCCCTCACAGTTGTCATGAAGGGTAATATTAGCTATATGAACCAAAATCGTTCTTTGTACCAAGCTGTAAACACTTTTTTATGCTGTAAAGTTGGCCATTCTAACAGTGGGCTCAATAGAAATTTGCTCCGTATGGAGCCAGGACTAGCGGAATTTCGATGGATTGCAGTTTCAGTTACTTCCGTATTGGCTTCCCGAGGGAGAGCGGGAGGTTGCCACTTGATCTTATCAAGTTCATCAGGAGATTTTTTTTGTGTGTGTGTTACGTTTGTTTTATCTTAAGATATCAGGATGTTTAAACACAGTTTTATGGAAGCGACTACAGAATAAACAAAAAATAAAACTTTCTTACAATTCTGACTTTGTCTCTTGTGAGTATGATGCTGCGTCCCAATTCGCATACTATACATCCTAAATAGTATTAGAAAATAGAATTAGTCCCAAACCGTTGTATGTTGAAAAGAGTACGCCAATGGTTCCCAGATGGTTTACTATTTAAAACTGGAAGGGTAGAACCGTCCATACTCTAAATGCTAATATTGCTCACAATACATTGCACGTTGGACGTGATTTTGTTTAGAACTACAAGCTCGGGTAAAAAGTGTAAACAAACTACAAACATGGCGGACACGCGAGACCAACTGTCAAGAGAGGCGTCGGTAAAAATGTTTGAATGACTGATAATCAATATCTAGCCAACTACAACATGTTTAAACTGTGTTTTTCATGTTATATTTCATCTGCAACAACAATGTGAACTTATATTAACATATGTTTGGACATAAACTTCTGAATGCAAAGACCTGAGGGGATTTCTCTGCATGACAGACTCGCAAATGGCAGATTATCCTGCTGCTGCTTCTCCAATAAGGTAGGAAATTAAATATGAAAGAAATGTGGATGATGTGTCGATATGATTGACATGTGATGTAACTAAGCAATATAACAATCTGTTAATGAGGAGGTACATCATAAAGCTTGCACTCTTCTGTTACATACTCAAAAGTATATACATTTCCTTTACAAAAAGAGTACATAGCCTACTTTTAGGGTGTAGTATAAGTATGTGAAGTGGGACACGGCACCAGTTTTATGTCACAAGGGTGAATTTTGCTCAAATTTTAGAGAAAAAAGTTACAATTAAAAAATAAAAAGGAAGAATTTAGATATATTAATTACTGAATTCCTTTTTGCCATTTTACAATAAATGTTTATATCTAAATCTAATCTTTTAAAGACATTAAGTGACTTTTTTATTAAAAATCATAAGATATGTAATTAGAAGAACAATAGAAGTCAAATTTTTATCCGATTTTATCAACATTTTAACTATTTTGGACAATTGTGAGTATTTAGGCTTTTTCAATTGAGATTTTAATTCTAGTTCTAGTATTTTTCCCCATAATTGCATGATATAAACTTACATGGGGCAGGAAAGTAAAGGATAAGTTATATTTTGATTTCTTTCTGAATTTCCCTAATTTTACATCTTGTTCTATTTTTTATTTTTGTCACAGAATGGCAGGATATCAATTTAAAAGCATTTGATTAAATTAATCAGAAAATTGAGATGTACAGAAAATTAGCAATTGTGTGAAAGCCAGAATTGTAAGATAAGTTCCATAACTCTATGCTGTAAACATTGCTTGCTCATATACAAAAACACATTCATATTAAGTAGTCAATACATTAAATGTTCACATAAATTCTTTGATTCAATGCAACTATTAATGATTAATTAGTTATTCTATGAGCAATTGCATGATAATTTTCAGAAACCAACTACTGTACCCTCAACAAACATCTACAGACCATATATGATAAATGTGACAGACTGTCCCAAAATTATCCAAAGTTACTCAAATGACACTAAGCTGGAAATCCCCTCAACACTGGTTCGGGCATTTTAATGTCCCTCAAAAGCACCACAAACGTATGTTTTATCAGTCGTAGACCTTGAGCAGTAGCAGACAGAAACAAGCTTGAGCCCAGAGAGGCCACACGTATAAACACAGTAGTGTTGTAGCGTACATTCACCATCATCCATGACTCACCCGAGAGACCTCTGACTTATAAACAATTATCGGAATGTTAAGTTTATTTGATGCTACTCTCGTCTATCTGTGGGCTGCTTGTTGGGGTTTGAACTCAATTTTTGTTTGTTTTAGAATTTGGCTTTGCTGTGTCACAGGATTAAGTATCGCTTGACCATTTTTGGAAATGGCAGCTTTCACTTTTTCCCAGTTGTGACCTTTCAGATGGAAAAGAAGAGTTTGTGGAAGTGAAAAATAAAAAAAAATTACCTCATTAAAAGTATAGGGAAATTTTGACTTATCTAAGATTCAAAAAGAATTTATTTCTGGTTGTTTTAAAAATTTTATTTAAGACAATTTGAAGCTTAGAATGGAAACTGAAGTAAGTTTTACCTTTTACAAGGTTTATGACTAACAATGAACAATAAAAAAGGTGATTGTGGCTTATTGCAATTCTAGGTTTTCTTGCTTCTTACGGTTATTTTACCAAAATAAAATATTATCATGCCTTGATTTTTAATTATTTAATTAGGACATTAAGGTCTGATTTGCTTAGACAAAAGTCTTGTCAGTTAACAGAAATAATGTACAGTATAGAATATAAAGTCATGGTGCAGTGGAAAAAGAATAAATATTGTGTATGACTCACAAGAGCTTGGATGACGGCATCCATACATCTCTGCAATGACTCTAATAACTTATTATTAAAGTCATCTGGAATGGCAGAGAAAGTGTTCTTGCAGGACTCCCAGAATTCATTAAGATTCTTTGGATTTTACTTCAATGCCTCTTCCTTCATCTTACCCCAGATATACTCAATAATGTTCATGTTTGGTGACTGGGCTGGCCAATTCTTGAGCACATTGACCTTCTTTGCTTGCAGGAACTTTGATGTGGAGGCTGATGTATGAGAAGCACTAGCCTGCTAAAGAGTCTGTACCTCTCCTGTGGTTTGTAATGTAACGGGCAGCACAAATGTCTTGATAGTTTAGGCTGTTAATGTTGCCATGCACTCTGCAGATCTCTCGCGTGGTTCTATACTGAATGTAACCCCAAACCATGATTTTTTTCTTCACCAAACTTGACTAATTTCTGTTAGAATCTTGGGTCCATGCGGGTTCCAATAGGGTTTCTGCAGTATTTGTGATGAATGGGATGCAGTTCAACAGATGATTATAAGGAAAAATCGACCTTCTGCCACTTTTCCAAATGATCAACTAGAAGTATTATTTATTGCTCTTAGAACTGAGATTGACAACAAGACTTTTGTCAGGTAGTGTATATGATCTAAGAGTCAGAACTGGCAGAAAAATACCTGCACTTATAAACAGTAATTCTTAAATGTAATATATATATATATATATATATATATATATATATATATATATATATATATATATATATATATGTGTGTGTGTGTGTGTGTGTGTGTGTGTGTGTGTGTGTGTGTGTGTGGTTTGTTGTGTAGACTTTTGGAAAAAAAAAATATAGCTTAAAGGGGCTAATAATTTTGAACCTAAAATGGTTTTTATTCTAGCCAAAATAAAACAAAAAGGACTTTCTCCAGAAGAAAAATATTATCAGACATACTGTGAAAGTTTCCTTGCTCTGTTAAACATCATTCATTCATTCATTCATTCATTTTCTTGTCGGCTTTGTCCCTTGCGGGGTCGCCACAGCGGAATGAACCGCCAACTTATCCAGCACGATTTTACGCAGCGGATGCCCTTCCAGCCGCAACCCATCTCTGGGAACTTCCACACACACACATTCACACTCATACACTATGGACAATTTAGCCTACCCAATTCACCTGTACTGCATGTCTTTGGACTGTGACCGGAGCACCCGGAGGAAACCCACGCAAACCCAGGGAGAACATGCAAACTCCACACAGAAACGTCAACTGACCCAGCCCAGCCGAGGTTCGAACCTGCGACCCAGCGACGTTCTTGCTGTGAGGCAACAGCACTACCTACTGCGCCACTGGGTTGCCCCTGTTAAACATCATTTGGGAAATATTTAAAAAAGAAAAAAAATTAAAGGGGGGCTAATAATTCTGACTTTAACTGTGTGTATATATATATATATATATATATATATATATATATATATATATATATATATATATATATATATATATATATATATATATATATATATATATTTATATATATATATTATTATTTTTTTTTTTTTCTCAGAACTGCAAAATGTAATAAATATATAATAAAATATAAAAGATATAATAAAATTGCTCTTAAAGAAGTTTTAATTTTCCTCAGATTGTTGAGTTGTTTTAACCCAAATTTAGACTAACCAAACTAATTAATTAATTCTTTTTAAAAAAGAAAAGAAAGAAGATTAAGCTTTCATAATTGACACAAATTTCAACTGAAACAACCAAGCACTAGTATATTGTTAATTTCAACATCAAAAACATTCAAATAAAATGTTGTATTAGCTAATATTTAATAAACCTGAGCTAACGTTAACTAAGAATAATTAGCTTCATTTAATAACAAAAAGCAACACAGACTCATAAATTCTATAACAAAATGATTTCATTATTAGTTCATTCATTAATGAAACCAATCGTTTCAGTAAACATTATTAATGACTTAAAGTAACAAATCTCCCTAAACCAATACAAACAAACGTAATACATTTCTAAAGTGCAATACAAGGACATTTCATACCAATCTGATTACCAAAACCTGGAGTTCAGCTTAGTCGTTATTCAGTCTTAGCCTTTAGATCCATTTACGTTACCTGCACCGCTAATCATCGCCTCACAGAGCTGGATTGCATTTCAAAACAGAATCAGGCCTGAGGTCAGTTCAAGGTACGAGCGCCCCTTATATGGTCAGCACACTGAGCAGAGACATAAAATGAGTAAGATCTAGTTAAACTGAAGCAAGAATGAGAAATTGATTGTGGGACGGGTGGCGATTTGGAATGAAGCGAAGTAATCGGTCTTACCTGTTAGCCGAGGTCACGATCTTCCTAATACTGTAAAAAGCTGAGATTAAAATACACACAAATGCCAGCATATGACTGATTCGCCGTATCCATTTTCATCCTCACTTTTTACCTTTTATCACTGTATTGATTTTCCTAAAAGCAAATGCCTCATTCGCATTTCACTCCAGTGTTTCTTAATGACACTCTTGACAAATTAGCCATTTGCCTGCATGAAATCTATAATGTTGCACCACTTGATGAGAGATGGGATCAATATCAAAGGTAGCCCTGATCATTAGTTGCTCCTATGCAATAAATAAAGAGCATGTCCTCCAGTTAGAGGAGATCCTAAGAGCACGGCATGTTGAAATATTACCTTGCAGCACAGTTTGGCTTTCTTTTGATAGGTCTGTTATGTTGCGTGACTAAAATTGCAATGCATTTCAGTGATATTTATATTAGTCATCTGGGTCACAATTTATTTTGAACGATCGCTTTTAGACATTGTAGCTGTACAACTACGACAACAAATGTATTAAAAACAAGAAGCTTTCCTTTTAAGGAAACGACAAAAATGTGTTTAACAGCTATGCGTTTGTGCAATATACAGTAGATGAACATCATTGTCATGGTTGTCAAATATTCACATCATCATGTCACATATAATATCATATTATGCCTATAGAATTAAGCTGTGAAAATGTTACAAACATCATAGTTTTGCTTTTTTTTAATATACAATTTCTGGCCACTTTATTAGGTTCACCTACACCTTACTAGTAGCAGGTTGCCTTCAGAACTGCCTTAATCCTTCATGGCGTAGATTTAACTAGGTAGATTTTGGTCCATATTGACATGATAGCATCATGCAATTTCTCCCGTTCCACCACATCCCAAAGGGTGCTCTGTTGGATTGAGTTCTGGTAACTGTGGAGGCCATTTGAGTACAGTGAACTCATTGTCATGTTCAAGAAACCAGTCTGAGATTGCGCTTTATGACATGGTGCATTATCCTGCTGGAAGTAGCCATCAAAAAATGGGTACACTGTGGTCATAAAGGGATGGACATGTCAGCAACAATACTCAGGTTGGCTGTGGTGTTGACGCGATGCTCAATTGGTACTAATGGGTCCAAAATGTGCCAAGAAAATATCCCCCACACCTTTACAACACCATCACCAGCCTGAACCGTTGATAGAAGGCAGGATGGATCCATGCGTTCATGTTGTTGACGCCAAATTCTGACCCTACCATCCGAATGTGGCAGCAGAAATGGAGACTCATCAGACCAGGCAACGTTTTTTTAATCTTCTATTGTTCAATTTTGGTGAGCCTGTGTGAATTGTAGCCTCAGTTTCCTGTTCTTAGCTGACAGGAATGGCACCCGGTTTTGCTGCTGTAGCCCATCTGCCTCAAGGTTGGACTTACATACCTCGGTCGTAACAAGTGGTTATTTGAGTTACTGTTGCCTTTCTATCAGCTTGAGCCAGTCTGGCCATTCTCCTCTGACTTCTGGCATCAACAAGGCATTTGTGCCCACAGAACTGCTGCTCGCTAGTTATTTTCTCTTTTTCTAACCATTCTCTGTAAACCCTAGAGATGGTTGTGCGTGAAAATCCCAGTAGATCAACAGTTTCTGAAATACTCAGACCAGCCCGTCTGGCACTAACAATCATGCCACATTCAAAGTCACTTAAATCACCTTTCTTCCCCATTCCGATGCTCAGTTTGAACTGCAGCAGATTGTCTTGACCATGTCTAGATGCTCAAATGCATTAAGTTGCTGCCATGTGATTGGCTGATTAGAAATTTGCGTTAACAAGCAGTTTGACAGGTGTACCTAGTAAAAAGTGGCCAGTTAGTGTATATACTGTATATTTTATCCATGTATCCATATTTTACAAATGTTACCACGAGAACTACTTGATTGTCCATAGTGGTCATACTATAATACTGTACTGAATAGAATTGTTGTCACATTATATTCATAGTCAAAGCTTCTTTTGAGGTTTTAGAATTAAGGTTGTATGTCTGTCGTTATTTTTCATTAAGTCATCATTACCCTAAAAATACAATCATTTTTTGTAGCATAGTTTTTTTGGGTAAGCGGTAATAGTAAAATTATTTCACTGCAGTGAAAATGAAAGTTGAAATAAAAATGTTTTGAAAGACAAGTTTTGTTTTTGCTATGAGAAAACAATTGTATTTCTAGCAAAATGTTGTAAACAGAGGTACAATTTTAAAGCCACTGGGGAAAAAGGAGCAGTTTCCCAGTACTGGGTTGAGGGTGGAAGGGCGTCCACTGCGTAAAACAACTGCCACAATAGTTGGAGGTTCATTCCTCTGTGGTGACCCCTGATAAATAAGGGACTAAGCTGAAGGAATATGAATGAATGAATGAAAAATTAATAGATGCTGAAATGAATGTGGTCAATTTGACCATTATGGCCATTCAGTAAATACTCTGAACTATTTTGTGTTTTTAAAATTTTATAAAATAAATGTTAGAATGAGGCGACGCAGTGGCGCAGTAGGTAGTGCTTTCGCCTCACAGCAAGAAGGTCGCTGGTTCGAGCCTCGGCTGGGTCAGTTGGCATTTTTGTGTGGAGTTTGCATGTTCTCCCTGCGTTCGCGTGGGTTTCCTCTGGGTGCTTTGGTTTCCCCCACAGTCCAAAAGACATGTGGTACAGGTGAATTGGGTAGGCTAAATTGTCCGTAGTGTGTATGAGTGTGAATGAGTGTGTGTGGGTGTTTCCCAGAGATGGGTTGCTGCTAGAAGTGCATCCGCTGCGTAAAACGTGCTGGATAAGTTGGCAGTTTATTCCGCTATGGCGACCCAGGATTAATAAAGGGACTAAGCCAAAAAGAAAATGAATAAATGAATGAAATAAATATTCAGGAAAAGTCAGTGTAATACAATTATACTGGTTTTATTTTAACAAAGTTATTAAATTACAAATTAAAAAAAAAAACAGTTATTAAAAAAGGTAAATTTTCAGGCCCAAAATAGCATCGTTCACTAAGCGAACAGCAAAAACACAAAGAGTATTGGGTTAGTAGAATAAGTTTATTACTTGTGAAGTCGTGGTTAGGGGACCATCAAAATAAGTGTTCACAGATATTCAGTATACTAATGACTGCCAGATGACATTTCACAGTTAGCAAGTCAACAGAACGTCTAAAGGGGACCATCGAAATAAAGGGTCACCAACATCTGTAATAGTATAGAGAGGCTGTATAAAAATATTTCCCTGCTCCAATGCATTAAGCATTTTAATAAAACGGTTATCTGCATATTTTACACCACAGTGTCGCCTCAGATGTTTCAGCGCGCCTCTGTTGCATGTAGGGAAAACAGCTTGAACGATTATCTTTGATTGGAAATGTGAAACCAATTATGCAACATTTGTGTTTGATTGATTCAAACTACATTTGTGTGATTGATTGTGATTAGCACTGGTATTTCTGCTCATGTTACACGTGTTTGATTCAGCGATAAATCAAAGCGAAATTTTAGATCAGCCCAGGCTTCCAAGACACTGACACAATTAGTGAGCAAATCAAGTCGTTTAAGTAATAGGCCTCATTTGGGGTTACAACGAGGTTCAAACTTATTAAACAGATCGCATTAATCAGTCATTCGGTGAGTTTAGCTACTTAGGATTGACAACATTAGGTCACAAACCCTTAAACCGCTATATTTCCTATGTGAAATGAGAGTTTATTTAGTAATTTGCTGTTCTGCAAAAAAGACGGGCGGATTAGAAATGAAAACATCTGCTCTTTGAGAGAACTGACGTTGAAATAAATTTTTGGGACAAAGCGGCAAACATAAATCTTCAGTGTTTTTGGCCACTGATGTTTGATTTGACTCCATGCCTATAAATACGAATACCAAGCTGTATAATCTGTCAGTCAGTCTGATTTAGGTAAGATCATAGACAGATCGCTTTTTTATGTACAAAATTCATGATGTTTTTAGAAATTTGTGATGTTGGAATGGATCCCTTCTCCCAGTCGTTTCCTCCAACAGCACAGCTGAGGAATATCTAACACCGTCTGCAGCCGTCAGGAATGCCGACTCTCTCAGGTTATGACCCATAATTAATTGTTTTGAGGGTCTGGCTCCATGTTCTTGGCGGTATGCGAAGGGTATAGCGTTCTCCTGAATCTCCAAATTAGATTTTCACTGCTGTTCCAGCGGTCACCAAGCAAATTGAGAGAATCCCCCTCCAGGCTCGAAACCGGTCGATAGCTTAACGAGTCGGCTAGCTATGACACGCAAACCGTTCAAGCGAAATGTAAAACACACAGTCTGACGGACAGCCGGGCCTCGTGAGTGATAAAGCACAGGCCGGGGGTTTTGGAGTGGTGTTTTTCTATTTATTTTCGAGGGTTGGCAGCCAAGACAAATGTTCTAAATGCAATTCAATCTTAAAAATTCAAGGGAGCTTTTGCTTGGACCATCTGAAGCAAACCGTAGAAGCCTCGGGCCAAAATGTAAATCTTTCTCTGACAAATGTTCAGTGAGTCATGGTTTCTCAGCACATAGTTAGTGGAGGTTTTGATTGGCAAATGCATAATTGTAGTCATTTAAATGTTTCCTACTAACAAGATGCTTGAGAAGCTGGCTTTTTTGACATGAAGATGAAGGCATTACATCAATGTACGCACATTTCTCATCTTACTGTAGATTAACACATAATTCTATTGCTGAATCATATTTTTAAGCGCCACACCTGACTTGCATGCTGGTATGGCATGACTTTCAACATAAAGTGTCTGATTAGCTCTTGTGTTGTGGTTACAATCAGCCATTGGCAACAGAGCATCGTAAACAAACAAATTAGACCTATTATGATCCCCACTGCCGTGCATATGTGGTGTGTATATGTGCGTCTATGCTAATCCAGTCTTGGAGGAGGTGGAGATCTCATTCCTTTGAGCTGCGTTCATGAAGCAAGCCTTGCATGCTCAGGGAGGGACCCAGAATCCTACACTCTCTTCTCATGGCACGAAAGCCTATTGTCTGTCCCATACCTTTGAAAGAAGTCGACAGATAACCTCCCTGCACACAAAAGACATGCGCGATGGGGGCAACACAAGCCCGGCGTGATTCCAAAGCTTGCCTCTGGGCTGCTTCAGCCACCCGCAAACACAAAAGCAGCTCAGCTGCGATAAAAGTGCTGACAAGTGTTGTTTTTGTTTTGGTTTCTTCACCGATTCATCCTTGACCCTTGACTCATCAAAAAAAAAAAAAACGGCCTCTTTCAATTAAAAGCGACACAAATGGATCCAATCACTCACTATAGCGCCCGTTTCAGAGGATACCATCAGTGCAAATTTTTCTAGCAGTGTCACAGCATGACCCGCATAAGGGGGCCGAGTTCTTTCACTGCCTGTGAACAGAACAGACGGAGAATGATGTTTTCCTTTTCATGCCTGGGCTCTGAAACCCCATCCCTCTTTTCTGGTGTCAGTCGTTCTTTTGTGTCGGCCAGTGGTGGCTCCCTTTGACACGGCGGTGGTTATCCTCTTGATACCTGACTCCAAAGAGAGTCTGCTCGCTCGGCCCTTTGTTGTCCTGTCACCTTTACTCTGTGACTGCCAGACCTCGAGACCCCCATACACCTACCTGCTGGAAAAATCCAGCTTAGAGTGTTAGCTGGTCCAAGATGATTAGCATCTAGTGAGATGTGGTCATTAGCCAGTCCAGAATGTTTGTTAGCTTGTTGACATCTCCTCCTACAAATTGGTCACTTGATGGACAGAGCTGGTTATTACTGGTTCAGTTTATTCATTAGGTTATTCATTTGTTTGTTTTGTTCATTAGCAGGTCCAATTTGGCCATTGTTGGATCACATTGGCCATTAACTTGTTTAATTGGGACATTTTAAAATGGTCATTACCCAACTCAAGATGGTCATTAACTTGGTAGATCTTTAAAATGTTTTTTTAAAGGTTATTAGGTCCAAAAGGGTTATTAACTTTTCCAGCTTGACCATTGCTGGATCAAATTGGGCAATAGCAGTTTAAAAATGGTTATTACCTTGTTCAGTTGAGTTATGAAATAATTAAAACTGCTCAGTAACGTATTTAGTTTGGTAATTAGCCAGTTACAATTATTCATCATGTTTTTTTTAATTGTTAACTTAATTGTAACTTGCTTACACTACATAAGCTTGACATACATAATTACTACTGTATATTGGGCAAAATAATAAACAGCTTAGGCCAGCTAATGTCATGTTGGACCAACTACTAACTATTCAATTCATGTTCATTTCTATAGCACTTTTACAATGTAGATTGTGTCACAGCAGCTCAGGCCCGGCATTGCCCCCTCAGAAAATATTTGTGCCCCCTCAGTTTTCATAAAGGATTAGTTCATTCAAAAGCGAAAATTCTTTCTGTCATTAATTACTAACACTCCCATCATTCCAACCTTCAGAACACAAATTTAGATAGTTTATAATATGAAAAGGCTATTAAATAATGAAAATTGTGAAGTTAAAAAAATAGTTCAAGGATCTTGTACCCGCATCAGGTCAGGGTGCACCCGTATAAACATGCAGGCGGCGGAGGCAAACTCTAAACTCACACGGGAGAAAACTGGACTAGTGGATGACATGAAGAGGAGCAGCCTAATTCATTTCAGGTTGCAAATATTGCAGTAAACTGATTCTTTAAATACAGCTCTCTTGAGCTCTAAAGCGCAAAATAAACTTGCCGTTAAATTCTTTTAGTAGAGACGCAACTGCCAGTCATTTTTACATTAGTTTTTTTAGTTAGGGATTAGTATTAGAGTAGCCTAATAAAAATATTTGGTTGAACACTGCACAGTCCCACAGTAGTCTACACTATAATTAATATAATTCATTATATTCATTATTATTAATATTAAGCTATAAAACTAATATTAAACTAAAACTAAGCTATAAAATTGACAAAACGTAGAACGCTTTTTGATTGTTTGCTTTCATTTTGACATCGCTAAAGCGCACTTTTACAGTTGTGAAACGAAACATCCCATTATGCAGCAGCAGTCTCAAGTTAGGACACTGTAAAAAATGCTTTTAGTTTAAAGATGATCGGCCGGGGAAGTCAAGTTTACAGTGTTATAACTGAAATACAGTAGTTATGTAGTGCGTGAGTAAGTTGATTTGCCGCGGATCAACCTCTCACTGCAGGAAGGCTGAATGATAATCTTTAAAAAATATGGAATATAGGCTGTACTGCTATTTGCTCCTGCAAAATTAAACACCAGAAAATATATTTGCTACCTTCAGAGGTGGGTAGTAACGAATTACATTTACTTCGTTACATTTACTTGAGTAAAATTTTAGGTAACGTGTACATTTTGAGTACATTTAAAACGTGTAGGCTACATTTACTCTTACTCAAGTAATTATTAGAGAAAAATCATTACACTGACTTCGCTACATTTGGCGGCGTTCCTCCGTTACTGTCAAATTATAATAAATATGATTATATGACTTGTTTGCAAATATCGAATTGGAGAGGTTGTGTCGTGAGAGGTTGCTTTAGAGACGCGTCTCCCGCTTTCGGTTAGAGCGCGCGCTTATGTTGGAATGATGGCTGAATTCGAGAAAGATGAGTTTATACTGCGGTCACGCCATGGCCATCTGCGGTTCCGAGAGGACGGTTACGCTGTCTGTGCAGTGAGTTTATCGGACCAGGTCACCCGCTGCTTCAAGTTCAGTCTATGTTTTCACTAGTCCAAGATGTCAGCAAGAATAGTTTGATAATCGAACTGACATCGCAACATATTTGTGAGTTACAGCTCCAACCTGAAAAAACACGTAGTGGTAAATCTCAAAATTATCCACATTTGAACCTTATTAATGGTAACTATGGGATAACTAAAGAAACTGCTGTGTAATGGAATAACAGATTATTAGCCCTGCACATATTAGTCATTCACACTGTTAACCATTAAAAATACAAAAAATACAAAAATGTTGTGTAATTATATATATATATATATATATATATATATATATATATATATATATATATATATATATATATTTTTTTTTTTTTTTCCCAATTTCCGTTTAACAGCAAGAAGATTTTAACAACACAACACATATCTTTGCCATGATGACAGTACATAATATTTTACTAGATATTTTAAGATATTATTTAGCTTAAAGTGACATTTTTAGGCTAAACCAGATTAATTCGGCAAGTTAGGGTAATTAGGCAAATCATTAACAATGGTTTGTTATGTAGACAATCAAAAAAAATATTGCTTAAAAATAATTTTTTCATCAGATATAACAAGACTTTCACCAGAAGAAAAAATATTATAGCAAATACTGTGAAAAATTTCTTGCTCTGTTAAACATCATTTGTGAAATATTTGAAAAAAGAAAGGAAATTCACAGAAGGGTGAATAATAATTTTTTCATCAGATACTTTTTTACTCTTACTCGAGTAACTTTTAAGATTGTTACTTTTACTTGAGTAAAAATTTCCGCAAGTACTTGTACTTTCACTTGAGTATAGATTTTGGATACTCTACCCACCTCTGGCTACACTAATGCTTTAAAATGTTACTAAGTAAAACATTTAGCTATTATTTTTTAAAATGACATGATGATGACTCGGTTATGCTGATTTAAATTTTTTTTTAAGCTAAAACTTTAAACATTTATATTATTTGAAATAAAACTGAAAGGAATAAGGAGAATAAAATATAATTTAAACCACTCATTTGGAGCTGAAGCCATGATCCGTCTTTGTTAAGGTAAACGGTGTTGTTGCATAACCTGCACTGATAAAACCAGTAATAGCGAAACTGCATTATTACTATAAAAAGTATATTACTGCCTTAAGTCAGTAACTTAGGCAGTAATGCAAAGTAATAAATAAGTGAACAAATAGCCTAAATGAAAGGAACAAGAGGGACCAAAATCAGTCACCGGGACTAGTGCCCCCCTATGGGATTAAAATGTTCCCTCAGTTATGACATCCTGTCGCCGGGCCTGAAGCAGCTTAACATTGAAGTTCTAGTAAATTGAAACTGTGTCAGTCCAGTTTTCAGAGTTGAAGTTCAATTTAGTTCAGTGTGGTTTAATTTTCACTGCTGAAAGTCCAAACACTAAAGAGTAAATCCATCGATGCACAGCTCCACAAATCCCAACCAAGCAAGCCAGTTGCGACAGTGGCAAACTAGTGTGAACTACTTAAATAAAAAAGGCTTTGATTAGTTCATGACTACCTTGGACCAACTAATATGCATAAAACCATATACAAACTACAAAAAAGCTTTAAACCAGCTGTTCGTAAAGACGGCTACTAGTTTAAGCTAGACTTTACAGATGTAACAGGAGGAGGAAAACAAGCAAAGTTATGTGTTTGTTGTTCGCATTCAGAGCCCTCACCTACAATAACATGAAATAGAGGTCACGTCATCTGTTCCACTTTACTCTTCAAATCCACACACACACATACCTGCAGAACAGACACAAAGGGTGCTCTCCAGACCTTATAGATACAGGATACCTCTGGCAGATAATTCCTGTGGGATTTCGACTCCATTCCAAGGCTGCTTTTCAGGCATTTCTTGAGGGATTCTCACGGAAATCTTCTGAACTCTGCAGATAAGAGGCACCTCTCCTGACAATCCAAAGTGGCTGCCATGTCACAGAAAGAGATAAGGATGTAGAGATGTTGCTGAGGGACAGTGTTGAGTGATGGCATTGACTGCAAAGAGCTAAACACTTCGCAGCTCTTTTAACCACAAGACCAGCATTTCAACTCATTTTCACAGTGAGCGCATTGTTCAGGAATGTCTATCAATTCATCTCTCACAACGTGTAACTAGAAAACATTAAAGAACTCAATTCACATCTTTGGATGGAAACATAGCTATTCCATCGCTGAAATAACCTGCCTTTTAAAGAGCATTCAAACGAAAAATACATTTTTAATTAGATTTTGCCGATATTTCTGATGTAATTAACAAGCTTACTGATCACAAGAGACCACAGTAAAACACAGACACACACCAAATCCTTTATTCCAAATATTTGATTAGTAATAAGTCATTTGAGACCTAACTTTTGTTAAAATATCTCTGTTTTAAGTATTAACTTTCATAAACAATCACATTAATATAGCATTTATACACTGTAAAACCCAAAAGTTAAGGTAACTCAAACCATTTGATTGCAACAAACCATTTAAGTACAAAAACGAATCCTAATGAGTACTGTGAACTTAATCCATTTGAGTAAACGAAGCAATATGAGCACAGTAAAAACCCGATAAATAAAGAGAACTCAAACCAACTGAGTACTGTAAAACCTAATAAGTTAAGGCAACTCAAACCGTTTGAGGAAACCGATTGCAACAAACCATTAGAGTAAAAAAACTAATTTATATCAGTACTGTGAACTTACTCCATTTAAGCTGAAGTAATGAGGTATTTAATTAACTCATTATCTTCAACACTGAGTTTAAAACTCTTTTTAAATGAGTAGAATTAACTTTCAGTCAATTTCGAGTTAGCTACACTCATTTCATTTGATAAAGTTGACTGTTGAATTTTACAGTGTAACAATAAATCTAAACTCCAAGTAAACAGAACCAATGCACAATCAGATCTTCACAACACACTAATATTTAAGCCATTAAAAAGACCCACTTCTAAACAAAACTATTCTCTACTAGCAGTGAAGAAACTAAGTTTATCTTGACCACACATCTGGAGAAGATGCTATCAGACAATACTCATGTCATGACATTCCTACAATTCCCCATTTTTATTTCAGTTCATCTGGTCTTTGAGGCAACAAAAGGGTTTGCCAGTTCCCGAAAAAATCCACTAGTCCTTAATATACTTTTCCAACGAGCAGTTTTACAGTATCTGGAGCCTGTTCAAACAGCTGTGTGCTTCACTATGGCCTGTGTACAACACCTCAACCCTGGCCAATGTCGATCAACTCTTCACTACTGTACAAGTCCACAAATGCAAGTCTGTATGCAAGGAAACAAACAAAAAAACATGGAGAGCTTGTGTTTCCTCACATCTTTGCCAAACTTCTAAAACAGCCTATGATGACTGAAATGTTCAATGGTATTTATGAATTGCCCAATTAGTTTCCGTCATGATGTGCTGTACATGATGCTTGACATTGAAAACAGTTAAACCCTTCTGTTTTGGGTTTAAAAGCACATAGATGGTGGATTTGTTCTGTCAACACAGACATGCTTGGATTGTATCACTGACAGTACATCTGCCATATCAAGCAAAAATGAAGTCACAGGGCTTCTCATCTACACAACTGAAACAACAATGCTTTAGGACGTCTATTATTTCTTCTGAAATGTGACTCGTGTAAAAGATGGAGCCCTTTTTGTGATCTACTGTATGATAGCTAAATTTACACTGTGTATTTATACTATTTATGCAATTTAGACAAGACATGAATTGCAACAGTATCAGTGGCTGTAAAAGTCAAATGTATCCTATTATCAAAGCATCAATTTGCATGAAAATTTTGCTAAAAAAAGAAACATCAAACCATAAAAACACTAAACAGACCTGGGGTCCTGTTCTTCAAACCTCGTCTAAGATCATTTGAAAGATCCTTGATCTTTTAATCTTGATAACTGATCTCTGGCTAATTTAGTTCAAACAAGTTCGCAAATCAGATTAAAATGTCTGGATGAACTGGTCTGAGATCGCTACGTGTGTTGTGAAGTACAGATCTATCGATTCTCAAAACCATGATCAGCATTGCAACGATTGGCTGACCTCACAGCAGCGTAATGACATACTCTGATTAATATTCAATTATCCATGTGAGCAAAATTACATAAAATTCATAGTAAACGGTTTGTTAAATATTATACGCAGTAACTTTCCACATTTGTTGTGCACTTGGAATGCATGCTTTACACTTTCATGTGTCAAGAGTAGGCATGGGACGATAACCTTTTTCAAGGTATACCGAGGTTTGGAAAAGTCAAGGTTTTAAAACTGTCAAAATGTTCTGCAATACTGTTCCTAAGGTGTGCACGATTTTTTATTTACGTTTTTTCTTTTTTTTAGGACAACAGTATCTCCAGCAAAAAATATATCCAAATATGCCATTTTCAATTGTAAAAAAAAAAAATCAGTTTTAGAAACAAATGAAGAAAGAAGAAATCAATAATTTATGTAGCCTGACATGTTTACTGCTTTAAAATATTTTAAATGTTTCTCAAAATAAAATATACTGTGTTCAAATGTGAAAAATGTTGTTGTTTTTTATCCAGACATTTAAAAAGAATATATTTTAGAGCATTAATCACAATACCACGAAACAGTGAAAGCGTGATATTTTTATCCAAGGTTATTCTACTGTCAGAATCTTATACCTGCCCATACCGAGTCAAGAGTAGCAATTAATTTAGCTTTACATTTAGAGCAGGTTTTCTTTATTATAGTAGCCTAGGTCTATTCAAGTTTCTTAATCGGTGAAAGGAATAACTGGCTGTTTAACTTAATTTTGCATCAAATAAACATTTTGACATTGGTAAAGGTGTCTGCAACTTTGTGAAGCATCATCGTCATAATAGTTGTCAAAACATGTGCATGACTGCATAAATTATTATTACTCCTTAAAAAAAGTCAAATATTGTGCAGATCTTCTTGTGCAGTCTCAATTAAACGTTACTGAAGTGCGATTTAGTGCGTTTATGTAGTGAGTGTCTCTCCAACATTTATTAGATTTGCTAGGAATATTTATGAATGTATCCAATAGACCTACAGAGCGGTATTACTGCGTCCTGAGGTAAAGTGAAACAACTATAAACGCCAGCAAGATAAAGTCTTTGTTTGTTGCAACTCATGTTTGTTTCACGCATCACGCACCTGTCAGTCAGTCAGTCAGTCTGCATGTCACCTTAAAGGGTTAAACAAATAACACACAGCACTACTACAGGTACAGAAAAGTTTGCGCTGTTATAATTCACTTACCTTTTAATACATTTTGGTGTGATTATTACCTGCTATAAAAAATACCGACTGAATGTTTTGATTGAGAAGCTGTAATGTAGCCGTGGCGAGATGAGTTTTGGTGTGGTGCCCCGCCATGGAAGAATAAATGTAGCGGAAACCTTGATATATATATATATATATATATATATATATATATATATATATATATATATATATATATATACTGTATATATATACTGTATATATATACTGTATATATATACTGTATATATATATATATATATATATTTATATATCCTCCGGGTGCTCCGGTTTCCCCCACAGTCCAAAGACATGCGCTATAGGTGAATTGGGTAAGCTAAATTGTCTGTAGTGTAAGCGTGTGAATGAGTGTGTATGGATGTTTCCCAGTGATGGGTTGCAGCTGGAAGGGCATCCCCTGCGTAAAACATATGCTGGATAAGTTGGCGGTTCATTCCGCGGTGGCGACCCCAGATTAATAAAGGGACTAAGCTGAAAATAAAATTTATATATAAATACTGTATATATATATAAATCATTAATACAATAATAATGACTTCTATCAAACTTGTGATAAGCATCTTGAACAAATCAGAAATTATTAAAACCCAGCTAACCATCTTAGGGCATACGTTTAAGCAGGTATATCACATAACAAATCCTTTTTTTAAGCTTATTAAGTAAACAAATAAATAAAAATGCATGAAGAAAACATTACGGCTAAGAGAGCTATATACTCAAGTAAACAGATACAGTTACAGCTCTGAAACAGCACTGCCTGCTGGTGATGACTCAAAATAACCATCCGGCTGTTCTCACAAACCTCAGCTCGTAAATTCAGTGACATTAGCAGGCTACATTTCAGAGGGGGAAAAAAAACCTGCGTTTATGGTAGTGACATAGACGTGTCTGAGGTTTGTGCGAAGGTCAGTCATGGATGCTTCTCTGCTTGAATTTTACATTGTGACTCCAATATTAAAACAACCCGGACTTTACTGGAGTAAATATTTTGTCCCTGGCCAATACTGCACAAACACACTTTAAAGACCAGGAGATTCACAGCCTGGATATTAGGCTTTGACGTTAGGCATTAGCCACTAAGCTATTACTCCTAATCCAAACTTTACAGACAACAAAACACTGCAGCTGTGAACATCCGGCTATATGCAGCTATCTAGAGTACATAAACTCAGATACATGTATACACTGCTGTTTTTTTGTTTGTTTTTAAAGCAAAAATGTTACAGTGATCAAGTGACCTTTTACAATGCTACAAAAATGTCTATTTCAAATTTTTCTAAAAATTTTCTAAAAACATTTTATACAGGTTTGCGTGTAATAGTGTGTTTTGTTGTGACTAAAATTGCGACTAAAAACTGAAGTAACGTAAATTCCGCTGAATTTTTTGGCATTGCCGGAATAAATTATATTTTTACAAATATTTTAGATCAACTTTTACATTTTATTATTTAAAAGGGTGGTCCAGAGTGTATTTTTAAGGCTCGGTTGTGTTTAGAAAATGCAAAGCAATGTGTGCTCATCATGCTTCATTTGTAAAAATCACATTATTTTTTCATATATCATTTCCTAGTTCCTCCGAAACACCCACTCTCAAGAGACTCTGATTGGTCAGCTAACATAATGTGCTGTGATTCGCGGATTGGCTCCACGTCACCAGGAAAAGCGCCACACCTCCACAAGCGCACGCTTTTGCACCATGTAAACACTGTCAGACAGAGTAGCTGTTAGCTGTATCAGTGTGAGCCTGAATCAGACAGAAAATGACACAGAGGACACAGCTGAACCTCAAGCCTGCTCTCTAAAATAAAATCTGACAAGTGTCTTTAACATATATTCAGAATAAGCATGTGTAAGTAATATGAAACGTTCACATATCTTTTGCGAGTTCGTTATTTAAGATGTAGAACACACATAGAGAGACACTGCAGTGCTGGTGAAGACTGTGGCTGTTTACAGCGGTTTGACGGAGAAATATGAATTTGTAGCTATATTGTTAATGGTGCCAAACAGCATTTCCCGTTGTTTACATCCTCGCTACAACATACCATTAACCCTAGACACTGTGAATGTAATAGATCAATTTTAACAAATAAAAACACTTACAGGTTGTGGCTCACAATCCACAGCTTCTTCTATTATGGTTGGAGCTGCTCCTTCTTTGAAGAGTTTTTAGCCAAATCCAGGACTGAACTGGGCGAGATTCTGGAAGCTCTCCTTTGTCAAATGCTGGCTATACACGTTTTAAAATGCTCTGAAACATAATTAAAATTAAACTGTTAGCACTCATCTCTTTATGTCATGTCCTTTGTAAGCTCAAATACAGAAACAGAAGAAGCTCTGTGGAAATAGCAGCATTTGGACGGCATTTTAGCTTTCTCTGCTATAACATTACAGCATCTCTGGCCACGCCCCTTCGCTGCGCATGGTGAATGAGTGTAACCTAAAGCGTTTGTAATCTCACTAGCACAGATGTATTTTTTTTGTAGTCCCCAAACTTAGTTCGCTGTAGGCTTTGCTAAGCTAACTCTGTAAAGCCAATGTCTCCCTTTGCATTGAACTTTGAGCGTATTACATTGAGAGATGTTGTTTATGTATGTTCACACAGCTATATTACACATCAACTAAAGTTTAAATTATGATATCTTAGTGGAGCATCCCTTTAATAGTGTGTTTTGTTGTGACTAAACTTGTGACTAAAAACTGAAGTAATGAAAAATCTGATTAATAGTTTGGGATTACCAGAATAAATTACATATTTACAAATATTTTAGATCAACTTTTACATTTTCCTATTATTTAATTAGTAATTTTTGGTGTTTTTTCATAACAGCAGTATTTATGCATTTATGTAGACTTGAAATGATCCATTAGAAATCAGCGTTTTTGTAAAAACATTGTATCCTAAAGATCTAATGTTTCACAATCAGCTCTACATTTAGATTCCAAGCAGCAAAAAAAGGGGAATGAAACCGTCCTTACAGCACCTTTGCGTTTGTTATCTTTATACATCCACAGTATGGAATAAGTACAAAGCATTTACATCAATAAAACCGACTGCTATTAAAATGACGACCTGCTATCAGACGACAAACTGAAGAACATGCATAGTAACATGTAATATCCTCTCCACTTCTTGTATACAATCTCAGATTCACCCTATTGCTGATAACAGCGCTGCCAAATACTGTGTGCTGTTTACTAAAAGCTCTCTCTGTACAGCAGGCCAGAACTCCCCTGCAAAACCTCAAAAGCAGAAAAAAAAACCTCTACGTCTTTGACATTAACCGCTCCATTTTAACCAAAGCTTCACGTTCAGGGAATTTAGACAATAAAAGTATCTTAAAAGGACACTTGAACTGTTTGTGTTTCTAAAATGTCAGGCCTAATAGCGAGGATGTGGTACGATGAGGGTTGTACATCGTCAACGTTTATCTTTATTTTAAGAGTGAAATGGCTCGGACGAATGCTTTTAAGAGCGTCTGCGCTGCACGTTTGGAGATACTGTTTGTGTGTTTTAAATCAGAGTAATGTTCGGCCGGCCGGATGATGAAAGGGATTTGCATGCGCTGCATCTGGTGCTCTGTGTACTTAAACTGTTAAAAGAGTCAAACAGGTGGAACAGGTGGGCTTGATTCCGAGTGTATAGGGAGATGATCAACTGTTACGCACCCCTTTTATCTGAAGTCACAGTTTCCTTTGGGGATTAAGATGAGATGCCACTATACAAACAAGAAGATTCTGTGCAGACATGAAGCTTTTTTTGTGGTGCATACTAAGGCAAGCGCTCATTAAATTGTGGCTTAAAAAGAGGTGTTCCTAATCAAGGGTGTAACCACATGATGCACTAAAAAAAGAATATACGTAACTATAAATTTACCAGCCACTTTATTAGTACTCCTGTTCAAGTTCTTGATAATGCAAATATCTAACCAGCCAATAAGATGGCTGCAACTCATGTATGCATGTAGATATGGTTAGGATGATGTGGTGTAGGTCAAACTGTTAATGGCTGTTGGTGTAAAATGAGCTGGTCTGAGGATTTCAGAAACTTCGGATCGCATTAAATATCAAGTGAGCGTCAGAAATGTGGGTAAAAAATCCTTGATGGGAATGGCCAGACTGGGTTGAGCAGATAGAAAGGGAACAATAACTCAAATAATGATTCATTACAGCTGAGGTCTGCAGAACAGCATCTTTGAGCACAAGACACACTCCTAACCTTGCAGCAGATAAGCTACAGCAGCAAACTGTACATAAAAGTCATAGACTTGCCAAAATTGGACCACAGAACACTGGATAAAGGTTACCTGATAAGTTATAACCTTTGTTTTCTGCAACATTTAGATGGAAAGGTATAAACATGAAAGCTTGATTTGTATTAATCCTTGCTTCAGGTTGATGCTGTTGGTGTAATAGTGCCATTGAAGAGTTTAGATGCAAAAACCTCTAAGTGCCATTTGATTTTTTTGATTTTTTAAATCAGCATTTTTCTCTGGTTTCTAGATGTAGGTTGAGTAATTTTACTTTTATGACATAGAACAAGTTATATGTATTGCCTTTAATATGAAATAACTGAACATAAACATAGGAGGCTGAGGAAAAATGCTGATTTTAGAAAATAATTTTAGATGGTACTCTTCAATTGTACAGGGATGATTTTCTTGGCACACATTGGGTCCTATCATACACCCTGTGCAATGCAGTGCCAAGCATAATGCAATTTTTTTTTTTTTTTTTTTTTTGCAAGTTTCAGCCTGGCACAAGTATCTTTTTCACGTCCTGCACCACATTGTTTAAATAGCAAATGCATTTATGCACCCATGGGCATGATGGTCTGAAAAGGAGGTATGTTAAGGTGCATTGTTGCCTCATTTCCAAACAGAACATCTAAAAGCTGGTATACAGTCTATGGTTCAGTTTATTTATTTTTTTATTTTAAGAGCATGCAGAGATGGCAAACGTACACACATCCTTTACTCAAGTAGAAGTACAGATACTCCTGTTTAAAATGACTCTAGTAAAAGTTGAAGTACTGATTACACATTTTTTACTCAATAAAAAGTAAAGTACAGCCTCAAAAATGTACTTAAGTAAAAAGTACCCATTACTACGTTTTAGTTTCACTAGGTAGGTAAATATCCAGTTTCCCCCATGTATCATCGTCCTGACACAAACTCACAGCATTCATCATGTAGTTTTGCGCCTGTTGGATCAAAAACAACAGCTGCCATTCATGTTCATACACTCTAAAAATAATTCTGTAGGCCTGTATATCTTTATAAGTTATGTCTTACATTTTACACTGAATTCTGTCCAAATTAGATTTTTTTTTATTTTATATTTGAATTTTTTTTATTGAATATAAGGAAAAAATATTAACTGAAAATTGATAAAAAATATATTCAATTAATATTTTATTTCGCTAAAATAAATACTTATTGTATTTGACTGCAAACTATTTTTTTTTTTGCTTTAGCAGCTCTCATACTGTATATTACCTGTTATTTCAGTGTGTTTTTTCCAGGGTATTGTGGATAATTTAATGAATAAACATTGATTCTGTTAATACATGTATTCTATGCTAAAAGCAACATACGCGACTGCAACCTACAAAACATGTGCATGGTCTTTTATTCACATGCAAATTTCAGGATCTTTTGCATAATATTTTTATTCATAAACTGCCCATTATAGTTACTTTTGTTGTTGTGAAAGATTTGTTTAAAAAAATAATAATTGAAGATTAATATGCCTATATGTAAAATCATATACTCAAAAAAAAAAAAAAAAAAAAAAAAAAAAAAGGAAATCAAAAAAAAAAAAAAAAAAAACTGTTAAACCGCATAAATTCTGTGTTAGGAAATATGAACTTATTGGAAATGAAGGAAATAAATCTCAATGCATAAAGTTTTTATAAAGAATTTGATTGTTTTAGTACTAAATGTACAAATCTTTACCAAAAAGCCCTTTTTTTGTCGCAGTATTAGATTGAAAAACCAGAGAAAGCCAGTGCAGTATGATCGGAAGTGGATAAAAGGCTTAAGCATTTGCCTACATTTGCAATATTTTTGAACTGGAATGTGTCTCTGTTTACCTGTGATCTGATCGAGCAAAATGTGTTTTATTACAGTGTAAACAGGGCAGCATCAGTTATGTTATGTTAAATTCACCAACTCCCTCTGTCTCATCTGCATAGTCATCCCAGCCTTTCTCATAGTAATCTTCATAAACTAGCCTAAGGTACAAGATAGCCTTGGTTGAAAAAGCCACGCACAGCAGCACGCAGGTGCGCCATGACGAAAAATAGATTGATTGCATCAACAAGGCGCTCAAATTGCGCAATGACAAGAAATAATGTAGATTGTGCCACCAAACACATGAAACAAAAGTAACCGACCGTGGTTTAAAAAAATGTAAGAAGTAGAAAGTACAGATTTGTGTAAAAATGTGAGTAAAAGTAAAAAGTTGTCAAAAAAAAAAAATTGTGGAGTAAAGTGCTGACACCAGAAAAATCTACTTAAGTACAGTAACAAAGTATATGTACTTCGTTACTTCCTATCTCTGAGAGCATGTAATATGCGCCTATGCTGGTCCAAAATGTGCATACACATTACTTATTGCACACACAGGGATGCACAGCAGCACACAAAAATCTACAGTTGCAATCAGAATTATTGAACCCCCTTTTTTTCTATTTTTAAATATTTCCCAAATGATGTTTAACAGAACAAGGAAATTTTCACAGTATGTCTGATAATATTTTTTCTTCTGGAGGAAGTCTTATTTGTTTTATTTCTGCTAGAATAAATTTTTTTTTAATTTTTTAAAACCCATTTTAAGGTCAAAATTATTAGCCCCTTTAAGCTATTTTTTTCGATAGTCTACAGAACAAACCATTGTTATACAATAACTTGCCTGATTACCCTAACCTGCCTAGTTAACATAATTAACCTAGTTAAGCCTTTAAATGTCACTTTCAGCTGTATAGAAGTGTCTTGAAAAATATCTAGTAAAATATTATTTACTGTCATCATGGCAAAGATAAAATAAATCAGTTATTAGAGATGAGTTATTAAAACTATTATGTTAAGAAATGTGTTGAAAAAAAATTCTCTCCGTTAAACAGAAATTGGGGAAAAAAATAAACAGGGGGCTAATAAATCAGGGGGTTGAATGATTCTGATTGCAACTGTATTAAAAAAAATATATATATATTAAAAAAAAATATGTAAAACATTAATGCCACCATATAGGGACATAGGAATATGAAGATGTGTAAATAGATATCGGGCATGGTATTGCTCCATTTTTGACCACACTTCTTTAATTTTGTTTATTTATTTGTTTGCCTTCAGAAAATGTTTAGAAACAAATCTTTGCTCTTAAAATTACAAAATTAAATATGGAGTGAATGTCTTAAGTGGTTTGCATACAAACTACAATTTTCTTGCTAATTTATGGTTGAACGGACGAGGTCAACACCCCAGGCTCGTCCCACAGGCAGTCTGCTCTTTTTAACAATGTGCACGCTTTAACCAAGTCACATCTCAATCTAATGGAGCTCTTTTCTTATGTGGTGCAACAGAAGATTCATATCATTCACGTGTAGCTGACAAATCTGCAACTGTTTGATGCTTTAATTTATGTATGGCCTGAAATTAAGAATGTTTCTTGTACCTCCTTGAAGTGAAGTCTTTAACGTGCAGTCCAACTAGGCAAAGGGTGCCCTAACTTGGTCCCAGGGGGCTGATGTCATGCAGTTTAGTTCCAGCTAATCAAGCTCCTTTTAGGTATATTAGAAACTTCCAGGCAGGTGTGTTAAAAGAAGTTGAAGCTAAACTATGCAGAACACCGGCCCTCCAGGACTGAGTTTGGGCACCTCTGAACTAAGCCATCAAGCATTCAAAATGACTTTGACCTTATGTCTGAATTTAAAAAAAAAAAAAAAAAAAAAAAAAGCCCACTAAATTTTGCAGGAAGCTTTCAATGCATACTAAACTGAAATGAATCCGGCTGATTGAGACAATTTCAGTTGTTTAAGAAAGCTGTAGATTATCAATGGAAGTGAGCATCTAGAATCATCTCCAAGAATCTAGATTGAGCAAAATAGTCCAAACAGGGGAAGAAAAAAAGCCACATCCTCTGGCATCGCTGAGAAAAACCACACAATTATTGTCACATTTGTGGTGAAGGAACACAGTGTGCGTCTAGCTAGCTCCAATCATATTTCATCTGATGTTTTTCAGCACTAGCAGGACTGGAGATAACTCCTAGGGTAATGAAACAGTCACGAAGACCAATTTAAACTGCTTTCAGCACGGTTGCAGAGAACAAGCAGCAACATCAGGCACTTTCATTAGCATGACCACAAACATCTACAAGACCCTGTGGGACATTGGAAAGGCTGGAATTAAGAGAGAGATTAAGCATATAAAACTGATAGACGGACCAGACATGAAGAACCAAAATACAATGAATCAACTAGTAATGGCTGGAATGTGTGTTGCTCCCTATGTCAAAAAAATGTCCCATACTTTGACTCAAAATAAAACACACGAAAGCTTGCTTAAAGCCTCTTTGAAGCACTTTGCCAACAATCCCTCACCTCTTAAGGAAGATTCGGAGAAGGTGCGTGAAGATACCATCATGTCTGAGTGCCACTTGTTGCGAAGGCGAAAGGACCCACATAGGCTCAAGATCAGACAAAATATCTCCACCCTTAACTCGAAAAACCTCAAAACTGACAATGGGTAATCACTGTCACTTGTGAGCAGATATTCGCTCATCAGAAGATCCAAGTGGCTTCTTCAACAGCCCAATTTAGGTATTGTGGTGCCCGCAACACTGAAGGCATGCAATATTGTGAAATAAATGAATGTTCGTGCCATCGGTTCTCTTATCAGGATGTTTATTAAGAGGGATGTTCTGTGGTACAGTGGAGAGAAAAAAAACATTTCACAGTATGACATTAATTCCTCACCATGGCACAATGAAACATCTGGAGACTTTCCTTGTTCCCTCCCATGTATTGCAAAGCAAAGAGTAATCAAAGAATCATTTCTATGTGAACCTGTGTACACGACATAGCCTGAAGAGAGCGGGAGGGAATGCACACGCCGTATTAACCCAAACAGTGTTTGATAAATACTTCTTGTTCCTTCCGATAATTGATTCCCTTCTTTTTACATAAAACATTCCTGGTGATATTCAGCAGAATAATTGCAGCTTATTTGCGATGTAACTTCCTACATCCAGTCTACACTGAGGAACAAACTACGCACCCAAATGTAGGCCAGCTTAGAGACAAATAGTAGCAGAGGAGTGGGAGATCAGAGAGGTGAGGGATTGTTTTGGTCGAGTTGAAACTACGGAGAGGTAGGGTCGTTGTAATGGTCTGTCTTGGTTCCTGTATCTCGTAAGATCTATTCCTTTAGGTCCCGGTGGGTAAAGTACAGTACATCTGTTCCAATCCCTGTCAAACACTGTAGAGGATTACTGCTGGGAACTAATTTGGGAGCACAACAGGGCAGATATACAGTAACTACTCATGCTAACCTCACCGCTACAGTGACATTCACTTGAATTACGAGTGGTTGGGAAATACAAATCTTGTCTTATGGAGGAGCCACAGGTGTTGGGGATTCGGTGTTTAAATCTTCAGCGATATTAGCTAGGAGTGTACTTCATTTCAGCAGCGATCCTTCGACGCTTCGAGCTCTTAAGAGAAAATTTGCATTGTTTGGAAATGGTCCTCTGAAGCTGCATGGGTAATTCCTCGCTTGGAACAACACACTATACCATCAGCTGGTCACTTAATGCACATGGTAAGTTTGCAGGAAATTGACAATAAGCAAGAAAAAGGGAAAAAAGCATACAGTTTGGAGTTTTGAGAAAATTGATAATATTTGATAATGCTAAAACATAAAAACTGTATTTATAATACAAAATTGGATAAGTGGTTAGCTTAATTTAGTAATGCTAATCAATGTCATGCTTTGATGCAATGTGATGATGCTGTAATGCTTTTTTCCTTTTAACTCGATTGAAATGGGACCTAAAAAGTGTTTAAAGAAGAACAAAAATAAAAATCCTGGAAACACTGAATAAACTTCCTATTTCTATGGCTAAATAAATCAAAATGGCCATAGTGTGTGTCATTAAGAGCTTAATTCTATTTGTGCTAATTTATTATCTAAGGGTTTATTGGGTTTGTTCGATCTCCTCATCTCTGTGACTCATCTGGTGCAAAGCAAGGTCAGATCTTGTCTTTCCTCTCTAGGCCTCGCGGACCTTGGCAGACAGAGCATCACAAGTCTTCTTGGCATCACCCAAAAGCATAGATGTGTTTGGTTTGTAGAAGATAGGGTTGTCCACAGCGGCATATCCAACTCCCAGAGATCTTTTCATCACAACGACCTAAAGGGATGAATGAACAGGTTGATGCATTTGGTCTTTTGTAACAAAAAAAAGGGTAGTTTACCCACAAATTTAAACGTATTCCTCACAAATCAAAGATGTACGTGACAACTTTTCAGTAGAACATAAAAAAGGTGATGTGCGGTAACAGTTAAGTTGCAATTTATGAGTCAAAAAACCACATGTAGGCAAAATGATTAAAAAAGTACACTACCTGACAAAAGTCATCACCTATCCAAGTTTTAGGAACAACAAATAATAACTTGATTACTAGTTGATCATTTGGTATCAGAATTGGCTTATATGAAAGGCAAAGGCCTCGAGTTTACGCTTATTTTACCAAAATAAAATATGATAATGAATTGATTTTTAATTATTTAATTATGACAGTAAGTCCTGACTTTGCTTACACAAAAGTCTTGTCACTTAACAGAAGTAATGTGCAGCATAGAATATAAAGTCATGGAAATCTTTCATTCATCTTCAATGCCTCCTCCATCTTACCCCAGACATGATCAATAATGTTCATCTCTGGTGACTGGGCTGGCCAATCCTGCACAGGAACTTTGATGTAGAGCAGGGGTGTCAAACTCAGATCCTGGAGGGCCGCAGCCCTGCACAGTTTAGTTCCAACCCTGCTTCAACACACTTACCTGCAGGTTTCAAACAAGCCTGAAGGATTCAATTAGTTTGATCAGGTGTGTTTAATTAGGGTTGGAACTAAACTGTGCAGAGCTCCGGCCCTCCAGGAACTGAGTTTGACACCTGTGATGTAGAGGATGAAGTATGAGAAGGCTATCTTGCTGAGGAATTTGCCCTTTCTTGTGCTTTGTGATGCAATGTGCAGCACAAATGTCTTGATACCTCAGGCTGTTGGTGTTGGCATCCACTCTGCAGATCTCTCGCACACCCCCATACTGATTGTAACCCCAAAACCATGATTTTTTCCTTCACCAAACTTGACTGATTTCTGTAAATCTTGGGTCCATGTGAGTTCCAATAACTCTTCTGCAGCATTTGTGATGGTTGGGATGCAGTTCAACAGATGATTCATCGGAAAAATAGACCTTCTGCCACTTTTCCAAATGATCAACTAGGAATTATTATTTGTTGCTCTTACAACTGGGATCAACAAAAGTACTTTTATCAGGTAGTGTATATGTTTTAAAATGGTACAGCCATTAAGTTGCATGTTTTGAGAGTCAAAAATCCACGTGCAGGCAAAGCAATATTAATAGATGGCTCTTGATACTATGAGGTCTTAAGTGAATTGATCTGGTTGTGTGACTACATTATTTGAAACACTTGCTCAAGGCTGTTTGCAGATGCTGTGGATTAATGTTAATGTAAATTATCTTGCATAGACCAATTTTTTTGCTCCACAAGACCTCAATGTATCGTCAGGGGTCACATGTATTAACTTTATTTTGCCAGCATGTGTTTTATTTTTTTCTTTGACTCAAAGTGCTTGGAGCCTTTTCACATGGATCTGAGGAATCCCCAAGGACTATGGTTTCAGCTAAAATTGTTCTTTAATGTTGTACTAAAGATGAAAATGTCTTCAACGGCCTAAGGGTGAATAAACAGTGATTATACATTTAATAAAATAAGGAAAATGTATATATACATAAAAAATCCTGTGAATGTGTACATTGAAATGTTCAGTGGGCCTTTCCTCGTTATTTTTGGCGCTTCAACATGACTTCTGCAAATGCATGCACCTGCATGGGAAGTGGTGAAGAATGGCTTTAGGATTTGTACAAGAGGGCGCAAAAAGAGTCCAAGCTTCCAATGTGTAATGGTTATTTAAGTATCTGCCATTTGCAAAATTAAGAGTCATTAGTGTCTCAAACACCAGTTTTTAGGCTGAGAAGTTTCTGGGAAAATCGTCGAGAGTAGCGCTTTGATTGGGAGCATCTGTTTGGGGAAGGAGGAACACTTGGTAATTGAATAAGTAAAACCAGAGAGGAGAGCCCTTGCCGCTGGTCTAACTTTAGTGTTATTCAATACACTGAAAGATATTTGGAACAATATGACCCTCATCATACGACTTCGAAAATCAGCAGACGGATCCTTTTCATATCATCATCTGTCCCTCAAAAAGCCCTGCAGATGTTCAGCGCCAGTCAGGTGACCGGGACAGCGTCTCTCAGAGTCACATGACCACTTTACCCAGGCCCCGCATCCCCCAGGACAGGACAACATCCTTTTGTTCAATTATTCATAGGGCAGCTGGTTTCATTTGGGAATGAGGTTACACATGAAGGTCTCTAACAAGGCTGGGAGCAATCAGGACGGGTGGATGTAGCGCAAGATTGACGATAACAAAACCAACGGAGACAATCGACAGGAAAACTTCGCATTTTGCCACGCTATCATGTCATCGAGAGTGTACAAAGTTGTTTGGGTTCTCTCGTTGAGGCTTGTTTTACACATTTAAATAAGGAAGGCTTTGGTTTAAGCTCTAGATTTTGTAAATCCCATCTGGAATTATGGAACAGGTTAAGAAGCTACGTGCAATTACTCGTGGGAGACGGACAATGTATTTGCAAACGTCAAGCCCCAGTACTAGTAGTGATTTCCCAAGAGAAGGTCTGGCCGCAATGGGCCTGTCATGTGGTGAGGCAGACCAGCTCCACATTTTAGGGAAAGTATGGGTTGGATGCACTGAAATGTCATCATTCCAGAAGAAGCGAGTCAGAGCTAATGAAAGCAGCGTGAGGTTGGCTTGCTGGAGATACACCTGGACTGATTGTGGTTACAGTGGGAAGCAGCTGCGGGGATGGGATGGAGATTTTCATATCGCTCTGGGTGGGAGTATGAGGGATGGTCTGTATTATAAGGCCTGAAGGTAATCCTTGCTGTCCTGGCTTTTATTCCAGTTAGACCGTAAAAGTCTGATTCATATGGAGTATAGAATATGTCATGTTCACCATGATTTAAAATTTTGGGGTTGGTATTTTTTTTATGTTCACCAAGACTGCATATGTATACGTTACATATTTTTACAAATTAAAATCCTTAATTTTCTGGAAGTCTCTATTTATATTGACTGCCACTGTAAATAGTTTGTTTTATACATATTTTACTACATTTGTTCTGAATGGTCAAATTTAGAGGTATTTGTTATAGAAAAACCATGTGTATAATATTTTTAATAAAATGGTTTTATTTAGGGCTATGGTGTGTATATAAAGCCTATTTGAAATATCTTAACTGAACTGAATTATAAGATGTGGCAGTAATGGAACTTCTTTCTCAATATAATGCTATTTTGTACATTATTTTCTGATTTGATATATTTTAAAACAATTTACTCAAGTAATGGCAGAGGTTACTGGTGGTCATTAGTTTTCTGCATTACGTACATTAGCTCTTAGTGTTCGCATGATTTGCCACTTATTGTCAACTATTTAGTCCCCAGGAAACATTGTTTAGAAAGTAATATTTTTTTCTGAACATTTTGGTTTGAATGGAAAGTTTGAATGTACAGAATTTTTTTTTTTTAGATCCTTATTAAAGGTGCAGTATGTAAGTTTGACACCCAGTGGTTGAACTATATATTTCAGCCCTGGATCAAAACAAACACAAGCGCAGGTTGCCAGATTGAAGACAGAAGCGAGTGATTTAAACTGTGTTCTAAATAAAATCAACGAAACCTGATAGAAGGAATAATTTCCATATTAAACTGAGTTTTTATTTGAATCAACACCTCGAATTGCTATATAGAACAGCTTCTATTTTTTACAGGTGAACAACAGAAAACTAAGACAATGATCACCTCAGGTAAACCTCATGTGCTTTATTCAGTGTTAAATGTTAATAATGTGATTTTGATGCCATTTTACATGACATTTAGTGCCATACTACTGAAAGCAGCAGCAGATAGTTCAACTCAGATCTTGAAAATAAATCGTATGAAATTGAACTTTAAAACTAAACACATATGAGTGATCCAGCATGTACATTTAATAATGTTAAAGAGGGTTAATATGTATTAGAGTATAAACCTTACCATTTCGTGAGTGAGTGCATATTCTGTGCTTCTGAATGGCTGTATTTAAATTTCTGTCGTGTTTCGACTGGTGCAAACAGCCAAATTACTCATCACTGCTTATCTAGTCATGAATCGTGTTGTTAGGACACAGGACAACAATGTAACCTGCTCACCTAATGTTTACGTTTGTAATATTTTTATTATTTGCTAATAATAACAACCTCATGTGGAATTTCGTTCACAGACGCATACTTTGAGAGCCTTCCCGACTGAATGAATGAATAAAATATGTGGTTTTCCACTAAGGCAACCTGGGTTCTGCAATATAATTGGCTGATTACCAAATTGATTACCCAATTTACCAAAACAAAGACATTGTTCCGGCAGGGAAAACACATTTTCAAAGCAGAATATCTGACTTATGCATTGTTTTTCAGATAAGTATTTTCACTTGCCATGTTTCTTAAATATCTGCAAACATATACTGGTATTTTTATGCTTTAGAAGTTTCAAAAACTTACAAACAGCACCTTTCATTTATTTGCTTACTAAGTATTTTGATCAATTTAATTTTGACTCTTTAGACGCAAATGCTTGCACGGTAGTGCATAAAACGTTATTTTATATTATTAACAACTACTAAAAAGCTCACCTGCTTGGACTTCCAGACCTCCAAAACAGGCATGCCAGCAATGATGGAGTTAGGGTCTTCTTGGGCTGCAGAGTTCACTGTATCATTAGCTCCAATTACCAAAACCAGATCAGTTTCTGAAAAAGTTAAAAAGCAAAATCATTAATTTTTTTTATCTCACAAACAAAGACCAAAAACACTAAACAAAAACAAAATGTACACCATACCTGGGAAGTCTTCATTGATCTCTTCCATCTCCAGCACAACATCATATGGCACACCAGCTTCAGCCAGCAGTACATTCAGCTGGCCCGGCATTCGACCAGCCACAGGGTGGATTCCAAACCTTAAAAACACAGACACAAACAATACAGACCACATGATCGTTTTACATCGCCTGATACACATGGCATCCGAACAGAATGCTTTCCAGCAGTGCTGAATGACTCTCCATACAGTGCGTGCAGCCTTTCTTTTGAACACGGTTAAGTGAAGCGTTTTGGGGTCGAGGTCAGGCTGTTTGCAAAAGGTTAAGAGAGAAGGAAATAAGCAGTGGCTGAAGCTATCTTTTTAATGCCAAAAGCAGTAAAGTGCATGAGCTCTGGGGAAATGGCTTGAGGAAGACGAGTGGACCCTCAGGGCAGGTGGGCCGCTTTACGACTTCACTGTAAAACACAGAAGATCACAGCCAACAGGCTTAGGAAAGACACAGGAAGTGATATGTACTTTAAACCAGTGTAAAAGCGTGTTCCACTTTTCCAGTGTTTCAAGTTGTTTACACTATTTTGAAGTTAAAAGATATACAACTGCGTTTATTTTTCATTAAGTAACCAATGCATGTAAACTTAATTTTTTTAATAGAGATTAATCAATCCAGCACATTATTTATTAAAGATAAAAATCACAAATCCAAAAAAATATGAAAGACTCCTTAAATTCATTAAAAACAGTGATGGGTTTCATTTATTAAGTATTCAAGGTACATTTTAGTTTAAACATTTACATTTTGTCCATTTAAATCATTTCAAAGGTCCAAAACATGAATTTCTTTATAAATAATTGGCCACAATAAGTGCCTTAATGGTAATTTAGACCCTAATTGTGGCCTATCTAATATTAAGCCAGCTACAGTACACTATGTCAAATTTTGGTCTTGTTCAAAATTAAAGAACCTTTGGCAGCTAATATTTAACTTTCTCTGTAACACATTAAATAATTATCTAGAACCTGAGGCCATAATTTCAATATATGGTATTACACTACAGTCCTTATGTTTTAATAAAAAAGATAAATGTGATTGCCTTTGCTACACTTTCAGCTAGAAAGTTAAAATTGCTTAAATTGAAGGAAAAAATTCCTGCAACCTTAAAAAAAGGGCTCATGGAACTTGTCCTTAGAAAAAATACATTTTACTGTAAGAGGTTGTACTGATATGTTTTTTTCTCACTTGGCAACTTGTTTTAGATCACAAAGAAGAGGGACCCTTCATTTATTTTAGAAGAGTAGAACTTTTCCTTAGTTTTTTCTTTTCTCATCTATATCTATATATTATTTGCATTTTATTTTAATTTTATAAATATATTTTTACAGAACCGAAATGTAGTAGATGAACGACAGGTTTTGTTTGTTTTATATCTAACATGTTCAAAAAAAAAACACTTTTGAGAAAAAAAAAAAAAAAAAGAACTTAAGGTTGGAAACTTAAATTCTCGGAAAAGATTGTTGTGTTATAATTACAAAGATGTGCACCTTTAACCAATTTATGTGCGGTCACTAAAACCAGCTCACTTTACTTCTGATTTGAATTGGACTAGTTGTTTACTTTGTAATTAGTCCAATTGCAGATCATTCGTGTCCACTTTTTGCAACACATTTATGCCCTATTTGAGCGCATATATGTTTTACACTTGTATTGGTAATTATGTTTCTTCCCCATATTTTGAAGAAGAAAAAAAAATCTCCTAACTTTTCCTTTAAAAGAAAAAATAATCTTCCCAACTTTTCCTTAAAAATAATAATAAAAAATATAAAATTTTCTTATAAAAATTACAACATAAAATCTCCCAACTTTTCCTTAAAAATAATTTTTAAAAAAAATCTCTCACCTTTTCCATAAAAATAATAATTTAAAAAAAAAATCCCAATTTTTTTCTTAAAAATAATAATTAAACAATTATAATCTCCCAACTTTCTTAAAAAAATAGATTAAAAAAAAAAAACTCCCAACTTTTCCTTAAAAAAAATACAAATTAAAAAAAACTCCCAACTTTTCTTTAAATTAATTAAAATAAACTCAACTTTTCCTTAAAAATAATAATTTAAAAACTATAATCTCCCAACTTTTCCTTAAAAAATTATAAATAAAAGAAAAAAAATCTCCCAACTTTTTCTTAAAAAAAATTAAAAAGAAATAAAACCTTCCAACTTTTCCTAAAAAAAAAAAAAAAAAAAAGAAAGTGTACTTTTATAGGCAATGTTGTCTATTTCTGTGTCGTGTCGTATCCACTAAGACCAACTCAAACTTGCAAAACTTTATGTCTGTATATCAGTTTCCTTCAACTAAACGTGTCAAATAGGAAATGAGGAAAAACATGTCCAATAATCAACTAAAGCAAAATATACTTTAACAGACAGGCCTAAAATTTTCAAGACATGGGCTTTGTCAATCAGCTTCGTCTCTGGCTTTCATAACCTCCAGCTGCAGTGCGCACAAAACAGCCTGGGCGGACAGAGTCCAAGCTTCAAATCTCCCCTACAAAACCAGCCTGATCGTTCTGCTATTCCCATTACAATCGCACAGCTTTTCACCAACATGCTCCGAAAACAACCGCAAAATCTTACGACCCAAAAGAGACTCAAAACTGCGGCGCTTTACTGCTCAAAAACTGGCGACTCTTGCAATGAACCAAAACTTTCCAACTCTACCCTGCAGCAAAAAACAAAAGTAATGATGGAGAGACGGACAGAACAGGAACGATTAGGAGACAGTTTACACAGTGTCAGCTCTACCCACAATCCTCTGGACAGGGCGACACCCCGAGCCAATTATCCTGAAGAGAGTGAGGAAGGGGGGAGATCGGCGGGTGCGCTACCTAATCTGTCCACTCTTTGGCCACCCATCTCCCCTTCTAATCAACTGCAAATGCTCTAATTGGCAGCAGCTGTTGGGCTCTCAGATCAAACGAATGAAGGAAAATTACACAAGCTTCCGGTCTGCATCTCTCCTCCACAATCACACAGTGCCCGCAGCTCTTGAAAGAGAGAGAGAGAAAACAGAAATCCAGCTTATGCCACAGATCTGACAAGGTGGCAACTGAATGAAATAAGTTGGCAATTTCAATTTGACTGTTTAAGTGCCCCATAAGATGCATTGTGGGAAATTGTATTGAGGCTCATGAGGGAGTATAAGAGAATGATAATCTGATGCAGGACTTAATGATTTCCAGTACTGAACAAAGCATGCATGACCACCTCGTGAACAAGCTGTTGACCAGTGTTTCATGTCTTAAGGTGACCTCTGACCTATGGATTTGCATCACTTGAATGCGTAAAACCAATAGAAGATCAAAACGTGACCTCTAGGTAAAGATATTTTAAATATGGAGCAATCTTGAATATCTCTGCACATGCTACTATCTGCGCTGGTATGTGGCGAGACTTTTGCTGGAGGAATCTTACTAGATATGTTATAACCCTCAACTTAAAATCTATTCAGACTTGTGTGAAGGATAGGGGACTCTGAAGGAAATATGAGGAACATTTACAGAAGTTTCATGTACATTGGAGCTGCCCAGTCATTTAGCCATACTGGCAGGATGTTATAAAAGGCTGTGACATAAAAAGTGGCTACAATTTGAACCTCCAACAAAGTCTGAATGTTTGGATATTGTTACCAAGTCTCAAAATGTGAAGAGGACATAAATACCTGTTTATTTTGTTAACTGACCTTTAATATGCATCTTTCTTTTAAGCTCTGGTGTTGTTCTAACTTTCTTTCACTCACTGTCTTTCTCAACTTTTTCTCTTAAAAAAATTATCAAAATGAAGTAAAAACTAATATATATATATATATATATATATATATATATATATATATATATATATATATATATATATACACTGTATTTGAACAATCATATCAGCGTTGCATCATCTTGTTTTATCTCGTATGCTAAAACTCTAGTGTGACTCTACCATTAACACGGGTTGGCAGCAGCACCATGAATTTCTGGGAGTGATTTAAAAAAGTGTTTGTGCCTTCATGAAAAATGCTGAGGGCACCTTTAAGTCACAGATAATACCATAATTGGCTCATTGGTTTGCCCAGAGTGCGGTGAAACCAGCCTAGTGCTGACAACCACTATCTAGTGGGAACAACACAACAAAAGAACTGACAACATCCAGTGAGAGAGACAAACAAGACAGTGGGAAGAAAAAATGGCAAAATGGCCACAGTGGTCAGTCATAGCTGCCTGAAGAGTACATTTAAATCAGATGGCCATTTTTGAGCACATCACTCTTTGAACTTTTAAAAGAGGACAGGAAAGTGTGAGAGGGAAAAAGAATTGCTTTAAGAAATGACAAACTGGAAAATTAATCGCTGATGTTTGTAGGAGACATGAAACTCATTGTGTGCATCATTACATGGTAAATAAATGCATGTGTGTGTGTGTGTGTGTATATGTGTGTGTGTGTGTGTGTGTGTGTGTATATGTGTGTGTGTGTGTGTGTGTGTGTGTGTGTGTGTGTGTGTGTGTGTGTGTGTGTGTGTGTGTGTGTGTGTGTGTGTGTATGTATGTATGTATGTATATATATATACTGTATTTATATACACACACACATTCCTAAATTTATACTTTTTAATATTAAAATAAATCATTTAAATTTCACACTATTACATTGTAAATAAATTTATATATACACTTGCATTTCACATTTTTTTTTTTTTTTTTTTTAGGGGTTTTTCACCTTTTTATTGGGATAGAATAGTGGAGGACAGACAGGAAAGTATTGGGAGCAGAGAGAGGGGAAGGGTCGGCATAGGACCTCGAGCCGGGAATCGAACTCAGGTCGCCGTGAGCACCATGGTGCTATATGTCAGCACACTTAACCACTAGGCTATTGGCGCCGACGCATTTCACATTTTTAATATTAAAATAATAAATCATTTAAATTTCACACATTACTACATTGTAAATAAATGTATATCCTGTTAAATTTAACATTTTCAAATAATAAAATAATAAATCATTTAAATTTCACATGCATGTGCCATGCAAAAAGACTAAAACAAGGAACTGGCCTAAAGACTCAATGTTGAAACGCAAGCAGTGGTTTGAGATAATTGAAGAAATTCATGTAATAGCAAAAACTGACATTTATGTTGAGGATGAAAACCGACATTTTCAGGAAGTCTTGGGACAAATGGTTGCTATATACAGAATATAAAGACTTTTAGGAAGAGAGATAGCAATCTTATGTGGGTTTTTTTTGTTTTTTTTACTCTTTTTACATGCAAGTTTATGTGGTGTATACATATGTAATTATGTATGCGCATACTGATATGTGTATGTATGTAATGATATACAGTGCATCCGGAAAGTATTCATATTGTAGCGCTTCACTTTTTCTATATTTTTATATGCTACAGCCTTATTTAAAAAATGGATTAAATTCAAAATTTATTTCCTCAAAATTCTACACACAATACTCCATAATGAAAAGGTAAAAAATGTTTTTTTAAATTGTTGCAAATTTTTAGAAAATAAAAAACCTGAAAAATCACATGTACATAAGTATTTGCTCAATACTTTGTTGTTGATGTAATTTAGCAGCAATTACAGCCTCAAGTCTTTTTGAATAAGATACCACAAGCTTGGCACACCTGTCTTTGGGAATTTTTGCTCATTCCTTTTTGCAGTACCTCTCAAGCTCAGGTTAGATGGAAAGCAACGCTGTACAGCCCTTTTCAGATCTCTCCAGAGATGTTCAATAGGATTTAGGTCTGGGCTTTGGCTGGGCCACTCAAGGACATTCACTGAGTTGTGAAACCACTCCATTGATATTTTGGCGGCGTGCTTAGTGTCATTGTCCTGCTGGAAGATGAACCGTTACCCCAGTCTGAGGTCAAGAGCACTCTGAAGCAGGTTTTCATTTAGGATGTCTCTACATTGCTGCATTCATCTTTCCGTCTATCCTGACTAGTCTTCCAGTTCTTGCTGCTGAAAAACATCCTCACTGCATGATGCTGCCACCACCATGCTTCACTGTAGGGATGGTATTAGCCTGGTGATGAGTGGTGCCTGGTTTTCTGCAAACGTAACGCCTGGCATTCACTCCAAAGAGTTCAATTTTAGTCTCATCAGACCAGAGAATTTTGTTTCTTATGGTCTGAGCCCCCTTCAGATGCCTTTTGGCAAATTCCATGCAGGGAGTAGATTTGAAACAACTTAGTAAATTTGCAACAATTTCATCTTTTTTTTCACATTGTCATTATGGGGTATTGTGTGTAGAATCTTGAGGAAATAAATTAATTTAATCCATTTTGGAATAAGACTGTAACATAAAAAAAAAATGTGGAAAAAGTGAAGCGATATGCATACTTTCTGGATGCACTGTATGTTAGCATGTTTTCCTGTTAAATCATTGTTCTGTATTGTAAAAAAATAAACTAAATTTAAAAATAAATAAATTGAGGTTTGCTGATTTTAAAATGTTTGGAATAAAAAAAAAAAGTTTTTTCTTTCTTCGTTTATATATATATATCAGACTTTCAGCAGCCGTTAATCAGGTTTGCAGTTTTTAATCAAATAAAAGTTGGTAAATTTAATTGAAAAAAATAATCAATTTACTTTATTTTACTTTACTTTTACTTCTCCTAGTTTACACAGTTCTTGTTAAACACTATCCCTATAACAGTGGAAACATGGATCGATGGAATAACTCAATGGTAGGAAATTTTTTGACGAACTACTGGTAAAAAATATTAATTAGCCCTCTCCTGCTAATTTACTGTACACTACAAATTTGTCTCCATTCCACATCACATATCTTCATTTTCACGTCCCATCTTAATATCCTGTCACCATTCACATTGTCAACCTGCAACTTTTATATTACATTACAAGCTCCACTCATTAATATGTGGAATATTGAAATGGTTGGTTATTGAAGCATCTCCAGGGTCAAGCACAGCCTTTCCACGCCCTGCAACCCGAGAGGCGTCAGTGGGACTGTGGAAAGTATTGCGTATTGCGCACCTGTCGCTCTTTCACAGCACTGGGAGGCCTGGGGTTCACTGCGCTCTCAGATCACAAGGGCATTACACGTACACTGGAGAGCCAACAAAAGCCCCACACAATAGAGTGACTGAATGACGAGATTCAAAAGCACTCTTTGAAATGGAGGAGTCCGACATGCAGAGAGAAAGATGCCATTGAGAGGTGCACCAGACTGACCTGCAGTTAGTGAGATATTCAAACAGTACCGAGCCTCTCTGACAGACCAACGCTCACAGACACTGAGATAGAAGGGAAAACGCTTGACTTTTTGGCTTGAGTTTGAATAAGATATGAGACTGATACATTGCAGGCCAGATAGAAACCTGTGTTAATATCTTTTTTCATGAAAAATCTTCATCTTTAATGAAAAAATGTTTTAGACTTCTCAAATTTCAAAAAAATATACAACAAAAATATATTCACAGATAATTTAGAAAAAAATTAATCAATAGATTTGCCTTTTTAAAATTTACTCAACTTGGATAAAATGCATTTTAAGACAAAATAATAAATAAATATTCTTATACTGCATAACTTCAAAAATGCATGCTTGACTTTTTTTTTAATTAATTTAAAATAACATAATTTTTCCAAAGTCATAGATAACGTAAATAAAAAGCTTTTTTGATTTATTAAAAGAAAATCTAATATTTAAATAAAAAAATAAAATATATATTTTTTAAATATTCCTGTACAACCTAATGAATACAATCCATCTTCAAATATTTGTGATTTTTTTTTTATTTTATTTTTTTATTATTGTATGGATAATTTAATTAAGGATAATTAATTAATAATACGTTTATAAAACTCTATCCCATTTACAAAGCTGCTTATTGCATATTAACAAAATTCAGTTTGACTGATTTCATGAAAAATATATTTTAATATATACTTTTAAAGAATTTAAACATTTGGATAGCTAAATGAATAACATGTTTTGATATATATTCAGTTTTGAAGCACATTTGTAGGGAGAATAACAGGGGTATTTGGGTAAAGAAAGAAAAAATTCTAAGTGTCATCCACTTCAATAATTCATATAATGTTTACCAACTAGGGGTGTCCTGCATCTGCTGAGCAACGGTCACAGAGACAAATGGAAAACGCAAGCAGAAAGCTTTTTCCTGGTCTCATAGATCTTACTGTACATACATGACTTTATCATGATGTCAAATCACAGTTTCACTGGGAGGATTAAACAAAAACAAAAAAAACCCTGACTTGCTTACCTGATTTTCTTTCCCTGATCAGTCAGTGACTTCACAAGATCAGCAATGGGATACTGAGCTTTGGCTGCACACAGACCATAACCTGAAGTAAAAGACGTAGAAATTAAATACAGATAAATATATTCAAACACATTCATATTTAATACAATACTGTTATGGTGTTTATGTTTAGAAGACAGAAAAGTACAATTGTACATTTATAAAAAATAAAAAAAAAATACATATACATATTATTTACATAAGTGTATTTACATGTTTTGTGTTTATGTATACATTTATTTATATTATATATAATGTAGTTATGTTTTTTTATATAATATGCATTTACTTTTCTGAACTGATAAGTCACTCACTTAAATATGCATTTTATAAAATGTACAATTTACAAAAAAAAAAATGTACTGTTCTGTCTTGTCATGTCTGTATTTATTTTTATTTGTTACTATTTACGTTGGTCAATATTATACCAAAATCTTGGTGGTTACTAAACAGTTTTGTTTGTTTTTAAAACGAATGACAATAGAAGTCTGATCTATGATCAAAGCAAAAATAAAAAAAAACAGTTTAAGAAACTCCTTTTGAAAAACACTAATGAACTCTGCACGATCCCGACATGTCATTTCTATATTTTTACTAATCATAGCTCATCCTTCTCACAATACGCAGTGTGAATTGATTTTGCCATAATAAACTATTCCAACTTATAAACAATAGGAAAAATATGTTTTGATAGTAAAGCAAACAAGTGACCCGCTTTCACTCATTTGTAACTCACAGACGCAGTAGTAATTAAAACTCGAATGACTGGAACAGATTATAAACAAACTTTAAAAAAGAAAAAAGAAAAAAGAAGAAGGAAATTGCTTCATGTTGAAATACACTGTTGATTAATCTAAAGAAGTGTCAGAATATATTATAATTGAGCACAAACGTGTTTATTTTTACACCTTTGGCCCAGTTTGAAAGCAAAGCAGATTAAGTTAAAATGGGATCAGAAGGAGCTCGACATAATAAAAATAAAATTTAAAAGTAGCACTAAAAAAAAACTGCATGTCAGTCAGTTACAGTTGACAGGCCTTTCACAACACCCAAAAAATCTTCACGCTCAAATGAGCATGTCACAGTTTTGACCAACCCTCTTTACTACTAATGATTTTTTTCTCGTTGAGAAAACAGCCATGGTTGGCAAACCCTACGCTTAAACGGAAAAGGCTTAAATGTTTTCACAGCTGTCAATCATCCGAACACACCATGACAACTTAAATTATATGAAAAGGTGTAAATGAAAACAAAGCTGTTGCTTGCTTAGTTTAAGAAATGAGCAGTAAAGACAACTCCTTTCAAAACATACCAAAAAGCAATGACGGCTGATGGATGAATTTAGAGGCAAATGAGGGGAGAAAACTTAAGTGCTTTAATTACGTGTTATTTTGCAGTCCAGAGTTCAACAATAAGGAGAGTCTGACTGTCCAGACTGCAGCTACTATACTCAAACATTTGCCATCTTTTATATTAGAAAGTTGTTGCTAATACATTTATTCAAAATTTGAACTACAGAAAGTTGGTAGTAATAACAACAACAGTAAATTTCTCCAGAAACGGATTTATATGCTCATTTATTACTTCATAAAATACCCCTAGAATCAAAAGGTCCATAATTGACCATATATGGATAAAAATAAACCCAATCAGAGTAACATTAATCTATTTAGCTCACAAGATGTGGATAAAGGCTAAATTATAATTAAACTTGTCAAAAGAGACCGATAGAGATGTATCACACTGTATTTTTAAGCTATAATGTAAAAGAAAACAGCCAGGACTTAATATCAACCTCTGTCTAAACAGATGACAGCGGAGTTGAGTGATTTGATACAATTTAGCAGTCTACACATGTTTGTTGAAATATATGCTTCAAATTTCAAAATAAACATGCTGAATTGACAAAACATTTAATTAAAAATAGCACAGGCCCACATGGAATCTGTGCACGCAGAAATCCGCAGATTTCTGCAGATGTTTAGCCCATCGAGTCTAATTATTTACTTGTGTAAATGTGTGTAAACTTATATTTGTTAAGTTTTTTTTATTAATTTCAGTAATATTATTAACAAATATGAAAATGTTTATATGATTTATTTACAATACAGTGTGTAAAGTAATATTTTCTGTCTTTTAGTACAGATATTATATGCTTGCCTTATTTACCAATTAAGTTGATCTAATTGGATTTGTATTGTAAAATAAAAGTTATTAAAGGTATTATTTTTATTTCATATACTAAGTTTTTAGTAATGATACTCCCAAAATGATACTAAATCCGTATTAATGTGTGGCCCTACCTATGTCTCTTCAGAGTGTAACTGAACCTGGAAGGGGGGGGGGGGGGGGGGGGGGGGGCACGCATATTGGGGACCCCAGAGATATTATTAGGGGCCAAGTCATTTGGCTTTTACACTAGTGGAATTTACATGAGAATAAGGAAACAATGGTGTCTGAGGCTGACCCTATGTCCATTTCCATATACTGATTTCTTATTATTAGACTATGCCTAGATATACCCAGATTCTTTTAATAGGGCACCTTTAATGTATGCCCTTAATTACATCCAATAGGTTTATCCCAGCAGACTTTGGTGCTCATGACGGGTCAGGCCTGTGTTATCCGTGAGCACAGGGCTCTTAGAAATCTTGGCAGTGGCTAAACAGGCAACGGTCAAGAAAAAAAAACTGGATGCCTCAGAGCTGGTTGGCCGTTTGTTTTAAATAAAAAGGGCCGTTTCTGTTGTGCTTGGCCTTGCAGTCTTGTTTACTCTGGAACGAGCTGTTTATTATCATTTCTCCTTTTCTTTCTGTTCATATTCCCGCATCTAATCGCTCCTCTTTTCCACCGTCCTGTCACCTTCAAGGTCTTGATCATCTCAACCTGCTGTCGGACCATAAAATGTGACTATAAAACAGTCCATTGCAAAGAACAAAGCAGTCGCTGGAGGCCAACGCTAAGCCGAAACCAACCACAGAAAAATATGCACTTCACATACATGAGTCCAACTAAATTATTTGCCAACCAAGCTTGTATTTAAAGCTAAACATGGATCAAGTTCATCTGACACACACAGCTCCATCAGTCAGCTGGGCTAAAGAAATATAGCGCAACCATGCCAGAAGAATGCCACATGAGGCCAATCACACCATTTTACGAAACACCCAAACAGATAAATGATAAAACTGCACGCAAATATTTTGAGGGCCTTAAAAAAAAAAAAAAAAAAAAGTGGGAATTTAAGACCACCTCAGAACAAGCCCCAACAGGCCTCAGGGAAAAATCTGAAGGGATTATCCCACACAGGAGGGGTCAAAAAACTATCAGTGATGTAATAGTGTGAAGCAAGGTTTCTTGCACAGACATAAAGGACTGTTTGAAGAAAAGAAAAAGAAAAAATACAAAGTTATCATTCAAAGATGGAAGGGCAGACTAGAAGTTCATGCCAATAATTGGACTCAATGTCAATACAACATTGACATTGTATTTTTTTAAATTTAGTTATAACACTTGACCATAAGGCTAAAAACACATTCGTAGTTTCACTGTGATGTTAATATGTTCAGAAACAATTGACCAAATTCAAATTAGGAATCAAACAATTTTCAATTTTGGCTAATTTAACAACACAATTATTGAAATTTCTGACCAACCTCTTTGCAATTTATATTTATGTAAAATAAAAATAATGCCATTTTTTTTTTTTTTTTTTGGTGGATTTGGCTTGCTCTTAGGGATGTGCGATTAATTGAAAAGTAATTGAAATAGACATTCAGAACCTATAATCAATCTAATTTTTCCAGGTCAATTTTTTCAATTACTTTCCCTACTGTGTGTGGAGTCATGTGACCCCGCTCTGTTAAGGCTGATTTACACTTATTATATTATTCTGACATTATCCAGCGCAGTCTTCGTATACAAGCGCACCTCTCAAAAAAATGTAACCACACGTCACAACGATGCTTAGCACAAGCTTTGTGATTGGTCAGTTTGGTAGCAGTGACAAGGGTGGGCGGCGCGGAGAGCCATGTTTTAGGCAAGGCCTGTTGTAATTTCAGTTGTTCAGTGTTGATGTTCAATAAAATATCATAGATAATAGACCGTGTGTTTACTTATATTATAATAAAATCAAGTAATGCACCCTACATTCAAAAATTTCACACGTGTAATATGTGGGCATATTTACTGTACAAAACTTGTCAGTGAACTATGAAGGCAAAAACTAAAATAAATAAAAGAATCGTTCATTAATTGTAATCGAGTTAAAAGGTTCAATTAATTGAGATTTTGATTTTAGGCCAAATAGCCCAGCCCTACTTGCTCTTTGTTAAACTTGTTTGTGCTTTCAAAAAGTAGGCTTTTTGAAAAAAATTCAATGCAGGTAAACCATGTCTTTTCACAAACATGCCAAGCTCTAACAGAATCGTGATAAAACTCAAACACAACTGTATCAAGGATATCTAGAAAAGAAAAAAAAGTGAGAATTTCAGGCCACCTCAGAACAAGCCCCAACAGACCTCAGGGCAAAATCTGAGGGGTTTATCCTGAACAGGAGAGGTCAAAAAAAAATCACCAGTGATGTAATGGGACCAAACCAAGTTTGGCTTAAACAGACATAACAAAGGTTTGTTTGAAGTTTCCCCAGATCTAATTTAAAAACCAAGTTTTAGATGTGCAAGTCAGCAAAGGGCCGCCATTACCTGGAACGATGATGATATTATGAGCCTCCTTGATCAGATCCACTGTCTGATCCACGTTGACCTCGGTGTGGGTACCTGTGATCTCCATGGGCTTCCCTGTGCCGGTGGATGATGTGCCGTAGCCTCCCAGAATGACATTAGCCAGGGATCGGTTCATGGCCTAGCGAAAAAAAAGATGGACCCGAAATTAGAAAATCAGGGCAATGCAGGGAATGAAAACCACCTATCAGTGGAAAAATTGTGTCAAGAAAATGTGTCTCAAACGTGTGTTGTGACATTCAGACATTAAAAACAGGATATTAAGAAAGCCAAAGTGACTCAAGAGGAATCTGCATGTGGATAAAGGATAAAAGAGTACACATAAAATAACGCCATTTGTCCATCCTTAAAGAAAGCCAAAGTGTTGAGTTTTCAAATCGCTTCGGTTCAAGCCATGGGAGTCATTATAACAGGAACATGCAGTCTTCCAGATCAAGATTTTTAGACCGGCACACATGTGTTTTATAAGCTAAGATTAATTAGGCAATGCGTAAATGATTTACAGTGACCTTTTACTGTTTTGATCATATACATGAATTGATTTTCTTATCACTTCTTAGTAAGAGTATTTAGTCTCTTTAATATCATAACACAAACAACATATAAATACTAAAATATGAATCCATTCATGGACATTAAGATCATTCAAGTCAAAAGTAGAGTTATGCGCCACATCCTGCAAGAATGTTTTATTGTTTGTTGATACATTTTCCATGAATTGTTTCTAGAATTAATTGTCTTTCGTAGCACAAACATAAGCAAAGTGCAACACTGTTTGGGTCACTGGCCTTTTAGTTGAAAGCAAATTCATATTTATCTGTCAAATACCTACAATCGTTTAAAAAGATCTCTCTAAACTTTGATTGTGAGTGTGTTTTGGCATTTCTGTAATCAGTTTACAGTGGAATTGCAATATTTTAGCTCTTTTAGCTACAGGTATGTTAACTATGCTTATGTGCTTGGCCACTGGTAAAACAAAACAATGGAAGCACATGCAACTCTGTTACGGTAATAAGCATCATGTTTCCACGCAATGCGCATTAGCATCACCAGCAAATTATAACCCACTTGGCCAGCTAACCAATCAGAGTCCATTGTGAAGTCTCCGTAGAACCAAGAATATATAATACAGGAAAAATGTGTGAAAAACACACTTTTTTTTTTTAAACAAAGCATGAATTATTGTGCACACCACAAACACAAGCCTTCCAAAAAATCTATTAAAGTAGTGGGGAGAATTAAAAATCAAGTGTGACTGTGGACTTACCACACACATGATGTAAGAGAGGATGGCACCAGAAGAACCAATGAGGGCGCCCACAATGGTCAGCAAGTTGTTATTCAGCAGGAAGCCTTCAGCGCATAGAGCCCAGCCAGAGTAGCTGTTTAGCACTGTGATCACCACGGGCATGTCGGCCCCTCCGATGGCGGCTGTCAGGGTCAGGCCCTACAAACAAAAAGAAAAGCAGGGTCAGAAAGAGGGTCACACAGAGAAAAAAGGGTGGAGATCAAAGGTTACGGTGATGACAAGGGAGCAAAGCGCAACAGTAACTCGATTCCATCGTTTAAAGTCCACCAAAAGAAAAATCACAAGCCTGAGGTATAAGCATTGTACACAACGTTCATTTCTCTAGAACCGGTCTGTTCATTTTCACACTGGCCGATGATACAAATAGGAAAGGCGATCTAGCGCACGCCAGAGCAACACATTTCACACAGATTTGGTTGCAATGGGCTTCAATTAAGGCATGAGGTGTTTGTCAAAACACAGTATTCGTTTCACTGGTCCATGATATCATCCCTGTATTATTAAAAAAAGGACGTTCCACTGGGAACAGGCTTAAACAAAGCCAGCTACCACACATCACGTAAAAAATAGGGTTGAACAAGCAAAAAAGACGGAGACTTGAAGAATATCGCTGTAAAAAGAGCCATGCTCCAGGTGATTGTTTATCTCTATAGGAGGTAAAAGGAGCTGTATCAAAATGTCAGCTTCCGGAATATTGACATATGACAAAAGGCCCATGACACCAAATGTTTTCCTAGAGTTATTCCTCAGTTTCACGTTTATCCATAACAATATAGTGACATTTAAAAAAATAAAATAAAAAAAATAAATAAAAACAGCCATAGGAGTGTGGACTTCATGCGCTTCATGGTTCACAAACCGATCACCATTGTAATACATGCTGCACTATGTTCTCAATCTCTCTCTATCCTCAAATGATGAATTACAGAATTTCTTAATGTCTGTTATCACTGCACATTTCATGTTGTAAAATTTATAGTAAATGCTGCACAAGCATTTAAAATTGTGTACATTTACTGACTACTATTACACTGAAATGTAACAAACAGGCATGGGCCAGTATAAGATTCTGATGGTATGATAACCTTGGATATAAATATCACGGTTTCAGAGTATCACGGTATTGTGATTACTACTCCAAAATAAGCTATTTTTAAATGTCTGGGTAAAAAATGTTTTGTTGGATATAAAGTATATCCATTAAAGTAAAATCGATTGAAAGCGATTTCAAATGTTTGCTGAATTGTGGGCTAACCAGTAGCTTTTGATGTGGATTTGCTGCTGGAGATACTGTTGTCCAACATAAATAAATTAGTCTTTGGAAACACATAAAAAAAATAAACACTGAATTTTAGCTGTTTTAAAAGCTTGACTTTTCCAAACTATTGTAAATCCTGAACTCTGTTATCATACCATACCTAGCAACAAATACATACATTTTTTAGCTCTAAAGGAATGGGGCTAGAAATTTTTTAAACTGTTTTTCGTTTGCATTTTCTCCACTACAATGAAAATGAATAACAACTAATTATTATTTATATAATTAATAAAAAAATAATAATTTATTATTTAAAAATAATTATCAATTAATAATAACTCTACTGAAAATGTGCATAAAACCTCCACATTATCTATAATAGGGGCTATATACTGTATCTATAAAGTAATCTAAGATTATAAAATAATTAGTGTTGTCACAACACTGAATTTTGGTACCAATTTGTACTGGAATTTTAAAAACGTCCATACCCCTTTAACATTAAAGCGCTGTTGAGCGCGTTCTTAAACATCGATTATTTGCCATTGTGTTCAAGTGCTCAACAAAAATTACTGTAATTGGCCGTAAAGGTCATCAGCTCATAGCGGTTTAGCGAGTGCAAACACAGATACAAACACTGAAGCTATTTAAAACCGCGAAGATCAGCTAGTCTGTTTATGAGCTGATGTACAAGCGATCCGCTGATGAATCAACTGTTTTTTGCGGCTTTAAACTGCTCCAGTATCCCTGTATCTGTGTTAAAGTGGTAAATTGATGAGCTTCACGTCCAGTCACAGCCATTTCTGTTGAGCACGTAAACACAATGGCTAATTAACAGTGTTTAAAAACGCATTCAACATCTCTTAATTGTTAGCGGGAAATGGACGTTTTTAAAATTTCTGTTTCGAAATAGGAAAAATCTCTTAACATACAAATCATGGATGATGAATGGGAGGACGCTTCGATGAATGCAAAAACTTTAAGTATATGTAATAAAATCAAAGTAATACAGCTGAAAATATTACACAGAGCTCATATTTCCTCTTCACAGAGACACACGTTTACAAACGACTGCTTTTAATTGGGTCCAAAAATGTAAAATAGAAGAGGGGGATCTTGCTCATTGTTTTTGGTATTGCAGGGAAATCCAGAGGTTTTGGGCTGCGGTAGGTCAAAGGATTAATCAATTTTGACTATTGATATTGTTTGTGACCCTTTGAATATGTTGCTTGGAATACAATGCAATTCCATTGCGGATAAACAAACAGTCCCTCTATAGGCTCCTGACATTCTGTGCAAGAAAATGTATTTTATTAAACTGGATAACAGAAAAATCCCCTTCGATATCACTTTGGCAGAGTTGCTCACGAATATGTTTCTTTAGATTATTTAACTTGTATTGCTCATAATAAAGTTTGCATATTTCATAAAAAGTGGGAACCATTCTTAACATATATAGGGTTGAAGATTTCTTCTATAATTTCTAGAAGACTTACGTGATTTATGTAATCTTTACTGTTTGTATGTATGTATGTATATATATATATATATATATATATATATATATATATATATATATATATATATATATATATATATATATATATATATATATATATATATCTTGCCCCCCCCCCCCCTTTTTTTTTTGAGTGATTTTTTTTCCCCATCCTGTGGAAACCGATTGATACCGAAATTCAGTATCATGAAAACACTAAAAACAGTAGCATAATTTGAAAAATTAGCTACTCTATCATTTACAATACATAAACAACACATACACAGGAGAAACAAACTAAAACTAAAACAATTTAAAAAGTGAAGTCAAACTTTGAACACACACAAAATTCATCCAGGCCAATTTTTTTTCTCCATAGAATCTCTGTGTGTGAATCCCTTACCATGACAGCAGAGAGAGCGGACACAGAGCCCAGGCAGGTAATGCCAGTGGTGTAGCTGGGATCAAGCATGTAGGGGATCATGCCGCCCACACTGGCTGCCATGAGGGTGGCGTTCAGCGCATGACGACCAGGAAGCATTAGAGGAGCAGAGTTCAGGACACCTGCATGAGCAGAGCACAATACATTAGCATTCTTTAAGTAAAGATACACAACTGTATGTTATATTGGTAAAGAGTACTTTGAGCCTCTGCTAGCACTGTATAAACTATTACAACACGCACAACACTTCTCATCAATGCAAGACAAGTATGTGTGTGCAGGAAAAAACTCAGTAGGAGCCGAATCAATTACACTTCTCTGCCGAGTAAATAGTTAGCGATACAGTTGGATTGGGCGATTATGTACTGTATTGTACACAGGCCCCCTTTTAGGCTCAAAGAAAAACTAACAAGGATAAAAATGAGACTTGTAATCTGCTTTATCAGCAAAGGCCTGCAGGCTTCAGTGCAATGGGAAAGCTCCTGAAGATAATGCGTTCCAGCTTTGAGGGACAAGTGGAAAATGACTGGGGGGCGGAGGGACTAATTAGTGCCAAATTCAGAGGGGTTCCGCCTGGCCAGGCTTTAAACATGAGGCATGTGTGGCACCAGTGGGCTGCTGGGGTTAACAGTGAAACAAAGACAATGAGGACCTGGAGATCTATACTAGGGTCTGCATGATTAACTGAAATTAAACAGAACTGTGACATGGTTTAGTACGGTTTAATTAAACAAATAAATGTAGAGTCAAGTGGGTCACTGTGTTTTACACATTGGTTCGGTGCTTCAAATAAACTTGTGTCTGTTGCGAATTGGGGTTTCTTGTAATGTGCATTTGGGAACTTAACATGCGCCAACCATGTTCCCATACTTGTAATTATAAGCGTCATAAACCAGCTGCTGTCAACAGAGAGAACGCTTTTGCGCTCAGTGTGGTTTTCCTCCATAATAAAAGCTTTATGTTTTGACATTTGAAAATTATTATTTTAATTCAAAAGTATTGTTTATTGCATAAAATTGTTTTTATTAATAACAATAATAATGATAAAAAATCATATATTTTTTAATTTCCACAAATTAAGTGAAATATTAACATGACAAATAACCATCATCATCATTATTTTGAAATAGATTATCTTAAAGTATTGTTTATTACATAAAATTATTATTATTATTATTATTATTATTATTATTATTAAATCATATTTTTTAATTTCTACAAATTAAATGAAATATTAATATGAAAATCATCATCATCATCATCATTTTGTAACAGATTATTTTATTTAAAAAGTATTGTTTATTAGATACAATTATTATTATTATTAAATCATATTTTTAATGTACAAATCTACAAATTAAGTGAAATAGTAACATGAAAATCATCATCATCATCATCATCTACTTGTAACAATAATTAATTATTTTAATTTAAAAGTATTATTACACATTATTATTATTATTATTATTAAATCATATTTTTTTATTTCCACAAATTAAGTGAAATATTAACATCACATTTCATCATCATCATCATCATCATCATTTTGTAATAATGATTAATTTAATTAAAAGATATGGTTTATTACATACAATTATTATTATTATTATTATTATTATTTTTATTATTATTATTATTATTATTATATCTTATTTTTAACTTCCATAAATTAAGTGAAATATTAACATGACAAATCATCATCATCATCATCATCATCATCTTGTAATAAATGTATTTCTTATTTTTAATGCGATTAACTATAGCAATACATTTTAACATTGATATTGTAGCATCTTTCTTCTAAATTAAACAGTATTGAATAATTTTTAAAATAAGAAACATAAATCATTATTACTAAATTAAATGCATAAGTGAAATTACAATAAAATCTAAAAATATATTATAAATTATTATAAATATTATTATAAAGCTGTATTAATATATAATCAATTATTTTGTAATATTGCAGCCATACAAAATAATAAATAAAGTCATAAACAAAATTGTGAAAGAAAATTATAAGGGCATGTTGACAAACCAAAAACCCTTTCAATTCCCTCACCCTCATGTTTTTTCCTAATCTAATTGGCTCACTTCCTTCTTTTAAAAAGGTTATCTTCTTGTGCTTCACAGAAGTCGGTTGGGCATTCAGTTTTGGCGCAACATGAAAGTGAGTGAAATATTCTCTTAAAGCTTGAGTGTCCACATACATGGGCAGAACATTTTAGCACTTAAGTGGCTATTTAAAATATTTTGAGTATTTTATATTTTGTTACAGACATAGTCTCATCCTGCAACTGTTTTGCAGCATATGAAAGGTCCCAAGGGAGGGGGGGGGGAGGGGGGGGGGTGTTGTTCTTACTCTCTGATAGTCAAAGCAAGTTCAAAAAAATATATATATGTTATATATGCATAAAAATAAATTCAGGAAAAAGTGTTTTATGTAAATTCGGACCACGAGTCCACATATATGAACATCATTTTTTCTATAAAAGTACATCATATCAAAAGATTTTTATTTTGATTAGGTTCCAATAAGCCCAAATAACAAAGAGAAATAAAAAATGCATGCAAAAAAAACACCTTGGGCCTTAAGAGGTTATGACGCTTATTACGTCACTTTTTGCTCATCTATCTCTTTAATTATTTTACTTTCAAAACAAGCAGTACCTTGCAGTTTGCCATAAGCCACCAGAGAGCCACTGAAGGTGACTCCACCGATGTAAGTGCCCAGGTAAGCCACGATCTTAGTGAGGTTGGCAGCAGGATCGGTGGCAAAGTGAGGATACTCCACCATGTACTCGGCAACACAGGTGAGGACAGCGGCCAGACCCACCAGACTGTGGAAAGCGGCGACCAGCTGCGGCAGGTCCGAAATCTGGATCTTCTTAGCAATGGTCAAACCTGAAAAGTAGAGCAAACAATAAAGTAAAATTAAAGGTGCATCAAGCAATATTTGAAAAAGTGTCAGAACGAGTCTCAAAACACACTTGCAGCCAATCATCAGCAAGGGGTTTGTCTAGAAGAGAGCAGGAAAGAGATTTAATACAGATAAAGAGAGATGGCAGTTAAATAAAATTGGACAGCAATTTGCTTGATTCTTCTTGACACACCAGTAAAATGGTTTGCGTTTGGTTTCACACATCTTTGTTGGCTTTTCCTTGAATATGCTTGTCTTATGCTCAGCTTGTTTGTTCATTTACACTCTTTGTCGTTCACTTTAGCTATGATAGATATTAATTTCCACACCTTAACACACCACTAACAAAATGTGTCCAAAAAAAGTGATTAAATGGAACACTCGACTTTTACTAGATAAACAATTTAGTTTTAGAGGTTTTAGAGTTAAACAGTTGTTTTTTTTTTTTTTTGTTTTTTGTAAATTATTGAATCGGACTAAACCATTAGAATTTCACTAAAAGAGTTTTAATGATAATTTTAAAGCTTGACTCTGTAGTAACATCATGTACTAAGGCCGATTGAAAAGCTGCTATTTTCTAGCTCAATATGGCTAGGAACTATACTCTCATTCTACTTTAATAATCGAGAAACTTTGCTGCTGTACCAAGACAACAATGTTACCTTGTTACTTAAACAGAAATACCCTGGTACACTAGGTGCCATTTTACAACTTTACGCTTTTGATATTTGCTTGTTACAGGAGAAGAGAAACAGTGTTTACATGCTTGTTAAAAACCATTCACACTGTATGTTAACTGGTAGTCCTGTTTATCATAAAGTTCAGATGCCAATAAAACAAGCAGCTCCACATTCATCTCTCCTCCATGTATCATCCTCTTCGTTATGAATATGTGTTTACCAAGACCATCTTGTATTGAGTGCCACCAAGTCATGTTTACAGTAACTTCAGCAACTCCAGGCACAGGAACAAAAAAAAATCTCATTGGTAGAGCAGTTTTTAACGTGATGCATCAAACCAAAAAAGAAACAAGTCTGTGGCATTTTTTTAATTATGCTTTACGTCTGCCTTTTTGCACATTGCTTATTATCAGTTATCAATTATCAGCGATATACATTTCAAATTAAATGTAGTCTTCCATGTGATCCAATGCTAAAACTATCCGGTAATAGACCACATACTACCATCAAACACCTGAATTACTATAGTAAGACATGTCGCATTCACTTATTGATGACATTATATCCATACTGCCGTCCCTGTCGCCAGGGTTGTTCAAAGTGGAGCAAATATATCGAAATAGGGACAAGATCCTGTTGGGGTACAGGTGTGCTTGTTTTTGTGCTTTCAAAAATCAGCATTCGTTTACTGCACCTTCAAGACCTGCTTGTAAATGGGTCAGATGTCAAGAAGTGGCGTGTGTACGTGTGTGGATGTAAATCTGGAGTGCAGGTTTGGGGAAGTGTGCATACGGGGCATATTTAGGCCGGGCTGAGACCTCAGGGTTTAACCATCTGGAATCAAGCAGACTTCTGGTTTGAGCTGGGGCTGCTCAGGACGGTTTTAAACTAAGTTCCAGCAGGTTTCCAGGAATAATTAGCAATTTAGATTAGACATGACTGGCTACAAAGCCCGATACCATGCTGTGTGACTCACACGACCTGATGACCATTACCTGGGGTTGCAGGGAAATGACAAAGGTTATTTGCATACACATACTATGTTCAAAGGCCGCTGACTTTACAAAAAAACAAAAAAGAAATGCAGGCATGTACTCACCAGCAGTGCCACCCACCGCCATGGCTGCACTCATCTGTGCCATGAGCTCAGGAGAGGGTTTCAGCACTCCAAAAGTGGCTGCAATGCCTCCAGCCACTCCGATCATGCCAAGGGCGTTTCCGAGACGGGCTGTGGACTGTGTGGACAGACCCCCCAGAGCCCCCACACAGCACAGGCCGGAGCCCAAATACATCATCTGTTATCCAGACAGAAAAACCACAGGAAGTTAGGATGCACATCCTCCCAAATCCTGTTCTCTTTTGCTACAGAGTAACTATATTTACACTAGAAAAGCTTTATTTAACATGGTAACAATAAAGCTGAATTTAGCAGGTCCCAAAAAATCTTCAATATTTTGGTCAACCAAATGTGTCTCTTCACAAACCAGTGCTATTTAAGTATTTCTAAACTATGATATTATTAATTACCATATTGACATTTAATTTTATATTTGTTTAAAATGTGTGTGTTAGTAATTTGAGTATTTCAGCTTATTAGAAATGTCTCAACTTCAAAACCTTAAGTTTAAAAAAGCTAAAAAGCTAGGTGCCAATGAAATATTTCACATTTTCATTTTGTTAAACTGTTAACAATATTCATCATTTAACCGAATTTTGACCAAGTTAAAATATTTGAAATATATTTTCAGTTGTCATTCTAATTTTAGTTAATTATGTAATACTTGTATCGTTTTCATTTCATAAGACATTTTATTTCTACATGTGTAGCACTGTTTTCAATGCTGTTTTCCAAGGGACTTTACAGGTTTTCATTTGCAATGTTAAAAAAAAAAATTTACATTTAACCCCAAGTAACTCTGAAATATTGCTCAAAAGTTAACGTAAAAAAAAATCCACCCCAAAAATACTGTCATTCTTTTCTGACCCTCCACTTGTTCTAAAAACATTTCTACAACAGATGTCAATTGCCCCTGGTATCCGACATTTATCAAAATATATTCTTTTGAGTTCAGTGAAAACAGTTGGAACCACATGAGGAAAAGTAAAAGGTAAGTCAATTTTAGTTTTGGGTGAACTACCCTTTTAAGTAACAGCATTTTACCTGTTCAATGTTGTAGCCGCTTTGAAGAGCAACTCCATAACCACCAACAAACAAACCGGTAGGAAGAAGATACAAATAGTTGTACTCTGGAGGATCAGTGGGCCGCTTGAACATGTCCAACATCCTCTGAGTGACCAAGAAACCACCTGATCAAAGAGTTAAAACACAGTACACAAAGTTAATTTCAACGTTAAACTGATGTTAGCAAATATGATATGATAAAATTAACAAATGTTGGCTTTCAACGTTGACATGATTTTTAATCAAAGTGGTGGGATTACATTTTTTGTGGCATCTCCATGTGATCAGATTCTGACTGGTCTAAAAAGTTCTAAACAAACCTTTTCCTGTCCACACACTTCTTAGTCTAACAACTCTAAGTTGTTAGATTAAACACCGTAAATTCTGATTTTTCTTGGTGTCAAAAATGTATCAATTATGTGGACTCTACATCCCTTGGATTTAGATGTTTCCACAAGTGTCATTTTTTGAGAAAAAAATACTTCAGTTTGATGGTTTCAGGGTTCTACAGTTCAACTATTACACGAAAACATACAAATTGCTTCTTAAATAAATAAAATTACTGTTTGTGCTCCTACATTTTTATCAGAGGACCTACTTTGTTTTAATTAGGCCCCCCTAAAAAAGTTATTGTGGATCCTTGGGTTTAATTTGCTGGATGGAGCGTAACAGAATGGCCTCCATTTTTAAATCTACTTTTAAAACTTCTTTCTTCATGGGCATTTAATAGTTTTTTTGACTTGATGTGCAACGATTCTTTATTTTGGTGAAGCTTCTCCATTTGCATTGTGTTTTATTGTTCCTACTTCTTATTGTTCACAAATTTGCTGACTTGTCTTTGTTTTTTAAACTTTGTGCAGCAAAGTCGACTAAACTGATGCTTTAAATGTGCTATACAAATAAACATTTTACTGTAATATATTGATATTGCATGTGATGACAAAAAAACTTGTTAGAAGGATAAAGTTGTATTTAAATGCACTAAATTTGTATTTAATTTGTATTAAAGTAAATTGATTTGTATACAAAAAAGTATGAAAAAGTATGATTAATAGTGATCAAAACTTGACCATTTCACAATCAAGAAAGAAAGAAAGAAAGAGAGACATGTAAACATCAAGTCATTTGGGTGTAAATGTTGTAATTGAGTAGCAGATGCCATGAGGAATGACAGGAGACTTTCATCTGCTGCTCATTAGTGAAGTATTTTTAAACTGCCGTGTGATTGCATTTACATTCATTTTCCTGGCTTACGCCGGGCCTAGCAAAGCAACTTACCAGGACGATTACCAAACCAAAGCTTTTCATTTAATACTCAGACGGATATCCAGTTTCACTCAAACCTTAGTGACCCGTTTCTCCGAGGATCCAGGTGAACTATTTCGACTTAGAAGCAAATGCACTCAGACGGTCGAAGACGGCATATATACGGCATTAAAAAAGAACGTTCCATTTTCCCACAATTAAATGTGAAGGATATTCAGACATTACAGCCGGGGCCCAAGAATAAAATATGTTTTCATTCCCGCCATTAATGGAGCAGGTTCACCATAAATTCCTCGTCTTTTATTGAAATTAAATTGGAAAGGGCAATTGTTATTTTTTCCCCTCCATGCACTTGTAACAATAAAAAGAGCACAAAAAAAGATGAGAGGAAAAGCGAGCAGAATGTTCATATTTCTAACTTCCAAAAGGTTTTAATAGAACTGAGGGATGAAATACTGCATATTAGGAATGGAAATAACAACAAACAAAGAAAATACACCTGAAATTAAACACCGACTTTCTGAAAAGATAAATATATAAATTCAGACACTTTATAAGCCCTGGAGTGCGTATCAAAAAGTTGTTATTGTAGAATGATGAAAAATGTCTGTAAAAGTAGACAAGTAGCCTGCCATTAAATCACCAACACACCCTTTGACCTGGATTGGCGTCTCGGATGAAAGAGTGGCTGGATTCGGGATGGCATCTTGGCCACCTGCCCACTTGAAGCCATTTTCTTTCTTCCTGCTTAATGGCTCTGTTGGTTGGGTTTGAGCAGAGGCTGATTTATGACATGGCCGAGGCTCTTTGAAGCAAAACTGCCGTGCTGACATTTCCTGCTTCAGGTGTGAGGTTTGACGAACTAAACTATTCCACCTGGACGCCGATTTTCTCATAAACACAAGATGCAGGGCAGCCAGAGGGCAGCGAATCATACTTCGACTTTTAGACACTGACGTTTTAGTGAAGTTTTGTCTTTCGTTTCACTGTTGGCAGGTTATCGTAACCGTATTACGTAATTGTAACAGTAATCGTGTATTGGGTACACTCACCAGCGATGTTGACGGAGGAGATAAAAGCAGCGAGAACGGCCAGAGTCTCGGCTGTGCTGCTGGGGAGATAGCCACCACCCATGAGGGACAGACCACCAACAGCGGTCAAACCTGAAAACACACAGCATCCATGTTATCACAAACCAAAAAGCGCATCTGGTACATAACGCGTTTGTAAATTTGGATTAAAAAACAAATGTGACCCTGGTCCACAATCAGTTTTAAAGGTGCAGTAGGTGATTGTCTTCAGAAGCATTTTTTGTAGTGCTGGTTGAAAGTCTCTTCACATTCCAATAGTAATGATTAGAGTAAATGATCTAAATGTATTTATATGTATTTTTATATTCTGGATAAGGCATAAGACTTAAAAATCCAATTAAAATTTGTTGGGCCGACATTTCCCAAAATTCTGATAAGTAGACCAAACTGTAAACAAATGTAGATTTGTACATCTATGCACCCATTCACGCAGATCCGCCGTTTGTGCATGCACGTGAACATGAGCGTTACAGCAGTAAAAACAAATGCTCAATCAAAACTTTCAAATCCTGAAAGGACTGGTGTCATCCTTGGAGGAAGGATGACACCATGGCTGAAGTATTTCTTTTAGACAGTTAATGTTATGTTTCAAAAGTATCTTAGTCATGCAAAGCTAATGTAGATTGCGTTGTTTTATGAATGGGTTATATGCACGAAAGTGTTGTTCAGCCACTGAATTCTTTTAGCGAAAGATCGATGTGACTATTTTCAATTTCATAAGGGACCTTTTACAGCATCGATAATTTAGATTTTTGTTTAGTTTAACAACAAAACATAAGTAAATATCGCTATTCCACCTAGCCTGTTTTACTGAGGTAAAGTTGCTTTTATATTCATGGTATATATTGGTACATGGTACATGGTTTTATATTCATGGTTAATTTTTGAACATAGACAACCTGTGACGCGCTCCCTTTATTGTTTACAATGCTAGTCTGAATATTCGGTCTGAAATAGCATGCAAGTACTGCATGGCTTCGTAATAAGTGTAATTCCTGCAGGCCACTGGTAAAGCACTAAGGGTACAGTAGTCGCTTTAGGACAAAGCAGGTGAGAGAGTGAGACCAGCGATCCTTGCATGAAATATTGCACATTATGACAAGTTTTGCTTGCTACACAACTGAAAATGTGCAAGATATAATACAGTTTTTCATTCAGAATTGTAGTATTATAAAGTACTATGAAGTTTTCTAACTGGCGAATGTTCTAGTGGGTTGTCTACTGTCATCTTTAAGGTGCACGTTCGAAATTTCAGGAGGCATGGCTTTGGATGTCAGGGAAGGGACTGCGTTTTCAAAAATATTATTCCAACGAACAGCATTTTGCCAGATCACCTACTGCACCTTTAAGGTTCCACAGCAAAAAAAAATATACATTTAGCAGGTCAAAATGATAGATTTTTTTAATGCAAATAAATAGGCCATGCACACTATGTTGCTTAAATCTGTTTTAAAAAATTGGCACTTGACAAAATCACAAATATTTAAAATGTAGAAAATATCTTGATTTATTTTTATATTCCTATTTTCTTCCTTTGTTTATTTTATTTTTATTTATATTTTTTGGAAATGCAATATGACTTGTATACAATTAATAAATTCAAAATGTTTATTTTTAGATTTTAAATGTATTCTTTTGCAATTAAAAAAAATGTAAAAAAAAATTCTAGTTAATTAAAAAAAAAACATTTATGTAAAATGTCTTAAAATAATAAAAAGTCTCTACGTATTTAAGAAAACTATACATTTATTTTAAAACTATACATTTATTTTAAAATAATCAGCGGAATGAACCACCAACTAATCCGGCACATGTTTTACGCAGCGGATGCCCTTTCAACCACAACACAATACTGGGAAACACCCATACACACTCCCATTCATACACACTTATACACTGCAGCCAATTTTGTTCATTCAATTCACATATTGCACATGTCTTTGAACTGTGGAAAAAAAAAACATGCCAACACAGGGAGAACATGCAAACTCCACACAGAAGCAAAAGCCAGGACTCGAACCAGCGACCTTGTTTCCAACCATTTTAAAATTAAGCATTTTAATGTGCTGTAAAAAGTTCTTATACACACAAGCATTGTAGTTTGTCCTATTTTATCACTAGACTTTTTTGCGTTTCCACTGGCAGTTACGAGATGTATAGGAGTTTTAATTTGTTGGTTTAGTTTGCCATGTTTGCGAATCAGCTTACATTGCTACACACTTAAATATTTGTAAGATTTCATTTCAAACACTAAATTACAATTTTGTTACTTGAACATAGAACGTCCACAGAAGGACAATAAGCTAAAATTGAGCCAGATGCTGTAGCTGAGTAATAGTGACTAATTAAGCATAAACCGATAAAGATCTTGGCAATTTGGCAGATTTCATGGAATCTGTTTCCAGATTTACTCCTAAACGGTTAGTGGTGACTATTTTAAGCAATGAAAACAAGTGCCAAAACAACAGCTCCTGTCATTTCCTAACTCCACCAGACGGCTGACATCACATGTACAGCAGCACAACACTCTCAGCGCTCAAAACAAGTTGTTTGTAACTCATTCTGATGGGGAATTAACGAGGACAACACTGGCATCCCTGAGGGAAATCTGATAACCATCACCTCTATAATCGTTTTCAAATGCTTCCGCGGCATCCATTCGACTGACCCAACCTGAGGTGGCCCTGTTAGTTAGCGCTATCTTAAGTCAATGAAGTGTGTAACTGTTGGTAAGCATTTCCTCTCACTTTGTAATTCCAAAGTAACAATTGATCACAGACCAGCTCGCGGGCCAAGATCACGCTACCACAACACAGCAGGAAACGTAACAGACCATTTGTAAACCGACGCAGGCACGAAACACCACACATGCACCCAGAGCTCTGGATATCAGTAAAATAAAACCCTTGGATGGAAATGAAAGATGTCGAAGCTTGCCTAGAAATGCGCAAATGGATTGCTGGATAATATTTCGGCTTTTCTGTGATCACAGAGAATAAAAGCGATGAGGTATTTGGAAAGAAGGGTCATTTTAAAGAAATTACACATTCGTTAGCTCATGAGCATGTGACTAGAATGGACCCCAAAAAAAACTGATCTCATAGCCTGGGATCATTCCGTGAAGATCAGATGATGTACAAACGGTCATATCAGGAGATGAGGAGTCATTCTGATTCACCAGTTTCAGGTAGATTAAAGAGCAAGAGATGAAGCCACCAGGAGCAAAAAGAGAGTAACTTTACACTTCAACACTTTCAATGAGAATGAAAAATTCCACATTAGTGGCTTCACGTCTCGGTCACTTTTGTGTGAGCTTCATTACGTCTGGCGCTGAAATAAATCCAAATTCCTGCTCACTCACGTTTACAGTTCAATTTCAGTGTCAAATATGGAACATGGCTCATATGGCTATCTGAATTTGATCGATCAGTCGTGACATTCCAAGCTATGTTATTCATAAATAACAACCACTAAATAACACAGGCTCATCTGGGTACTTTGAATCATCTTGACGGTCAGTAAAGAAGCTCAAATCCTTATATTCCATTGTCTGTCTCCGCCGCCATTTTTGACTGTTTGGTGCCATCTTGAGACTGAATAATACATAGATTAGTGTATACGCCATTTAGCCATTTTCACTTGTCAGATTTGCCTTTAATTAGAAGATGTATAAACTATTAGGGCTCAGAACAAAGTTTTGGGTCTAATTTTTACTTATTGTAGCAAGTGGCAGTGTAATCAACGGGATAAAGTACATCCAGGCGGTTGTTTTCACAGAATTAAGCCCTTTAGTCTTATATAAGACCTACGCGCTTCACTATCAATAATCCTGTCGGGCTTTATTCTGGCATAACTGCCAGGATGTATTTTATCCCTTACATAGCAAATAAAAATGGACTGTCTCTAAAAGACTAATAAAGTAATTCACAGGAAGTGTGCAGTAGGTCAAGGGAAACTAATTGCTTTGGTTGATACCTCACACTCTCGATGTGAAGTTTATGAGTCTCTTGACATAAAGGACTCTTTAATGCAGACCACCAAGAACTTCGTTAAAAACAATGAAACCCTTCCTGGTTTCTCAGCCTGTTGCGCAAGATGAAAAAAAGCTTAATGAAGCACAGAAGCATCCTTGATGTGCCTGGCTGATGATGATGTGGCCCTGTGAGGACCTCAAGTCTAGACTAATGAAGAGCTGAATTTGCTGCTTAACGGGTGGGCCATGTCAGGCCATCACAGGCGCTAAGTCATTGGTGGTAAGAAGAAAAATTAGGTGACTTTTTCTGACCATTAAAGGAAGTGGGTAATTCACACCTACTTGAGAGCTCCCTGCAGCTAAAGGGCAAACTCAAATGAAGAAAACCAAACGCTTTGATGACCTGTACTTGAAATGAAATAACACCATGTGACAGTGCAAAATGTATTTGTATTTTTGTACCCAGCATTTATTCCATGTTTAAAGTAAAAAAAAATTAATGACATTGTGATAAATTACATTTTTTATTGTCTTTTCATTTGATATTATAGCAATTTTTCATCATTTCATTTTTTATCATTAATTACTTAGAAGGTACTATATTAATTATATTATTATACTATATTCATTTATTTTTTTTATTTATCCGATTATAACTGCATGGTTACAAATCCAGTTTTAGTTATCTTCAGTTTAATAAACCTGATTTTTTTGTAACAAGCTAATGAGATGATAGTTAAATAAATAATTAGATCAATATTTTTTCCCTCTTCGCTATTTACTTGTCCACAAGTGATTCTAAACTTTAAGAGTTTGAGAGATATTTTGAAAAATGTTGAATACTGGTAACCATTAACAATCATGTAAGTAAAAAAATAAATTAATAATAATAATAATAATAATAATAATAATAATAATACCTAATTGGTTATACAGGGTGATAAAAAAAAATACCACAACTTTGAAAATCTGTATTTAATCAAAGACACATGATGGAACCTTGGGTAATTAATCAATGTGAGAGAGTACTTAAAGTTTTTTTTTCAGAAGAAAACAAGTTCATAGATGTTCAATATGACCTCCTCCAGACCCTCCAGTAAACCTGAAAGTTGTGGTATTCTTTTTGAATCACCCTGTATATAATCGGTTAAAAACATTCTCCAAAACCTCATATTTAGTGTTCAACAAAAGAAAGTAACTGACAGAGGTTTAAAACAAGTGTAGGAAAAAAATTCTAATATATGTCCTGGGTGAACTACCCTTTCAGAAAATACAATTCTAGTGTTCTTAGCATACGTTCACACCATATTTTAATGTAACTAATAGGAAAACTAGTAGACCTTGTACTTTTAAAGTCCCCAAGAAATCAAAACTAACCATATGATTTTATTAGCTCACATTGTTAGTTTCGTGGTGAACAATTCATCTGTGCATGTCATTAAGAAAAAAAATTTGATTGCCCTTCTAATCTTTAATTGAAATCTAAAAATGCACGTGCTGTTTGTTTTCAGTTAATTATCAGATTACATGATTTTGAGGTAATGGGTGTGGCTAACGCTGCTCCAACTGTCAGTTTTGACAACAAACAGGAATGGTGAGGAGTATTAGGTTGTAAAAACTTTAAAACCCTTTTTTCCGATCTTTCTGAATGAAATGCCTACTTTACTACGTCCATTCAGCCCGGGGTAGAAAAAGCAAGCACTGTTTGCTCATTTAAAATTACGTTTCAATAGGAACTGCGCGACATTACGAAACGAATAACGATCTCAGCTTCCAGTTCACACAGGGAGTTTAATATATCAGAAAATGTGGTACGGTTTTACATTTCATTGACGAACTTACCAGAAATGGCATTTGTAACAGACATAAGGGGAGAATGAAGAGCAGGAGTGACGCCCCATACGGTGTGATATCCCACAATTCCTGCCAGGCCAAAGGTTGTTACCATCTGAGAGAAAGCCGCATTGGGAGCACATAGTCCAAGACCAATCGCTGTACCCAGACCTGAGGAGAAATAACCACATGTCAAACTTTCCATGCCGTAATGTTTTCTAAACTGGATAAACTTTCTACTCCAACGCTAATATTAATTTTTGTTTTTTTTATATATTATAATGTATTAAAAATATAACATTTTTTAAACCTTTATTTTCTTCCATTAGTAATATTTATTTGTTTTATTCTGTTATTTAATACACCCTATATAAGCTCTGGTAGTTTCAAATAAATAAATGTTTATTTAAAATGTATTTTACTTCCAACTACTACATATAAGCTTTCATAAATATACATTAAAGAAATACAAAATATATTACTAACTACCTTCCATAGCAAGGAATATTACAAAATAAATTACAGTATATTTACAATAATTAATAAGACAATTTAAATATTATTACTACTATTATCTTTCCACTGATATTGAGCAGCATTTTGTTATTGACCGCTCACAGCCGTTGGCCATGTGGGTAAGCAAACCACTCCACCGCAACAGACATACACAGCAGGAGGAAGCAGGGGGTAAAAAAAAAGAAAAAAGGAACGCAACACAACCAGCACTTTATCATCCCAGTTTCCTGGCATTCAGATGCCAGAACGAGCCCAGGTGATGTGGAAAATAAAACAACTTGTGCCGCAATTAGGTGACCAATCGCAGATTTCAAAAGGCAGCGATTATGGCCTTCCGAGCAGAAGACAGGATTCCCCATTCCTAAGCCCGTACAGAGACAGCAAACCATGAAAGGGCAGGAAGATCTCATTTGCATGTTTGTTTATCAGCCGGTGTTTATTTACGTGCGAATTGTATTTGCGGCTGGTCTGAGTGAGGAAGTGAGCTCTTTGAAGAGAAGCCAACATTGCTTTTCCTCACACAAGTGTTCCTCAAGCGTCTGCAACCAATAGAATTCATTTGTGCGCCGTTTGGTTTAGCAGGGCTTTTTTGGAGTCTAATCACATCTTGGGACAAAGCAGGCCAAACAGGGGAGCTGCTATTTTTGGAATTTCGGAGCAATGCAAGATCGCTAAAGTGGATAAAAGGAGGGAAAATAAAAATCGGATTAATCTCAAAGGCAACAAAAGAGGGGCCGTTTTAAATGTACACGACAGCCTTATTAGCATAGTTCAATGTCAGAGACCACCAATGCAGTGGCCTTTTCCTCTTTAAAAAAAAAATGACGGGGAGCCGCTTTCATATTAACCCCGAGGGAGCCGGAGAGATCCGGTGGGAAGAGGAAGGCATGGAGTGTGTTTTACCTCCGGTGTAAAGCCCAGCCGTGGTGAGGGTGGCTCTGAAGGGTGAGACAGCAGCTGCTTTTTCCTTCGCCAGCTCCTGGACAGTCTTTTGTTTTGGAGGGGCTGCCACTGGTACGTTCTGAGGTTGCGGTGCAGGGAAAAGCACTTTTCCATCCTGTAGACAGACAGAGAGAGCCAGAATTCAAATAACACCAGCACTCAACTCCTTGAAAGCTCAATGAGCGCCAGAGTGATATTGAGTCATAAATTAAAAACGGCTCACACCCTTTAAACTAAAGGGGTGTCAAACTCATTTTAGGTCAATGGTCAGTTTGAAAAAAATGTCACTTTATGCAGGCCAAAGTCGTGTAGGTGTTAAACATTAGTGTATACACAGAGATGAGAATAGTTTAAGCTTCATTACCAAAATCTAAAACAATACAACTTATTTTTTGGCAGAAGCAAACAAAGACTCTTTGTGTCTTTAAAACAGTCCAATAGGTGTGTAGAAAAATCATAAAGAAAAATCATAAAGAATTAAGCAACTGAAGTCTCAAAAATAAAAAATAAAAGGTTTAATGTTGATCATTGTCAATGCAAAGATGAGTCTGCTTAATTTTTTTTACCCAAATCTGACTAAATGTTCATCAAAAACCTTTTTTCCCTGTGATTACGAATACACAATGATCACTATCAATAACTAACTGTTCCCACAAAAATCAACATGTAATATTTTTCATAGGTAACTAGGGATGTAACGATTTTAGATTTTGGTTGTACAATTATAGTCTCAGGAAATAATCACAGTTATTTATGCATTCATGAATTTAAAAACACTACTAAAAAAAACACACATGAAAACTTATATTTTAAAGTGTTATTTATTGCTGTTCAGTAACTAAATATTACAGCACAAAATAATAATTAAAAAAAAACAATAGTTTGTTTCTCTTTGGACTTAAAAATAGGTGAAAAAAAGTTTTGGCATTTAAACAATAAATAAATAAAAATAAGAATAAATACAAAAATAGTATTCAGGCCTCGAAATTGCGACCATTTTGGTAGCATATGCACCCGAAATTTTATCTAAGCGACCTCAAAATATATTTGGGAGCATTTGTGCCAATTATATGTCAATATCATCTGTGCAATATCAGACACCGGTGAACGCATGCAGATTTTTGTTTATTTGTTAGTTGTGATTAGAGTGTTAATATATAATAGAATCTGTTAATATAAAACGTGTAGTAACGGTTCTCATAATTTTTGGTGAGTGCAACTAAATTTTGTCTGGTGCGCCTAAATTTTTCACCGGTGCTTCCAAGAAAAAAAGGTTAATTTCGAGCCCTGGTATTTGTCCAAAGTAAATCTAAGCTACATATTATCGAAATATTTCCATTTTAAAGAGAGCAAAAGTAGTCAAAGGTTGATAAACCTGTCTGTAAGATCAACTATATTATGAAATTGTTTGGGATTTTCATTTAGTATTTTATTTTCTATTTGGAAATGTGTATATCCCATACAAAGTATAAAGTTGAATGGTCAGTTCTCGTCAGGTGACTCGCGGTGCGCTCACACCATTCTTTCAACTAGATGCGCTTAGAAAGCGTGAGCATGCCATGCTGCATACGCACCACATACACGACATTCCCAATATTCGAAAAAAAAAAAAGAAATGATGAACTTGCCCATGCAAAAGACGCAACATATAAACGGCCCTTAGTTAATAGTTAATCATTGCATCCCTGTGGGTATCACCTTACAATCAGGTTGTATTAGTTAATGTTGGTTAATGCATTTACTAATGTAAACAAACAGTGAACAATACATTACTACAGTATTTGTTCATATTAGTTAACATTAACTCACGGTGCATTAACTAATAGTTCATGTTAGTAAATACATCAGCTAATGAACTTTATTAAAAGTATGATCTTTTCATGAAAAAAAGATGATGAAAAAAGATAATTTCTCTAAAATCTGTCTAAAAAAAATGTAACCATTTTAGACTATTTTTGACTTAAGAATCTACACGCTTTGTAGCTGCCTTGACTATAATTTAAGCTTGAGTTTTTAGGCTTGCTGTTTAAACTGAAAATATTGAAAACGTCTCTTTTTCATAGTTGTATTTTTCTTTGCTTTTTAGTTCTGAAACCGATCAAATTTGAAAAAAAAAATTTTTTTATTGAGTCAGAGGAATTTAAAAAAACATGTAAGCATTGTTATGTTTGATTTCATTATCTACCAGTAGCCCATTTTACATCGTTTCAGAATATCAAATATAATTATTATGTAATTCAGTTGTTTTGGCTTCCATCATAAAAGAAAGAAATAAACTATTGCCCTGGGACAGCCATATAGCTCCCAGATAAAAAAAGAGAGATTTCACTGATAAAGGTTAATGTTGCATGCAACTGAAAGCAAAGTTTTATCATTTTAACATGAAAACTTCAAACACAAAATGTCATCCTACAATATAAAACAATATCGTGAATAAAAAAGGTTTACCTGCATAACGACTGAACCTCGGATGACATGGTCCATTGTACCAAAATCAAACTCGTTTTTGACATCAAAGTAGAACGTTTCCTTGTCCGGGCTGATGCCGCGGATGAGTTTAGTGATGTTGTTAGAGTATAAAGTGCTGGCTTGAGTCGGGAGACGACTGGGAATATCAGTATAGCCGACGTGGATCACACCCTAAAGCAAAGAAAACAACAACATTTTAGTCAAACAAACATGACTATACACTATTGTTCTTCTGCTTCTAAAAGAGGTTTTTCTTATGATTAATGGCATTGCTTTTGCAGGAAAATGTAATGTTTAGCCTTCAACAGCGATATCAAACTTGTAAAGTTTCTTCTTGACAGGCGAGATAAACTCAAGTACCTGCTACTTGCTAGCTCCTTTCTCTGATGTCTAATACTTAAATATTGTATGGATAAATAAAACATGAAGCATTACACATTCTTAGTGGTATTTTCTTTCAGCTAATTTCCTTTTTATGAATCTATTTTGCATTAGGCACAAAAAAACAAGTTACACTCCGGAGCTTCAGGATAAAAATGCTGCCATTGAACTACAGTATTTCAATGGCAGAGTGTCTGTCTGAAGGCACAAACCCAGACAATTAATACACAACTCTTACGTCTCCTATATAAATTGAATATGAGACTACACACAACTCAAGAATTGCTTTGCAAATTCAATCCAAATATTCATTATCAATGCTAAAATGCAATAAAGAGATAGGAACTCTATATCATTGTTTATTGAAGTGTCCTTGAGTTGAAGATTTTTGGGATAAAGTTCTAAACGTTTTATACATGGTATTAAAACAGAATGTACTCAAATGTACAAAACTTTGAATTCTAAATATTTTTCCTGTTACAAGCACGTTACAAGCACTTTTACTAGCTCAGATAAGAAATTGTTATCTTTGTTTATTACATGCAAAACTTATAATAGCTAGTTTTTTGGATAAACACTATTATAAGATATATATTATTATAATGATACTATATTAATACTGGGTAAATACTATTATAATAAACACAGAAAGCCCTCATTTTGGACAATGGTTGCAAGAATTGTCTTATTGCTTGCCTTTAGAAAAAATAACTTGTATAGTATATATAACTTATTTAGAAAATTTGAAATCCCTTTGTAGGAAGCTGATGCAAATTTTTTCTCTGTGTAACCTGCATCACCTGCTATTGATATACCCTTGCTGCTATACGGTGTACCTTTATATTGTATGTGTATATACAGTTGAAGTCAGAATTATTAGCCCCCCTGAATTATTAGCCCCCCTGTTTATTTTTTTCCTCAATTTCTGTTTAATGGAGAGAAGATTTTTTCAACACATTTCTTAACATAATAGTTTTAATAGCTCATCTCTAATAACTGATTTATTTTATCTTTGCCATGATGACAGTAAATAATATTTTACTAGATATTTTTAAAGACACTTCTATACAGCTTAAAGGGACATTTAAAGGCTTAACTAGGATAATTAGATTAAGTAGGCAGGTTAGGGTAATTAGGCAAGTTATTGTATAACAGTGGTTTGTTCTGAGGACAGTCAGAAAAAAAAATTTGCTTAAAGGGGCTAATAATTTTGACCTTAAAATGGTTCATAAATTAAAAACTTATTTTATTCTACCCGAAATAAAACAAATAAGAATAAAAAATATTACCAGACATGGACTATTATCAGACTGAAAATTTCCTTGCTCTGTTAAACATCATTTAAGAAATATATAAAAAAAATAAAATAAAATAAAAATAAAAATCAAAGGGGGGCTAAAAATTCTGACTTCAACTATACATGCATTTACGTGTATATTTGTACATATAAATTTATATATATTTTTTTGTTTACTTTTGGTAATTTTTTCGATTTTTTTATTTTATTTTTTGTGTTTTGTTTTGATTTCTGCAGCACATGTTAAAAGCTTCTAAAATCAATAAAGACAGTGTATAAAAATAATACAGTATTTAATACTCGTTCCATTTTAGAACAGTCATTTAAGCACATTGTTTGATAACAGTCTTCAATATAGTTGTCAAGGCTTAAAAAATGTGAAATTTGTAATAATTGACTGATATATGGTATTTGCATGCATGTACTAGATCAGAGTTTCCCAAAGTGGGGGTCAGGACCCCCTGGAGGGGTCACGGGACAATAACGGGGTCACTTGGTGATTTTCCAAAAGTCAAATAAATTTTATTCAACTATTAGAATTACCATATTTTATCCATAACCCACAAAAGGTAAAAATAGTGGTTTTCAATAATTACATAAAAAAACAACAAAAGCGCAAATGAAAAGCCATCAGCCTTTTATTTTATTTTTTTTCATAGGATTGGTGTGTTTATGTTAGATTAACAACACAGCAATAGTGTCAGCTGTAGCAGATTGTTTTTATAAAACCAGGTTAAACTTTTTAACACCTCTATGGCAATCAAATACATTAAAAATAAATACAAGCCACAACTGAATATTGAGAATGATCTCTGAGTGGTATTCTCCAAAATTAAACCAACAATAGACTTGTGCTGAAACCATTGTGGCCAACCAGTCTCATTAGGTGAGGTTAATATTAAATTAAACAAATTAATAAATGACTATATAAATTATAGCCTAGCCTGGTTGTTAGACACTTTTTTGTACTGTCAATATGCTCGTGTTTATCCATTTATAACCACCACTGAGGAACGTGTGGGTCGCGAGTTACTGGCATTGTTGTTTTGGGGGTCGTGGGCTGAAAAGTTTGGGAACCTCTGTACTAGACTATATATTCATTTTTTTATTAATGTGACACTACACCACAAAACAATAATGTGAAATTTATTTCTAATCACTGACTTATGCAAAAATACCACAGTGTAATAATGACCTGAATGGAAAAAATGACCTGTATGGAAAATAATAGATTAAATTTTCCCTCACTCAAAAACAGTGGCAGTCTGTTAACTGTAATTAAAAAAAAACAACTTAGAACAAATTAGTTTGGGGTAGTTATCATTGGGGACGATGCTGGTAAAGTCAATGATGGAAGTAAAAGTGTAAAAAATACATAAAGTCAAATAGAGTCATGTTTGTCCATTACAGAAGGTTTAGGAAAAGACAGAGTGTAAGGGGTGTTTGCAAAAATCTTTGACCCTAAATGGTCAAGCTGTAGTGAACTTACTTTGTGAACAGACAGTTCTCCAGGAACCGTGGTCTCGATGTTTCCCCCTGCCTCTGCAGCCAGATCCACCACCACTGAACCGTCTTTCATGGTCTCCACCATTTCCTTAGTAATCAGCACAGGGGCCTTCCGACCTGCATAATAATTTCAGCACAGTGAGACTGCTAAACCAAAACCATGACTGATATGCATTTAATAAGACTCCTCTGATGTACCTTTTATCCCTGCAACCTAATATACAGATAAGCAGCTTTGCGGCTTGTTGGTTTTAAAAGAAAAATGTTCTGATAAAAGTAAAACAGACTGAATGAGATTTACCGATCCAAGCATGCTTAAAACTGCCAGGTATGCAGTTTGTGTAGGAATTAAGTACGAAAAGTCCAGCCGGTGGCTCCGTAGCTTAAGGGATGGAAATGAAATAACACTGGAGTGTGCATGAGCATGCAAAAAGTCACAGGAACTGATTTTGGAGTGCCAGCAGGTCCTGAAAAAGCAACAGCGAGTGGAAAAACAGCATTCTGCCAATCTAAAGCCAGAGCGACCCAAAGCAACTCTTATGACACTCACAAAAACTTTGTAAACATGCTCTGCTATGGACGCTGCCTGATTTTTATTAGATCTTGGTTATGGAGATTAGGACAAAACATGTTTCAAATAAACATGAAGCACATCTGCAGCCACAGAGCTGTTAAATTGGTAATTATGCTCTATATAATTAGTTATGACTGGTAATCGGTTTCTCTTTTCAAATGCCAACGAAAGCCATACAATTATTAACTTAAGGATTAGGAAAAAACAGGATCAGAGTTAAAAGAAGAATTAAGGGACCTCGTTGTATCAATTATTTCAACAATTCATTCAAAATGTTTCATTTAGAAACAATGCAATTGATTGTTCTTGTGAACGGATCATTGATTCATCAACTCAAATGATTCATTCAAAATCAGATCTATATGAAAAAACACCATGTTGCTCTGAGAAGCACATGCTCAGGATTTACTTGGAACCATTTTTATGGTGAAAAAATAATTTATAATAAAATAAATAAATAGAAAATAGGCCTTGGTTAGATGCTAATTTATGAAGAATCTGCACTATTGCTTGTGTGTTATTACTATATCAAATCTTTTTGTTTTTCTAATATAAAAAATAAAAATCCATGCAGGGGTATTTTTATGCTAATAATTTGAATTATAGAGTCATTATTCAAACTATTTATCAAATGAGCTTAATCACATTCAATAAATTGGGACACGTTTCTGTTCATTTTTAGTTTACAACTAGTGTATGACTAAATTGTAGGGGTGTAATGGTACACTAAAGTCACAGTTCAGTACATACATTGGTTTTGGGGTCACAGTTCAATACAACAAGAATAAGCAGCAAATCCCCAGCACTTGCCTTTTCTGTTTATTTTGAACAGGCAGAAGTGTTAAACGGTGTATAAACAGAATAATGAAAAGTAAAACTTTATAATTAGACTGCATTTTAATTTTCAAAGGTTGAGCCCAACCCTTTTCTAACAACAACAAAAACTTAATTGTGTATAAATTCAGTAAGTTTCTAAACTGAAATCACTTCAGTTCAATCTTGTGCGTATGAGTAAAGAAACTGATTCACTTGCTTTTCTATAAAAATGCAGTAGACAGAATTGCATGACAACTGGCGCCTTCTGCAGCACCTCACACATGAGTGGTGCTCATTAATGTCAGTTACATAGCAGTGGACCAATAAGAAGAACTCTGAGGCGGGGCAAGAGTTGCTCGCGAGCTTCTGTGTACCAATTTGACATGACAACATAAACATGGCGGAACAATTGAAGCATTCTTTGTGAATAGCTGCTAAGTTGTTGCACTGCTGTAGTCTTTTCAGCCTACCTCAAGTGACTGAACTAGCATTTCAGGACTGACTGTATTCATCGTGTAAGCTTGTGATCCGAACCGTCACCGACGTACTGTTACGGTACAGGAGGAATACATAAAGCATTACACCCCTACTAAGTTGATAGTCAGTTTGAACATTAAAACAATAATAACTAGGCATGCACTGAATATTCAGCAGCTGAAAATTATTGGGCAAAAATGGCATGAAGATAAAAATATGAGTGCAAACTGCCCAGCAGTGGTCGTCACAGCAACAAACTGTGCTGAATTAAGTACAAGAGCAGCACAATGCACCTGCAACCAGCTTGTGCTCACCGCAGTTTAAATTCACAATAGCTCTTCTCATGTACCTGCATATACAGTTGAAGTCAGAATTATTAGCCCCCCTGTTTATTTTTTTCCTCAATTTCTGTTTAAGGGAGAGATTTTTTCAGCACATTTCTAAACATAATAGTTTTAATAACTCATTTCTAATAACTGATTTATGTTATCTTTGCTATGACAGTAAATAATATTTTACTAGATATTTTTTAAGACACTTCTATACAGCTTAAAGTGACATTTAAAGGCTTAACTAGGTTAATTAAGTTAACTAGGCAGGTTAGGGTAAATAGGCAAGTTATTGTATAATGATGGTTTGTTCTGTAGACCAGCGAAAAAAAAATAGCTTAAAGGGGCTAATAATATTGACCCTAAAATGGTTTTTAAAAAATTAAAAACTGCTTTTGTCCTAGCCAAAATAAAACGAATAAGACTTTCTCCAGAAAAAAAAAATGTTATCAGACATACTGTGAAAATTTCCTTGCTCTGTTAAACATCATTTAGGAAATATATAAAAGAAAAATTAATTAAAAGGGAGGCTAATAATTCTAACTTTAACTGTATATGCATTTCCTCAAAGTTCACTGAAATAATGCACCAGCAAGACATTTCTGTTAAGCCTAGTTCACACTACAGGATTTGAAACATCGGCAGATCGCTGTGCAGTTCACACTACATGACTTGATTTTGTGTCTTTTTATCACTGTGGTGTTCACACTACGCGACACTACGTAAATGATCCACAAGAGGGGGGTCACACACTACATGATCTGACAACAACTTGTTCGCCAAAAGTTCAGTCAAGCTACCAAACCACAGCCAATGAAATTTTGAGGGAGGCGTCGTCAGAAAAAGCTGAACACTATTGGCTGCTTGTGTGCTGATTACATCACTGACAGCGTTTCAAGCTTTCAAGGGAGCATTTAAAAACATCATCAGTCAGCTGATGCATCAGCGGATCAGTCACTCATCTGCAAAGTTCAAATGGATAGAAACACAGAGAGTTTTTAATTTTTGTAATTTTATAACTCTTTGAAATAAAACTAACATATCTATAACACCCTGACGTTTTCTAAATTTCTGTGTATTTCTTTCTAACATTGTTATTTTTTAAAATTACAAAACAGTAAAGAACTGAACATTTCTACCTTTAATTACCATATTGGTCAAAACGACTGCATGCATATCTGCTACTTTTCGCTGTGACTTTAAATATGCATGTATTTTTTACCAAGCAAAAACATAAATTTACTTCAGATATATATATTTCAAAACAGCATATTCTGTGCCGCGAAATAGCTCCTGTTTGAAAGTGAAAATGAAAGCGAGGCTCAGACCTTTGCATGTTCTAGTATCTTAACTACATATTTATAGGCTGTATTACCAAAAAAGATGATATATTTAGGGTAATGGTGTCATAAAATATGATGACAGACATTAAAATAGGGGTGTCAAAATTAATAGTTTCTTCGGTGCACCACGATGCAGACGCGGACAATTCGGTATCGGTTCAGTAATAATCATAACCGTTTTTTTCTTTTCTTCTGTTCTTTTTCTAAAAATGTTTTCTTTTTGTCTTTCTATTCTCTTTATAATGTACTGTGATTGTATATTCTCATTTTTCGCATAAAAAAAAAATAAAAAAAATAAATAAATAACTGGTTATTATACTGACGTCATTTATCTCACATGCGCTATGTCGCCGTAGCTTACTATGGCGAGGGATGCGAGCCGCGAGCGCGATTATTTACAACGCTCTAACTACGAAAAACACACAATGTGCACCAATTTCACTGCGTGTGTGTTTGCTGAACACTGTTACACTGAAACTTACAGCAAAAGCCCCTATTTCACGGCGATTAAGAGAATGAAAGTAAACTCCATTTCTCTCTCTCTGTGGCCCATGAGTGCAACTGTGAAGAGCGCCAGCGTGTAAGAGCCAATCGCAGCCCTTTCTGTTGAGCGCGTGACCAATCAAAGCGGTGTAAGAAAGAACTTGGTAGACAAGGCAGAAAGCGAGCGGTATATTTATAATTGTTTATTTGCTATAGACCATTTAAATGTGGTCATGTCATTGGCCCATGAACATTTCCTGCTTGACTTTAAACTATTTCCTAACTGTAACAAGAGGCAATTCAATCATAACTTGACTTTAAATCAATCGTCATAACACTATTTATCAATATGTAGACCTTTTTGGATTCTCAGAAGCAATGGAAACAAAAAATGTAAAACAGGATACGTTAGGGCCATTGTTTTTGTTTACATCCCTCGAAATGGTCTATAAATGCTAGTGTTGTTTAAAGGTTCAGTTTATATATCTGACTGTTTGTATTAAAGGACAAAATTGTTTTACAAATAGTATATAAATATATTTATACATTTTAATACAAGTATTGTTGTGCTGTGAAGAAAATATAAAACTGTGTATGGAAAGAATCGTCAATGCACCGTGATATCGAATTGAACCGAATCGATGGCATGATAATCGTAACCGAACCGTGAGACCAGTGTAGGTTCACACCTCTACATTAAAAGCTTAATTTTAATATCGCAATAGAAGTTTTGAATGTAAATATGATGCGAGAAAGGTCAGAATGACCATTATGGTAATTCTAATAGTTACAGCATTCCACTGTTATAGCCTACTCTCGTGTCCGTGTTAACACAGAATGAAGCGTGTGCATCGATGCCCATTCTGGCCAATCACAGATGTTTCTGTTCAGCTTCTGAACACACGGCCATTCAGCTCATGCTGATATGCTCTCTCATTGGCTGCAGCTCGTCACTACATCTGACCACACGTGGGGTCGAGTCGGCCGACTGCTCTGGAATATTCAGCATGCTAAATATTGGATTTCCGTCTGCGAGGTGTCGGCGATGCTTCAGCGAGCCTCTTTGACGCGTTGTTCAGTAGTTCACACATAAAGACTGCCGAGCGCCGTGCACCCGCTGATTTTTCCCCGATCACAGCCTGATCTGTCGGCGAGCTCGTTAACTTCCAAATCGGGCTCAAATCAGGCTTAAAATCCTGTAGTGTGAACTAGGCATTAGGGATCGATCGGCCCGAGATCGGTATCTGCCGATAATCACATTTCATGACTCGATCTGTACTTGCTAATCTGACTAATTTCATGAACTGATTCCAAGTGTTTGTTTATGAATTTAGGCAGAGCAAGGGCCTTATCACACTGAACACACTTTTTGCATTAAGAGTTGCATCTTTTGAATGGTTTACTAATGGCTTTGAGCATCAAATATGCACTCCAAACTTTTTCTTTGAATTCTTCTTCAATCATTTGCAGTGATTCCAAATTGCAAATTTGTAATTTTTCTTACAATTTTTTTATCTATTATTTTCTGTAAAGCTGCTTCTGATCATGACATGACTACACTAAATGGTTAAAAGAGACATGTTTAAGGGATTATATGCAACATCCTTTATTTATTCCCTTAGGTAAGGAGAGATCTCCACTTGTGCTTTATGCATTATAAAGCTTGAAGCATCAGAATCAGCTCTCAGTATCAATGTATCGTTACTCTGTATCAGTTGTAAAAATCCTAATCGGAGCATCCCTAATTTCTATGTAGTGTAATTGTTCTAGCTGCTTGCAATAGTGCTACTATGCTGTCATGGCAATGCTGATAAAACAATGTAACTGTAATATTAAGTATGTCTACCTTTTGCAGCAATTACAGCAGCACATCTACTGGCAAGGTGTCAATATATTTCTTAAGAATTAACAGTAATGTTATCCAATGCTTGACAATGATTACACTTGTTACTCTTAATAAAATTAGGTTAATTTATTGGCTAGTATTTGTTTTAATCAGTATAATTTAAGTTATTGTGTTCAATTTAAAAAATCTAAGAAAAACATTTTGTAATAATTATTATTTAATATTTTCTTAAATAATATAAAGCATTTTTGGTTTTGGTTTTCAGCCAAGAGTATCCAGCATTTTGGGTTTAATAGCAGATTTTTCACTTCGGTGCATCTCTAGTAATTACAATATTGTAAATACTTTTGACTTAAAAATAATCACACACTCCTTACATGCAATTAGAACATTCACCTTCACTGAAAGGAGTAAATAAATTATGACTTATTTAAAAAATCGTTAACAGCCTCATGAGACTCTAAGAAAGATATCATAAGCATCTGATAGAACTTTAGAACTTCTGTGCTTTACAAAAAAAAAATCTTAGAAAAATATGCAATAAATTTGTGGGTTTTACAGAAAAATATAAGCATATGGTTTTTTTTTTAAACATAAGCCTGAGTAAAGAGAAAAACTTCAACTTCTGGGTGTGTTAATCCTTTAAAAGTCAAACGATGGAAAAATAAGAGCATAAGCAAACAGCACATCACTTAATATCTGCAAGCCCCAGCACATGCCAAAGGGCAAGTGATGGAAAAACTGCAGAAATGGCAGACCAAAAGGGAGTGAAAAGTGCAGGTGTGCGTACCGGGGATGAGCGCGGTAGTGATAATGATGTCAACATCTAAACACTGCTTGGCAAACAGCTTCATCTCTGCCTCGATGAACTCCTTGGACATCTCCTTAGCGTAACCACCCTGACCTTCTCCTGACTCCTTAATATCCACCTCAAGAGGTTCAGCGCCCAGGGACTTAAACTGCTCCAGTGCAGCCGCTCTGAAATAAGACAGACAGACTCTGTGACCAACACAACACTGCCATCAAGAGGACGTTTGCTAAAACTCAAGCTCATGTGGCTTTCAGGAATCAGTGAATCACTGTTAAAAAAAAAAAAGTGAAAATATGTATAAACACTCTTTAAACACTCTGAATAAACACTCTAAACTCAACTTTTAATATTTTACTAAAATACAGCTTTTTAAACTATGTATTTTCAAACTATTTGGCAAGATTAGCAGTGGTTTTCTTGTGCAAGATCTTTTTATGGTCTTGTTTTTGGGAAGGCATTAAAAGAAAAAGAAACTCGCAGATTAAACAAACATCGTGAATCCAAGGTTAAGCAGAACAATGACTCAATACTCATTTATAAATACTGACAAAAAAGGGAAATAACAGATGTGCTGGTAGGTTAAAAGAGGAGAGGAAACTTTTGATGCAAGTAGCAATCATCCGGGTCAAAAAAGTAGCACACTGGAAAAAGTAGCATTAAAATTTGGCAGTTGTGCTGGTGAGCTTCATCTATAATGCAGGAGCAACATAGATCTGTGGATACAGCGCCCCCTACCATCATTAACTGACTAAATTGATACACCACATGCCAAATTCAATGCGATTTTGGACAAAAAAAACTGTACTGAGTTAGAATCAGAAAAGGAAAGTTTCCTTAAAAATAAAATATATTCCTAAATATGGAAAACATATACATTTTAAATACACCCAGCATTTCTATTACTTGGGTAAGAAATATACCGAAGGTCTCTTATGATTTCCAATAATGAACTTAAAGTAAATACAGTAAAATGGATATGAGGTATTACACAGTGAATAATAGTGAAACAATAAATGTCTAGTTCAATGGGTTTAAAAATGTAATTCCTTTACTGTGAAGCTGAATTTAAGCATTAAATGACTTCCGTGTTGTATGATCTGTCAGAGATCATTCCAATTTGCTGATTTTGCCACTCAAGAAGCACTATCAAGTTTGAAATCAGTTGTGCTTAACACATGCTGTACTATCAGAATTGTCAGAAAAAAAATTAGTCAAGCAATAAATTGACTCTGGTTTCATTCCAATTAAAGAGGTTTACTAAATTCTCAGGCAGTATAACAATTAACTATGGTCAAAGAAACTGTTGCGCCGGCTTTCTTTCACTTTCATATCTCGTAATATAACTTAAAACACTCCAATAAAGGCAAAGGAAACCATCACAAATAAAAGAGTTGGGGAGAAAATCAGAGAATGTACACAACTAAACATGTCAACATATGTAAACTGTACACGTGTTTGAACGATAGTATTAATAAATTATATTAAAACAAATGATTGCTCTTATACATGCATTACTTATTTGAGAATAATAAATGTTACAGACACATTTAACACACCAATTGACTGCTGACATAAACAATTCAAAATGCTGTTATAGGCTCCTTGAAATTTCAAGTTATTTGAGCATTTAGACATTTAACACCACCTACTGGAAGTTTTAGTTTCTTTTATAGAGTAAGATGATAATTCTCACAACAATTAAAACTTTCACAAAACAAAGAACTTGTAAATGTTAGTAACAAAACATTTGACAACCATTAAATAAAAAAAATAAATAATAATAAAAAAGACCTCTCCAATTGTTTTGTTTTCTGATGATTATTTCATGTTAGGCCAAGGTAATGAATTGTTTTCAGCTATTTAGTGTAATAAATTGCATGTTGAATTAAAAAAACAAAAAACAAAGGTAATGTTTATTTGATGCTCATCTCATTACTCAATAGTGATTAATTATTAATTTAATTAAATAAAAGTTCATTTCTTAGGGAGGAAAAACACCAGAAGCAAATCTACCCATAAAATTGTACTTTAAACGATGTTTTACCTGGTATCAAATCCTCTGACAATGGCACCCATAGCGCGGGCAGATCCAGCAGCGGCCAATCCAGCCACTCCACCTCCAATGATCAACACCTGCCAATTGGAACAGCGTTTTTAAAAATTCTACCTCTGAAATCAACAGAAAAATCTAATTTAAGGAAAATACGAACAGTGCTTATATCTTCATCCAAGATCTAATGGGACAAGTGTACGGCAATGAATCAAGTAAACTGAAAAGCAAACAGTCAGGGCATGCAAGCGGGTTCTGCCAGCGAATACCTTAGCAGGAGGAACCTTCCCTGCGGCTGTGATTTGACCAGTGAAGAAGCGGCCAAAGTTGTTAGCTGCCAGGACCACGGATTTATAGCTGCCAACAAAAACAGACGTGCATCAGTTGCTGCTGCTGCTTTGGCAGAAATCAAGACACGTTACACTAGCCACAAATATTATTTTATTTACAATAATGACATTTAAGACTTTGGTAAGCTGGCCACAGCCGACTGACCTGTTAAGTTCAACTGCATCCATTTAAAATAGTCCAATTTTTTTATATATGAATACATTAAAGGGGCTATATGTAGAATACATACAACCCTACTTAATGGACATTTGCTTTTATTAAAAAGTGCTGAACCTATTTGTAATTTCTCAAATAATTAAATGCTGTCAGATGTCAAAAAAACATTCATATTTTGAAATAAAATGTTGCACAAAGCAGGCTCATAAATGAAAAAAACCTTTAGAATATTAATAAGACTGGAAAGTTTGGTGCAAGTGTGACTGAACTGAAGATTTGTGGCTTAATGTACGAGAAAAGCAGCATCTGCTTGTGTCTAAGCCTGTCAATAATCAATAGATCGACTTATTGCATAACACGTAAACATGTCTCAACCATGTTTGGTGATGCAATATATATCATACATAAAAACAATTCTAATCACATTTAAGCTGATTCTATCTCTATTGGAGCTGTTAGTGTCAGTCTGGTTTAAAAAACACTATAGTATTTACTATAAACTGCTATAGTACATTTTCATATGAGTGCTTGACGAATGAAAATAGATCTGTTACTTTGTTCTCTAGTTCTTATTACCTTGGACATTTTTGTTAACATTTATTATTATTATTATTATTTATTTGTTTGGCCCATATGTTTTCACATTCTGATTCCAAAGCCTAATTATTAAATTGTTAAAAGGACTATAATTAAAATGTTTTTAAGAATAAAACATTGTGTTTTTTGAAAGTTTACTTGCATTATGATGCTATTATAGGCCCAATCCCAATTTATTTTTGTACCCTTACACCTTCCCCTTGGCCCTTGAAACAGAGTGTGAAGGGAAAGGGCTTTACAATTTACCCCTAAGAAATGGGACACCACTACAACACCTACAAGCATCATCATATGTCATCACGATCTCTTGCTTCATATGAGATCAGACGATGGTGACTGCTGTAGTTATTCCAGTTGCGTTCTTTTTTGGTATTCATCTTCAGGAAATCACTAAAGGCATATATTATGTTATCATTACAATATAATGTGGAAATAAGATCTTAAATGTACTGTGCATTTACACCGTGGCCATATTTATCTATGTAAACACACCAAAAACAACATTAACATTATAGCAGACACTGTAAAAAGATCATTACCAGCCACTAGACTTTTCTGACAGGGTATTTGAATGTCATCGAGTGACAATGCTGTGGGACTGCTATACACAAGTTATTATTATGGATCATAGATAACGAAATTTTGTGGTTTTTATTGTAGCGTTTTTTTTAAAGCATGACAGTAAAACGTAAATGCGGCTATGAATGTATTAAAACATATGCTTCTTTGTTGTAAAAACTCGTAATAATGACAAAAAAAATACTAATTCGCGCATCTCCTGACTTCCGTGTGCAGCCATTCTGTCGTTGTAGCTGGTGTATTCTGGGAAATATTCTTACCCCTTGGTTAGAGTGTGGTCCTGAAAAATCTCAGTTTCAAAGGGTATCTAGCCCTTCGCCTTAGCCCTACATCTTCAAGCTAAAGAGAATTGGGACACACCTTCACGTGAACGTGCAAAAAGAGGGGTAAGGGGAAGGGCTAAGGGGTAGAATTGGAATTGGGCCATAGTGTCAAAATGGTCTTAAAATGACAATAATAATGTTTATCGCAACACTAGATTTTATATTGTACAACAAAAAAAAAATATCGTAGTATACCTACTGGTGTCTGTTGAAGTAGATTACAAAACCCATGTTTAAAATGTAATCAGAAATTTCCATTTTGGATGTTTCTTTCCACTAGTTTGAAAGGTGGCATGTAATGTCGAATTAAAAGTCCAAAATAACAAAACTGACCCGTGCATGAAAAAAGAAACATTTTTGCCTGTAGTGACCAGTCTTAAAAATATTTTTTGCAAATTATTTTTTTGTTATTTTTATTATTATAATTACTACAAAACAACAACATTATAAAAATTGTTTTTGTAATAATAGCAAAAACACCTTAATTTTTAAAAACATACAAACACAGAAAATACTTTATCATTTATAAAAAATACAATTAATAGTCAACTGCATTTATTTATTTATTTTTTGCTTTAGATGGCCTTACCCAGCAATGTTGGCCATAGAGCTGAGGGCATCATAACCCTGAGCAATAGTAACACGGGGCACCTGGTCCATGGCCAGGACAGTGGCTTTGCGCTGAGACAGCACGTCCATCAGCTCAGGGTTCTGGGCAGGATAGATGAAACTGACAAGCGTGGCTCCTTCACTCATCAGGCTGGCCTCATGAACTCCTAAAGCAGAGTTCAACATGGGGGCACGAACCTGTGGCGCACAGGAGGAGAGAATTAGTGGGTACATTTACATGAAGATCAGTAATCAAGTTACTTATTCTAAAACAAACAAGATTATGATTAAGGCATTTACATGAGTTGCTTTTAGAATATTTCTTTTATGTTTATGTTTGTATGTTTATCCTGAGACAAAATGTAGTTAAAGTTTTTTGTAGTAAAAGTGTGATTAAAACTGCACTTACCATATTGCAACTAAAACAGCATTACTCCTAATTTGATTTGTGTTTACTTCAGGTATAGGGCCGTTCACAGTAAGGATGATAACTAAATATAACAACAATTATATTTGTGTCGACAACAGCAAATGACAACGTTCTGTTTATTTTTAGATTATGCGTTTCTTTTTGCATTACACTCTTTTGTAACCAGCAGATCCTCGTGCTACGTTTAAAGCACATCTGACCAGTGAATCCAGCTCATGTAAATTAATCGAACAGTGAATTTAGCAATCGAAAAAACAATACTAATATTTCCCCCCAGCTTTTTCAATGGAGGTGACACAAAGGTGCCAAAACATTATTGAATACCTGAGGTACTTTTATTTTTATACTTGGCTAGCTATGCTTTATATGCTTGACTAGCTTCCATGTACATTTTTATCATTCCCTCCCATGGCACAACCAATTGTTTTCAAGATCACCATTATCTTTAAATAATATGTGAAAAGAGAGCTTAGCATCAAACAGTGTGCTTCTCTCAGTTTTAAATTGCATGAGCTCTTTAGATTTCAATAAAATCTGACTGGCTGTCAGTGTTTTTTGATATGCCATTCCCAACGATATTGTTTCTCCAAATCTGTACAGCAGTAGTCTGAACTTTGCTGTTGCTTTACATTCAGAACAATTTTTTAGTATGATGTCTTTCATTATTTTTATCATGCTAGGTGTGAACAGGCCTTAACCAAACTAACGCAATCAAAAGTTTCAGTTTACATGGGTATTTCTTAATCAGCATAGCCGGCCCTCCCTATAAGCGAACTAAGAGGCTGCTTAGGGCCGTGCCTCCACTAGGGGGCCCCCTCAACCCACTAGTGGTGCGAGCCGCTTCCTTGCTGAAATCCTTTTTATTTGCATTTTACAAATTATCTTCATTGACAGTGCTTTAGTAGTTAAATATTTATACATTTTCACTGAAAAAAAAAATCCTTATTTTATTAAAGTTGAAATTGTTTTTGTGTGAAGGTCATGTGATCAACAGGAAGCTATCTCCGTCTCATTTCTCATATGCGTTGTGTTCTTGCTGTTCGAGTTTGTTCTTCCAAGGAAACTTGCAAGACCGACCGGTCGCCACAAGAATGCGAGACCGTGAACGGACACAGCCTTGGCCTTTGCTTCATTGCCTGCAATTATATACCTGATTTTGGAAATTGGACGGCGAAAATGAAACGAAACTAACGTAATTCTTCAGATGTAGAAAAACTGAGGGGGAAAATGACGACGAGAGGAGGCAAGCACAAAATCATTTTTAGCATCACTTTTAAGTGCTAATGATGATGTTAAAGACATAATCTAGTAGCACATTTATTGAATATAGGCAATTACAGATTAGTAAACGTCGTCTACTTATAGGAAATATTAAATTTTTCCTGGTTTTACAGACCCGTATATTAGTCTAAAATGCATTTTACTGAAATGCAATACTGAAGCGTCTTTCACTGACATTTTGCACACTGGTAATATTTTTTCCTGAAACACGTTTATAACAGTTATGTCCTAATTGAATTGATCATAGTTTTTTATAAGCTGTGGACCCTGCATCTCAAACGTAAGGAACAGGGAAGAAGACTGAAGAAATAATACATTTTGTGTTTGGGTATTAACCTCTTAAGGGCCAAGGTGTTTTTACATGCATTTTTTATTTCTCTTTGCTACTTGGGTTTATTGGAATCTAATTAGAATAAAACCTAAGTATCATCTTTTGATATGATGTACTCTCAAAGAAAAATGATGTCCATATATGTGGACTCGTGGTCCGAATTTACATAAAACACAATAAAGTCACCTTTGTGTAATAGAATGAAAAACTCTATTTCTGCCTTGAACACATCAGTTTTTTCCTGACTGATTTTAATGCATTATTAACACATACACACATATTTTTGAACATGTTTTGACTATCAGTAAAAACAAAAAATTTTGGACAGTTAAAATAGTGTTTGGGACATTTCATATGCTGCAAAACAGTTGCAGGATGACACTGTATATCTGTAACATAAAATAAAACATAAGACAAAAGAGCTAAAACGTGCTGTCCACGTATGTGGCCACTAAGCCCTAGGAGGTTAACATTAACCTTATTTGTTGCTTCCCTTTTACTATGTTTTTTTTTTTTATATGAATATTTTTCATATTTACTTTATATTATTGGCTTATTGGTTTTATTATTTATGAATCAATCTTTGCCATAATGTTAATTTTTTTGTTGTTGTTTTCTTGAGTTTTTAATGAGTTCAGAATGCATATTTTATTACTAAGTAGTGCATTTTAACTTTTGGCTAATTATTGCTCACTGTCTTTTATTGCAGGGTTTTTACTTTTGGAATTTATTAAAACTAAAAAAAACTTAACCTAGAATCTTTTACAGAATCTTCAATCTGTTTGCCAAATTAATAAAATATGTTTTAAACGCACCAGAAGGATGCAAAGTAGAAATCACTGCTCCCTTTATTAAAGAAATTTCTTTATTTTTGAAGCTGCTAGTTGACAATAACAGTACTGTTTTAAAATGTCCAAGTCATTCAGACAGTTATTAAAGGTGCAGTGTGTAAGTTTGACACCCAGTGGTTGAACTGGGTATTGCACTCCTAGATCAAAATAAACACACGCGTGGGATGCCAGAGATTGAGTACAGGAGCGAGTGATTTAAACCGTGTTCTAAATAAAATCAACGACACGCGATAGAAGGAATTATGTTCCATATTAAAAGGAGTTTTAGTTCTAACCAACACCTCGAATTGAGATATTAGAAACGGTTTCTATTTCTCACAGCTCAACATGTGAAACCTATGACAGTGCACCTCAGGTAAGCCTCGTGTGTTTTATTCAGTGCTAAATGCTAACAATGTGAGTTTGAATGGATTCTAAACCTTACCGTTTCATGAGTGAGAGCTTATTCTGTGCTTCTGAAAGGCTGTATTTACATTTTTGTCGTGTTTCATCTGGTGCAAAGAGTCAAACTGCTGTTTGCGTGTTGTTAGGACACGAGATTACAATGTAACCTGCTCACCTAATGTTTACGTTCGTAATATTTATATCATTTGCTAATTAATAACCTCATGTGGAACTGAATCTGTCTCATTTCGACGTCTGATACTGTCCATTTCGGTCACGGGCGCATGCTTTCAGAGCCTTTCTGAATGAATGAATGAAATACGCTGTTTTCCAACAAGGCAACCCGGAGTGCTGAATTATAATTGGCTAAACTGGCATTCTGCAGGTTAACTTTACCTAAACAAAGACAGCGTTCCGGCACGGAAAAACCATTTTCAAAGCAGAATATCTGACTTCAGCATTGTTTTTCAGTTAAACAAGTATGTTCACTTGGGATGTTTCTTAAATATCTGCAAACATATTATGGTATTTTCATGCTTTAGAAGAATCAAAAACTTACAGCACCTTTAAGTACAAGAAATCAGGCTTTACTGTTCTGTTTCATTGATTGTATTTAATAAGCAATAAAATAATTGTGGGCCAGTTTTCAATGGCAATACTCCACTATTTAGAGCAAGGTAGGGCCCCAAAATCATTCTACTTAGGGACCCCAAATGTAAAGGGCCGGCCCTGTTATTCAGAGTATTGTCCTAATCGTGCTAATATTAGAATATTGCTGTCTATGTAAACATACGGACTGATGTTGGAGAGTCAATTATGTGAAGTAAAGATGAGTGAATCTATCCAACAGTACCTTAAGGAGAACATCAGATGAGAAGACATCCTTGACGTCCCTGATGGTGGCTCCTGCTTTTGTGTACATGTCATCAGAGAACTTGGCAGATTCTCCAGCGCCAGACTCCACCACCACGTTAAAGCCCTGCTTGATGAGAGCTTCCACTCCGGCTGGAGAGATGGCCACTCGACGCTCATTCTGAAAGATTTCCTTAGGAACGCCGACGGTCAGCTGTTTGTATGGAATGCCTGCAGGAAATTAACAGAATCAATACAGTCTGGATAAAGAGGTTTCCAATATGCATGGCAAATGCAAATGATCAAAAGCAAGTTCTGCACTAATAGTACAAGAAAATCTTTTTTAAAACAATCTATACCTTTCAAATTTATTTTTCAGTCTGGAAATTTTAGAGTTGATATATATAGAGAAGATAACAAAAGATGATATTTTGCCTATTATTGACATCTGATGTGCTTTGTATTCCTAATATAGAAGTTCCAACATTCTTCAAAATATCTTTTGTGCTTAACAGAAAAAAAGATCTCAAACAGATTCGATAAAAGTGGAGGAAAAGTAAATAACAACTTTCATTTTTGAGTGAACTATACATACAGTGGTGTGAAAAAGTGTTTGCCCCCTTGCTGATTTATATATATTTTTTTGCATATTGTCACACTTTAGTGTTTCAGATCATCAAACTAATTTAAATGGTAGTCAAAGATAACACAAGTTAACACACCATGCAGTTTTACATTGAAGGATTGTAATAAAGGGCACCTATTTTATCCCTTTTTCAGGATTAAATCTTTCGTGTCTCCAGAATGTGTCTGTAAACTTTCAACTCAAAATACCCATCAGATTATTTATTATACCTTTGTGTATATTGAAAAGTTGAGTTGTTTTGACTTTGTAGCCGTTTTTGTTGCCTGTGCCTTTAATGCAATGAGCTGGTTCTCCCTGCCCACCATTCCCATGTGCGTGTCAGAGCCAAAGAGATTGCTCACTATTGCTATGAAGGGTGTAGCTTCTCCTGCTGCATCAGCACAGTGACAGACAAGAATGAAGCAGATCTCCCTTACTACAGTAAGAACTTTTGCTTCAACAATTATTTAATATATTTGTTGTGGACTTAATTCAAGCCTTTCTACAACACACACACACACTTTGCACTGTTTTTGCACAGTAAATGTGACAAGAAACACGTTAATATACACTGCAGTATGGACATCCATTATGTTAATGTACAAAATAAACCTGATTTAACGTACACAAACTGGGATTGAAGAGTCTTCTTTTATAATTGTACTGACACGCGGCTGTGATGAAGAATTACGAAGCGATTTTACTGTCTTTATTACAAACATGCACTGTTTTAGAAACTCATTCTTGAGGTACTGCTGATCGCAGAGAGCTGAACAGATCTTTTTATCCCGGTTGCTTTGCGCATGTCCCGTCTTGTGAATATGATTATATGCGTTACTATGGAGACATGTTAATTCGCGGCTGTCAATCAATTCGGTGGGCGGGGAAACCACACTCCTATGTCACATTGTGGTGGGCCTCAAAATGGGAGGAATTTGGATCCTAGTTTACCATCAGAAAACACACAGTTCTGTCCAAACGGCTTACAAACGATTTTCTTGTCATCATAGGTGCTCTTTAAGGGAAAACAAAATACAAAACTATTTGCAATTTATTTTGTTAGCTGAACATAAAATGAGTCAAAAAAAAAGTCAAATGTGAACAGCTATGATCTCACATTACTCTCACTGCTAACATCAGACTCAAGATCAATTTTAACCCTTAAAACTCTCCGTTCTGAAGTCAAAGAGAAAAGCTGTGCAATAAAGATAAGTCCAATATACGATCCACAAGTAAATCTAATCCAGCAGCTTATAAAAGGGAATTTAAAGTACTGTCGAGACCTTTGGAATGAACCTGAGGGCCATGTAGTCTCTGTGAGACTTGTGCTTTTACAGCTGTGTGCATTTTTACAGTAAGGAAGACCGTGTGACTTTGCAGAAGGTCCAATTCGACACTTTTATTTTTCAATATAAAACTTAAAAGTCAAGCTGTTAACAGAGCATGACTGGAGTTTGGCGTGTGTAATGAAGTCAATCGTAGTGAATTTTTATGCACAGCTTTATTTTGTTTTATATGTTCTGGTCTGCAAAAGATGTGCAAACATCATGTGGTCTAGACAGGCTGAATATGTATCATGAAATCATCCAAATCATGTCCTTCTGCTGGCAGCAGGAGGTCGCTTGTGGAAAATTCCACAACAGATCTATAGATAACAACATGAGCTCACGTGAATCACACACTTGAGCTGCCCAGAGGTGGTGGAACTGGGCCTCAGACAGCAAAGCAACTCAAAAAATATTTGGTCTCTTTAACAAGATAAAGCAACTTAGATAAACATTTGCTCATCCTCAATTGATTGCAAAGCTTTAAAAAAATATTTTGAAGAATGTTGGAAAATGGTAAACACTGATATACATATTATGAAACTCAAAATACAACCGATTTGATACAAGTGGAGGGAGACTAAATGATGACAATTTTCATTTTTATGTGAACTATCCATTTAACCGTTTCAGAAATACATGAATGTCATTGCATTGGAAACCAAACCACAAACCAAGTGGCATTTACTGCTTTATTTTACAGCGTGCATTTCTAGTTTGCAACTATTTGCATCATTTGTTGTTATATGCATTTGAATTAATGGATTAATAAGACAACTACTAACACCGTTAATAATATAATTCAAATAAAAACTTTACAAAAGAACTTAAAGCAGCTCTGCTTTCTGACATATAAAAATGACAATGACCTTTTCCAATGGTTGAGAACAGGTGAACATTTTGTAACATGAGCATAATGCCCACATCAAACCTGACCAACCAGCATAAAAGCTTTATAAATGTACATAATTGCACACTGCTGTTTAAACATTTGAGGTCAGCATTTATTACAACATTTTGAACGCTTTCATTTAAAAATGACAGTAACGGGGTCAAATATATTTTTATGTAGGCTATATAGCAGAGATGCCCAAACTAGGGCCCATGGGCCAAAGTTGGCCCATGGTAACCTTTGATTTGGCCCGCCATCCCATCTGAGAAGAGAGGAAGAAGGTTGGGGCGAATGTCTGTAACAGATATTGTCATGAACGTTTGTTTCTTTCATTGTTGAGCTACAAAAAAAGCAAACTGGAATTAAATGTTGTGCATAAATCAGATTTTTTTAAATGTAAATACTGCCCTCTATCTTCAAGTGACAAGGCACAAGACATCGCCAAGCAAATCAATAAAAAGTTCATTATAGAATGTAAAATATATATACGCTCAATCAAGTTTAGTTTATGGCCCTTCATAAGAAAAAGTTTGGGTACCCCTGCTATATAGAAAGCTTAAATAAAATCAAAATGAGAAATAATTGTCATTCAGTGCAATACATATTTTACATGCAAAAATGAGGCAGCACTATGACCCCTTAATAGAGTTTTTTACCATGAATCAAATGACTGCAACAATAAATACACCTGAAACTATTTTTTGGTATATAAATCACTACACTGCAAGACATTTTAATGGGTGTCTTCTGTAAATGAGTGTAAAAATAAATGGTAGTCCTTACTTTTGGCCCAATAAACAAAATTACAAAATTACAAAAAAACTAAATTTTGTGTTGATTGTGAAAAAATTGGCTAAAAATAACCATTTTTAACATTGATAAGATGTTTTCTGAGCAATATCGACAACAGCAAAAACAGTTTGAGTGATTTAACAATATAGATGAAAAATGACTGACAAAAAAAAAAATGTACAAAAATTTCACCAAAAAATTATAATAATAAACAATATAATAATAATAATAATAATAATAATAATAATATTAATAATAAATATTAATTCACTAAATTATATAATAGTAGTTTTAACACTCAGAAGTTTTCAAAATAATTATATGGACCATAAATTCAAATGATGGTAAATGTAATTTCCAGAGGCAATTGTAAATAAAGTCTGTATATGGAAACAACATCTCAGTCCCAAAAACGTTTTGACCATAGACATGTTTCATTTCCCAGCCCTCAATCTCCGACCCATTCCTGGCTCCTCAGCTGATACTGTGCCAGAAATAACCCGTTCCACCTGTCATTACTGTCTTTCATTCAGTGATTTGAACTTAGGAAAGCAAACCCTTCAAAAACATTTCATCTGAAATAGATCATATATTCCAGCACTGTTACCTGGACTAGTGAGGCGGCTGAGGGCTTGATGTGTCCTAAAGAAGCGCACACATGGTTTCTTCACAGTCCGGGCACATTGTAGCCCAGAGAACAGGGGGCTGGAACAGCTGCTGGCCACCACACGCAGAAGACTCGCCATCAGAGACACAAGGAGGAGCTGTGCAGTCGGAACAGCCCTCCTCCTACATGTAAAAGAGGGAAAAGAGTGAGCTGGCTGACCTATCCCATAATGCTTCACTCTGGAGCTCAGCTGTTTAGCCACCTCCAAGGTGACACACTTATAATATGCTCTTGGTTCACACAAGTGGTTGAGAGTCTTACTAACATTATGAAATGTGACATTGCTTAAAACAATTACAGATCTAGAAAGTTTTGCTTAATAGGTAATAGAAAAAAGGTTCACTAAGCAAGAAAAGACATGTTTAATTGATCAAAAGTGATAGTAAAGGTAGTTATAATGTTACAAAAGATTCAGATTTTGTTCAATAAATAATTACGTAGAAAATACAGTTTCAACAATGATAATCAGAAATGTTTTTGCTCACATTAGAATGATTTCTGAAGGATCATGTGAATACTTAAGTAATGATGATGAAAATGTATTAGTTAAAATTCATTAAATCACATTTTAAAAGAAGATTCAAAAGGTTTTTGCACCATTTTTACAATACTGTGGCTTTTCAATAAAAAAAACTGTTTAAAAGTAGCTTTAAAACAAGCTATTTATTGTTAAATATATACATTTATTATTTACTTTTTTTTCCTCAATATTTTTGACCATACCAAACTTCAAACTTTTATGCGGTACGGATACATAAGTTCAAATACAATTCTCCACTAAATCTCCAGTATCTAAAGAACTTATGCCTCTTTGCAGTCTATTTGTAGAGACACAAAACAGATCAATTAATCCTCAGGGTGAAAGAGTCAAGGTCACACTGAGGCCAACGCTGAAAAGTGTGGTGAAGTGTATTTGTTCAGCTACAGACTTTCTGATATGAAGGTGATAAGGGTTTTTTCTCAGCGGGCCAGAGCCGGTTACACAGTAGCAGTTTACAGATTGGAAGACCTACAGGTCGTTTATGGTCTTTAACACCATAAATACTGTCTGAGCCAGAATACACAAATATTATTAATGAAGAAAAGCATCTCATAAACAGCCTGAATCTTTAATGTTGTTAATAATTCAATTAAAACAGATGTAAAAACAATGCAATAAAATGTTCATTTTTAAAAATAATTTATCATTCAAATTTGCAGACATCATCATAAACTTAATTTAAACTTAAACAATGACAAAGAAGATAAGATCTTTCAGGCAGGACAGGTTGTCACAATTTTAAGGGGTGATACAGGGGGCAAATATTAAAAGATCAATAGATCAAGATTATTTTCTTTCAACAATACATTACAATTGGCAGAAGACTCCAAGTAAAATGTTAGCTTGACAATACATACATAGATTTATAAAAGAATCATCTGATAAAATATAACATGAAACAATTCAATTTAAGAATCCCAGAGCTCCAAATTACTAATTAATAGGTGTTTTAATCTTTATACTTTGCCAATCTAATCATTGTATTTATCAATTACTCCATTTATCAACACTAGCTTTTTAATTAATTCAAATATAAGAACATTTAGCTAAATTGTACTAATTATATTACATTGCATACATACATGTATTTTTTATTGCAATTAATTAAGTTTATATTAGCATTGTTATTTTAATTTCATGCAAACAGCATAATTATAAATAAATAATTATCATCATCAAATATACAGATTCTGCAACACAATAAATACCAGATTTGTGTTTTAAAAGTTAAAGGACACAAAGTATGGTGCACATGGTGAACAGTTTCCACTAACACACCAGTGATTAAACGCCCAGCTGCGTTTCCTTATATATACACACTCAAGTGACCCACACATAAAAGCACTGCAGTTTGGTTTTGCATAAAGGCGTAGGAAACAATCAAAGCACCTATTTAATTAAAGGCGTGCAGACTGACTCTATTGGATTATCGTGCCAACTACAATCCAATTCCAGCTCCACGTCAACGGAACCAATGAGTGACACAAGTCTACATCAGATGTGGGCCAAAGATTACTCAACCCTTCATTAACTTTAATACTTAAACGACACGGCTAGTAATGTTTATTAATATTCACCGTGAGAGGAAACGGTTGTTAAATATCAAAATAACGGCGCTTGTCCTCGTGCCTACGGTTTGTTATTGGACAAGGCAAAAGTCATTCATTCAAGCAGCTCAATGGCAAAAGGTTATCTGCATACATTTATAACGTATTTTCATTCATAACATGCGGCTAAACAAATAGTAGGAGTTTTAGGTCTGTTAATTAACATCCGTTATGCACTAGTTTGCTTTTTTTCGGAAGAGAAACGCGGCTCTACAGAAGGCGGGCACTAGCGCCTCATTTCCCCTTCTTTTCTTTTGCTAGCATGATAGCTACACAGAAAGCCATAACTGCAGTTTGCGCTTGCATTTCGAGAACTATGCGACGCTAGCACGAATGCATTTTTTTGCCTTCAACTGACAATGTTGGTGGAGATGGATAATGAACAAGTGAAATTCTCACCGGGACGAGAGAGAGCATCAATGAGCGACCTTTGAATGCGGGGACGCGCAGCTTACAGCCGTCACCCGGAAACATTAGCGCTCACCTCCGCCGGGCGCCGCTTCAGTGGCTTCATTCGCCTGTCAGTCAACATATGTAAATCAGTCATGTGCTGAGGGGGCGATTCTAACAACCAGCATTGTTTTTTAAAACAGGGTTCCCAAACTTTTCAGCCTGCGACCCCCAAAATAAGAACTCCAGTGATTCGCGACCCCACTGTGGAGCTTGGAGGTGGTTATAAACATACAAACATTGCACACAACGGTGCACAGACCTATATAAACATGAGCATGTAGACAGCACAAAAAAGTGCAACAGTCTACCATATAATTTTTTATAATCATTATTAATTTGTTTAGTTTAGTATTAACCTCACTTAATGAGAATGGTGGCTTTTTATTTGCATGTTGTTTTCTATGTATTAATTAAGTATGTTCATTCATTCGTTTTCTTTTCAGCTTAGTCCCTTTATTAATCAGGGTCGCCACAGCGGAATGAGCCGCCAACAAATCCAGAATGTTTTATGCAGCGGATGCCCTTCCAGCTGCAACCCATCATTGGGAAACACCCATACACTATCATTTACACTCATACACTATGGCCAATTTAGCTTACCCAATTCACCTATAGCGCATATTTGGACTTGTGAAGGAAACCGGCACCCGGAGGTATAGGCACCCAGAGGAAATTCATGCAAACACAGGGAGAACATGCAAACTCCACACAGAAATGCCAACTGGCCCAGCTGGGGCTCGAACCAGCAACCTTCTTGCTGCTACCCACTGCGCCACCGTGACGCCCTATTAAGAATATATTAAATATATTATAACTTTAAAAAAAAAGTTATCTTCTGTAGGTTATGGATAAAATATGGTAATTCTAATAGTTTAATAACATACGTGAGATTTTTGGGAATCACTAAGTCACCAGTTCTCAATTTCAATAGAGCACCTTTGGGATGTGGTGGAACGGAAGATGTGCAGCCGACAAATTTGCAGCAACTGCATGATGCTATCATGTCAATATGGACCAAAATCTGTGAGGAATATTTCCAGTATCTTGTTGAATCTATGCCACGAAGGATTAAGGCAGTTCTGAAGCCAAAAGGGGGTCCAACCTAGCCTACTAGTAAGGTGTACCTAATAAAGCAGCCGGTGAATGTAATCCTTTGTTGTAAATTCAGCAGTCGGTAAAGTTACATAAGAAAATATATATTTGTATAAATAACTACCATTAAGAAGAGTACAAACAAAAAAGCTGTAAAAAACTGTGTGCTTGTTTACAAAGGCCTAATATTATTTGTAGTATTTGTATTATTATTTATTTTTTATTTTGTTTTACTTATGGAGTCCATATACTTATATATAACTCTGTTATGCTATTCAGATATTTTTATGTTTATCCCTGGCATTGTTCTGTATATGTCGTTTATAAATTAATAAAAACTAAATAATTAAAATTTGGTAACACTTTATTTTGATGGTCCATTTGAGTATTAGTAGACTGTCTACTTAATATCTGTTGACACTGACATTTAACAGTCCTTCAACACACATTTAACTGACTATAAGAAACTTTGCAATTACATGTCAACTTACACTAACCCTAACCCCAACCTCAACCCTAACCCCAACCTAACAGTCTACTTATAATCTAATGATAATTAGTTGCAATGTAACTTAAATTCAACAAACGGACCGTCAAAATAAAGTGTGACCTAAAATTTTATAATAATAATAAAAAAGGGAATTATTGTACATAACCATATTTGCCAAACTGTCATAGCTATTATTATTATCAATTATATCCTGCTCGCATTAAAGGTAAATTCACAATTAATTCTTTCTAATGATCTGTTTTTAAGATAATTAAAAATTATTTAATCGATTATCAATTCATTCTTGTTTTTAATTATTTTAGTTTTAACTTAATTTTCTTGGAAACTAGAGGCTATTTATTTATTTACTTATTCATTTAGATTTATTTATTTTAAGTTAACATTTACTTTAAGTAACAGACATAATTTGACATAATTTTTGCACCTACAGAGATTCTAATGTCCAGCAGATGACGCTAGTAAACAAGAACACTTTAACACTAGATTCAACATCAAAAACAATCTGAACAATCTTGAGAAACGAGGCACAGATCATAGGTTTTTGAGTTTTGCAATTAATACCACTGTGCAATTAGGATTCTACATCATAGCCCCTTAGTTGGAAATACAGACTAATTAGTTTAGTTAGTCAACAGAACTCAATGTAATTAATAGAGTATACAAAATGAAACTGCAAATAATGTTCAATAAGTCACTTTGATGTTAATAATTTCTAAAATATAAAACCCATTTAGCATTGAACACAGCCTTTCTGTATGTTCTGTCAGCTTTGGATGGTGCAATTTTAGGTTTTCCTCGTTTCTCATATGTTTCTGTTCAACTAAATCCATTTGTGGAATGTCTGTGTGTAGCGTGACTGTTAACCATTAACTCTCCTCAGCAACCCACTTTCAACACAATTCCTCACACACCTGGAAAATAGTTTTATCTTATGACCAACTAAATCCAATGCATGAATTAAAACAATGCTTTTCTCACTTTATTGTTGTTTTGTAATATACAGAACGTGCTGTAATGTATATTTAGATGCTCTTAAAATGTAAATGTTTTTAAGGAAGAACATTTATCATGTTTTACTTTAATATGAACTCCATATAATGTTCTATTTTGCAGTCTTTCTGAACATAATTTACTATCAACAGTTTCTAGCTAAACATGTAAGCTTTTTTTTCACCCTTTTCTTACACTTCGTAGTAGATAACATCATATGTGTTGGACCTGCGATTCATAGTCTATTAGCAGTGTTGGGTAAGTTACTTTAAAAAAGTAATTAATTACTAATTACTAATTACTTAACTAATGTTGTATTTAAAATACTTATCTAATTACAGTGTCTGAAAAGTAACTTAATTACTCAATAAGTAATTTAACTAAATACTTCTTAAAATTCTTATAAACCTTGAGTGGACAAACAATAGATATTAAATTCTGTAAATAATAAATAATTAAATAAAACATTAAATGGTTTAGCCTTTTAGCTTTCTGAATCATCTTTATTACATTTTATTAAAAAAACATTCTATGATAATTACATGCATAATATTTTTTAGTAAGAAATGTAACCTTCTTTAGGAACACAATTCCTGAATAACAAAAAAATATTATTCTGCATATCTGAATAACAAAAAAGCTTAACTTACAAAAGTTAAATAAAGTTAAACTGTATACAACCTTTTTGTACTGCTTAGCTGCCTTGTTTTTGAAAAAGTGGTTGTATCTTCTCTCAAAGCATAACTATGGAAGGTAAATCGATGAGGCAGTGCTGCTTTTTGCCAGACACAGGTATTGTGTTCAATATGCACCTAAAAGACGGAGATTTTACAGTACGCAGCGGTAGCATCTCTTCCACAACGTAGCCTGCAATAATTTTTTAAGCTTACCTTCAGACACTTTCTGCGCTGGCGAAGTAAAATAAAGTTGTGCCTGCTTAGCAGGAGTTGCCGCGTTGTTATCCGTAGATGATGAACAAGGATCACTCAGAAGTGTTCTTCTACGCTGCCGTGTCAGGTGCTTTAGATAACTCGTGCTGTTGACAGCGGCCGATAGTTTTTTTTTCTCCCCAGAACCCAGGACATAGCTTACATATTACTGTAATGTTCTTGTCTGCTTGTTTCAGAAAAGTGAAGTAATGGGAATATTTCCATTTCGTACAACAGCCACTCGCTTCAGCCGAGTCCAACATCTTCCGCTTTAGAATATGACTATGCAGCAAACTGGCGCGCGCGAAATCAAGTGCACCTGCACTTTGATGATTTTAAAGCGGCAGAGTTTACTTTTACCTTTAGAACATAAATTAATACAATTATATAATGATATTCAGCGAGTTTAATTATTTTACAATGTAACGCAAGTACATTATAAGTAACTGTAATTAAAATACCTAAAAATGAACAGTAATCAGTTACTCTACTTTTTCAGTGGAAAAGTAATTTAATTACAGTAACGCGTTACTTAGTAACGCGTTACACCCAACACTGTCTATTAGTAATAAGTGCATCAGAAGAAACCAACTTGCTTGCAGTTTCATGTCTATAAAAAGTTTCATGCATGTTTATTTGATCTGACATAAGACCGAGTATAGATCTGCAGGCTAGGCTATATTTACATCAAATTATTGAGGCAATGGTATTAATCATCATGGTTTTGATGTCTGTTTGGCAGATGCAGAGTGAGAAATACAACAAAGTTTGGATGGAAAGCATTAAAAAGCATCTGAATAAATAAGTGTAATACAGCTTGAGTTTTTTTTTTTACATATTTGTCAGCAGCAAGACTTTAAATACTTAAAATACTGAAATATAAAACATGTAATATATTATTAATATATGAAGAGTTTAGATGCAAAAACCTCTAAATGCCATCAGAAATTTTCTTCTAAAATGTGCATTTTTATCAGGCTCCTGTGTGTAGGTTCAGTCACTTCACTTTTATGCCACATGATAAGTCTTCAAACTTACTCAACATAAACAAAGGAGGCTGAGAAAAATGTTCATTTTTTGTGAAAATTTCAGACAGCACTGAGAGGTTATTGCATTTGAACGCTTCATAATAAAGTACAGATCAGGAACACAGTAAAAATAATAAAAATAAATAAAATAAAATAGCATAAAATAAGCATCTGTAAATTCATAGTTCGTCTGTCACGGTGGCGCAGTGGGTAGCACAATCACCTCACAGAAAGAAGGTCACTAGTTCAAGCCCCGGCTGGGTCAGTTGCCGTTTCTGTGTAGAGTTTCCATGTTCTCTCCGTGTGGCGTGGGATTCCTCCGGGTGCTCCGGTTTCTCCCACAGTCCAATAGCATGCGCTATAGGTGAATAGAATAAGCTAAATTGGCCGTAGTGTATGTGTGTTAATGAGTGGGTGTTTTCCAGTGCTGGGTTGCGGCTGGAAGGGCATCCACTGTGTAAAACATATGCTGGATAAGTTGGGGGTTCATTCCGCTGTGGCGACCCCTGATTAATAAAGGGACTAAGCCGGAGGAAAATGAATGAATGAATGATACACGTTTTCAGTTTGTTTACACTGCCATCGCATTATGGGACCTTGATGTCTGCTCCAACAGCTCGTGATGATGAAAATTTAACCCAGTAAGTTTAACACAGTAAGTTTTTTGATGAATTTTTTAATTGAAATAAATACATTACGTTATTACTGCTTTTGTACCATAATTTACCTGACCAACCTAGACAATATCATTTTGGATTACTAAAATTGTTAATAAAAACATAATTGCTAAATCACCAGAAATCATGGTCCCATAATGCAGTTTGAAAAGTAAATACAAAGAAAAAATTACCATTAATAAGCAGCCAGATATTTTTGACAGTGCAAGTATGTTGTCTCATTTATATACGTAAATGGAAAAAAAATGCAAGAAAAATTTAAATATGGGTTACACAATGTTACTTTGTCATTCAGTGTTTGTTTTGTGTTATTTGTTTTATTTTGGCTGGAAAAAAACCCAAAATTAAATTAAATGTAATTATGGAATTAAAACAATTTTAAGGTCAATATTATTAGCCCCCTTTAACAATTTTCTTTCCTCAGTTGGCTACAAAACACATACAATAACTTGCCTAATGACCTTAAGTAGTCTAATTAACCTAATTACAGTTTTTCTCAGTCGTTTTGGCGTATTTACCACAACACTATTTACATTTGCACAACAGTTAATGCATTTCTCAAAACAATAAGTCATTTGTGCAGTTTCTCATTCCTTCTAACAAATTGCAAATGCTTTTGGACATCCATCAATTGCTTTCATACAACTCTCTGCTGTTTTATAACATTATCATTTGCTTATGTCATGTCAGTCATGCTGAATAGTCATTTCATATAAAACTAATAGTCCTCATTTCATTACTTGAGTCATTATATACAAAAATCTTGAACTAGTTGTCAAAATCTGTCAAGCTATTTTATACAAAAATATAATAACATTTATTAAAATAATAACATTATTTCAATGTCTCCAAAACTGAACAATTTCATGAATGATTTACAGACCGGTGTATGTTGTAGGTTCCGTTTCAATATGTACTGCAATATTGTTTACAGTTGTGCACAGCTCTACTCAAAGGGAGTTTATGTTTGTTGTAAATAAGGGTGTATTTATTTTTTTTGCACAATGCTGTGAATAAATTAGAATTGCAAAGAGCAAATGCAGTAAAAATGTGAAACATACATATTCAGTGTCTTGTACTCAGATACCTCACTAAATGCAGTCATGTCTAAATGTACTGTAGTTTACGAATGGCTGTGCAAATAGTATATAGTGCTGTCTTGAGCATTTTTAGGAAGTGTCCCCAAAATCTGACTTTCTTGCATTGGAAAAAAATGTACAGAGTAAAGTGTCATAATGAAAACATGACAAAGCCATTTGATTATCTTGTTCATAAACAATGGTCTCAGGACTTTTCATCTTGATGACACTGACACTGTCATTGACATCAATGCTTGCTTTTAAAGAATGAGCTATCCATTTTGAGCAAGTGACGCGCTTTTGCAGGTTAACCACTAGGTTTTGCAATTTGTACTAATTGTTTTGAGAAATGCATTAACTGTTGTGCAAATGTAAATAGTGTTGTGAGAAATGCACCAAAGCCACTGAGAAAAACTAATCTAGTTAAGCCTTTAAGTTGCACTTTAAGCTACTGTAATCACGGCAAATATAAAATAAATCAGTTTTATGAATTAGTTGTGAAAACTTTTATGTTTAGAAATGTGTTGAAAAAAATCTTCCTTTAAACAGAACATAACCCATATTTTACATTTTTTCTTTTCATTAAAGTATACATTTGACCTGCTTTCTATGTATACAAAATCCCTTATGTAAACTTGATTTTATGTAGACCCAAAAATGGGACGTTTCATCTATGAATCATACGGTGGCCGAGAGAGCTTAACGTGTTGCAATTTAGAAAACACATGCAATTACAAAAAACACCAGCAAATTAAGAAAAGATTTTCATCCATTTTACAGCACACGTGCTGCAAATCCTTACAATGCTTACACATTTTAAAAACAATTTACGAAAACGCGCTGCGTTTTTACACAACGCAAACAATTTACGAATACACGCTGCTGCATATTCTCTCAACACTAAAAGAAGGAAACACAATGGAAATGTTTCAAGGGGACCCAAAAACGTGACGGACGTTGCTGTGCCGTGACTATAACTCAGTGAAGTTGTAGGTGATCTTTGAAATGTGAGTTTTTTGTTTGTTCATTTTAATATTCAGATTCCTGTGTCTTTAGTATTTATTAGCCTAAATAACCATCATCTAAATAGCCAGGTCCGTCACGTTTTAGGATCTCCTTGAAACATTTCCGTTGTGTTGTGAGAAAATGCAGCACGTTTTCGTAAAATGGTTGCGTTGTGTGAAAATGCAGCACGTTTTTTTAAAAATGTGTTTGCGTTGTGATGATTTGCAGCACGTGTGCTGTGAAACTGATGAAGATCTTTTCTCAATTTGTTGGAGTTTTTGTAATTGCATGTGTTTTCTTAAATTGCAGCACGTTAAGCTCTCTCGGCCATCGTAGAGAATCAAATGTTTGTAATACTTACTTGAACCACAACATCAACACATACTAAAATGGTCAAGATCTACCCTGCCATAATTATTAACCACTAAAGAAAGAGGTGAAACATAAGATGTTCACAACTGCAGTCAAGTCACATCAAAGGGGGGTTGGTTTGAACTCCTCCCCTTTCCCTCTTCTCCTACAAACACTTCATCCTCCATGCAGACCAGTTATGAGGCTCAAGACGCAGCTCTGCATGCCACACGGCTCAGCCTTTCTTTGAAGCTCAGAAATTCCAAGAGTTTCCTGTAGCAAGGTCTAACTCTAATGTGAACCAGAAGCTGCAGATTCTCTCTCTGCCTCCTCAGTCTGTTGATTAGTGGACAGCCTAACGTCTTGATATGTCTCGTCTGTGGATCCTACTCATCTTGATGATCAACAGCTCGGTGCTTTCTGCAAAAGCAGGCAAGAAGAAACACCAAGTGAAGAATAAAAGCGATCTTACGGTTCCCAAAGATGACGTTGGGGGTCATGAAAGTCCCTCCGAGTCTGATTTCTTGGCTGATTTTTCTGGGAAACATCGCCTGTGGGTGATCTCGGCACCATCGCATAATGACAACTACCTGCGCATGATGGAGAAGCAGATCCAGGAGTCTGAAGGACTCAATTGTCGCCTGGCAGAGAGAGACACGCTCATCGTTACTATTATTCAAAACGCTCTTATGGAAGGCAGAATCCAACGTACGACCTTGCAAGGAGAAGCCAACGTTGAGGCCATGGACCCTGAAATGGTGAGCAAACTTCTCCATCATATTGAACTGGAGGATCAAACCTTCTCCATGCTGATTCTCAAAAAGAACATGAGGGTCAGCGAGAGGTTTCCATACCCGGTTCGAGTTGAAGCCATTCTAGAGGTAATCGATCAGCTGCCTGTGCGAAAGCTGGAGAAGGTCGCTAGGAAGGGGTTGCCGATCAAATGCAAAATCACAAAGAAGAGGATAGTGGTGAAGAAACAGGGTTCAAGCAAGCGTAGGACGTTCAGCCCACAGAAGCAGACGAACACCACATCCATCGTCCTCACGCAGAAGATACGACTGGACAAAAAGGAAACTCTGAGAAACAAAGTGCAAGACATTTTGAGTGGACGTTCACGATTTGTCATACGTAAAACAACAGGAGGATTGGGGAATGGAAAACCATCAGATAAAGGAGGATCTGGATCTTCTAAAAATGAGAAACCAAAGCTCGACAGCCAGAAGAAAGCTTCAGATGGTGACAGAAACAAAGAGCCCGTAAAAGAAGTGAAAAATGTTTTGGAAGCAGATAAAAAACTTGCTGGTGTAAAATCGAAATCGGATAGGATCAATGAGGAGTTCAAAGCAGAACAAACTGTGGATCACTCAGGCTCCAAAAAGAAAGGCAAGGGAAAGGAAGGCAAGAAGAAAAAGGGGAAAGGGGGGAGGAGGAAGTCGCAACGAGAAGCAGATGATAAGGAAAAGGGAGCTCTTAAGGAATTCATGCAAAACCTCAAAGGGAGAAGAAGACTTCTTGTAAGTTCTTAAGAAGATCTAAACTGGTTGCAGTTCTAGTAAAGGAAAATGTGATTGTGTTTTTAATGTTTGTTTCATGGCACAGGTGATTTCATCCCCGAGTGATGTGTCAAGTCAGCATATCAAACAGAGAGATGATAATGAGCTGCATAGCTGTGAGTTTTCCCAAAGAAAGATCTCGGTGCTGTCCATCATGGGTTCAGAAAATAATCCTACGCTACACATTCAACACTACCAACAAGGTAAGGAATATTAAATGGGTCAACTTGTTAGATTATTTATGCTGCTTATTGGATTAAATACAGATTTACCAACTTTATTTATGGATTTAATCGTTACATTGTATATATTTTGTTTAATTTAGATTTGTTTTGTATTTCATTCATTCATTCATTTTCATTTGGCTTTATTCATGCTAATTAAAAATCTGTCATTTTGAACATTTTAATACAGAATTTGCCCAACATGAGTCATTTATTTTGCAAACAGGTCAAATGCTGTATGTTTTTAATTCACCAATAATTATATTAGTCCTTTATGAATCAAGCTACACTGGCCTTTCAGCCCTAAAGAGAACAGCTCAAAAAGTAAACAAACCTGTCTATGAAATGAATCCCATTTGGTGTACTTTATTTTTTGGCTTTCCATCAAAGGACGTGTTCAAAAGGGTCATTTGTTTGTCATTAATCGAACTCAACTGATGACCCTGTATTAGTTTTGAGGTTCAGAAGGATCAAAAATAAAGGATCAGAATATTTTCCCCCATGGAAATCATGTTCAGCTGCATTTGTTTAACTGTCAAGAGGGCAGTTTTTACAATTAGCTTATTATTTGTATCTTTCATGGTTTATTTGACAAATACTAGACAGGTTAGAGCTGAAATATGAACATTGCAAGTATAACACTTAAACATTACTTTTGATCCTTGTTCAAAATACTTATTTAAAATGAGTTGAAACCCTTCTTAAGTTTTTATCTGGGACAACTTAATTGTTTTATGTTCAATCCACTTCAATTTGTGACTACTATTGGGTTAACAATTGATTTGTGTTGGGACAACATGAAGGAATTGTGGGGAACCCAGAATTTTTTACAGTGACATATCGTCACCTTGGAATTATAAGGTTTTATCAGCGTTCTGAATGATTTTAAGATATTGAGCTTTAAAGTTTTTGCATTCCATAGCAAACAGTATGTGTGTAACATTTGTTTTTTTTAAATAAAAAGTCTTAAACTGTCAACAACTTATAAAAAAAACATCCCATAATGTAAATAAGTTGTCATTTAATAAGAATATGTCAATAACTCAATTTTGACAAAAATGTCAGATAGAACCTTATAATTCTAAGGTGACGATATATTGAACACAAAACAATTGAGTTGCTCACTTTAAGTAGACATTTCCCAGAAAGAGCAGGTATACATCAATGACACTTTTAACATTTCTGCATAAATGGCTTGACAGGAAATAAAATCTTTTAGAATCATATATTTTAATATTACATATTTTTATATAACTTAATTTGCTAAGAAATCGTCAGGATCAATGATGATAATTAATTTTGTTACAAGTCTGTAAGACTTATTTGAGTTAATATTTAGGTTATTTGCTAAAATATGTCATTTAAATCGTTTATGGAGCTGAATACAGTAGTCTGTAAAAAAGGCTAAATAAACCTGTGCAAACAATCTAGTCTTTATAAACAAATTATTTAACAAAAGATGATACTGCAGTAAAATATGTGTAGTCTTTTAATAAGCATGATGTGTACAAGATAGAGAGGGTATGAAAAGTGAATTGTTTGTTTTGAAATTTGTGAGATGGAATTTGTCCAATAATAAACGCGAAACACACGTGGTTGTTGTCATGCGGTGAACTTGGCCAATCATGTAATATTGGTGTCGTCATCTTAGCTCCAGCAGGCGCTCTTCAGATGCTGCGCGGGCTGAATCAGTCGTCTGATCTCGGAGCGCTGTCGCTGTACTTTGATGCCACATGTGACAGTCACATGACGTCTGCGCAGCATCAATCCGGCCAAAATTTCTAACGGGCATGCATCGCTTTAAGACAGATTTCGATCGATCTGCGCAGCGCTGCATGAAGTTTCTTTTTTTCTGTTGAACACAACATAGATATTTAGATGAATGTTAGAAACTGATAATCCCTGAATTTCATAGTATGAAAAACAAATATATGGCAGTCAATGGTTACAGGTTTTCAACTTTCTTCAAAATATCTTCTTTTGTGTTCAACAGAGGAAAGAAACTCAAAGAGGGTGAGTAAATAACACAGAAATGATGAACTATTTCCATACAACATGTTAAAATGCTCTTTTGAAACAGACTCTGAGCCTCCACAAGCATCCTTACCAGAAAAGTTCAGGAACCCGAAGTTAATCAGCGAGATCCGCAGAGAATATGGGCTGGACCCTAAAAACTTCTCAATGGTGTTGACCGACTATGACCTGAGGCCTAATGTAGGAGCACTTTATTTCCTAATTAAGACTTTAACAGACCACCGAATCAAAGTCATTTCTTGTGGTTTTAGCTCAACAGGGTTTTCAACAAACCAACTGCTCCTTCTGATTTACTGGATTACATTGACAGCTTCCCTTCACGTCAGTCTGAGATGGTAGAAGAGCGAGAATCTCCATCACCCTGCTCTAAAGCCGAAACAAACAATCAGGAGAACTCGCTTCTGAGGTAAACACCATGCATGCTTACAAATTAGTGTAACTAATATTTCCAATTATTCTGATTATCATATGTTAATTTTGAAGGTTTATGTCCAAAAGAAGACTTCTGATCATCTCAGCACCCAATCCTGATGATTACTCATTCCATCAGCAGATTCAGGCAGTCAACGGACAGGAATGTCCAATGGGTGAGCATCATGTTTTTACTACTTTTCTAGTAAAGATATTTCTACAAACATGATCAAATGTCAACCCAGACCACAAAATAAGTGTCATTTTGTTTCAAATTGACAGAAATCTCAATAAATAAGCTTTTTATTGACGTATGCTCAGACATATTTGGCTGAAATACAACTATTTGAATATCGGGAATCTGAGGGGTTCAAAAAATCTAAATATTGAGAAAATCACATTCAAATCTGACTAAATAAAGTGCTTAGTGATACACAATACTAATTAAATTAACTTTTCATATATTTGCAGCAGGAAATTTACAAGATTTCTTTACTGGACATGATATTTACTTAATATTCTAATAGTCATTTAGACTAACACAATGTGTTTTTGGCTACTGCAAAAAAATGCCTGCACAACATAGAAAAAAGATTTAATAAAAATAGCAATGTTTCCATCCAAAGTTGTGTATATTAATTTTCACGGTTCAAGACGTGACTAAAAATTGTGACTTCCTGAAGCTCATTTCACACTGCACTGACATTGACCAGATTATGGTATGTCATTTCTTATGTTCAACACCATTTATACTAAACTGAACTGAATCAGTGTTTATTTAACTGCCTGACTTTCTGGATTGTTCCACAATATTCTCTATTCTTCATCTATGTTAAGCTGCTTAGATACAATCTACACTGTAAAAATAAAGATGAATTGAATTGAATATATAATCAGTGAAATATGAGCTCGGACAAACTTCAAGTGTTCCATTGTGTTTTAAATTGGTCTATAAACTGGCACTAAAAAGAAAAAAGTGAACCTGGAGAAGCCACTATCACTTTCATTTTGCACCACAGTGTACGCATATGGCATGCAATAAAAGAGTTATCTTGCGTTTTGATGTCTGAAATAATTTTGATGAAAGACTTTGGCTGCGGTGTTTCAGAATGATTAAACATTTGAAATGTTGACCCGCTGTTACTATATGTGTATCATCTTTGATGTTTTTTTTTATTTGTTATGCATCAAAAAATTTGTTAATTAAAAGATTTATCTAAAACAACAACTCTACATTTTAAAGATTTCCTCAACACTTAATCCTCCAACAATATTTTTCGTATTTTGCGATACACAAGTGTTTTCCCTTTATTTACATTATTGAACTGTCTTATGGGATCTGGATCTCTGCTCTGTCAACTTTTGATATTGAAAATTCAACTCTACAGTTTAACAAAGTGATTTTATTGACATTTTTGACATAGTTTGAAATAATATAATGTATGGGAAACGATGAAATACGTCTGTAAGAGAATTACAGGAAATGTTCTGGCAGTTTATTACAAGGTTTTTGTAGCATAATATAGCCTACAACACCAACCCAGACAATACATCACTTCAAACTATTAAAAAATGGTCATAAAGTCACTTTTTTTTCAATTTTTAAGGTTAAAAGTTGTTGGAAGAAAGATCAAGGTCCTATAAAGCAATTTAAAAGCATAAAATATGGAAAACTGCTAATTTACGGATGTTTGTCCTGCTGGTTTGAATGTGCGAAAAAAAACACAATCCTAAACTAACCAAAACTTATCACTGCATCTACACTACCTGACAAAAGTCTTGATGTCAATCCCAGTTGTAAGAGCAACAAATAATAACTTGACTTCTAGTTAATCATTTGGAAAAGTGACAGATTTGTTAGTTTTTTAACAGAAGTGTTAGATTTTTTTAGATGAATCATATGCTGAACTGCATCCCAATCATCACAAATACTGCAGAAGACCTATTGGAACCTGCATGGACCCAAGATTTTTACAGAAATCAGTCAAGTAATGGAAGGAAAAACCATGATTTGGGGTTACATTCAGTTTGGGGGCGTGCGAGAGATCTGCAGAAAAGATGGCAACATCAACAGCCAGAGGTATCAAGACATTTGTGCTGCCCATTACATTACAAACCACTGGAGAGGGCAAATTCTTCAGCAGGACAGCGCTCCTTCTAATACTTCAGCTCTACATCAAAGTTTCTAAAAGCAAAGAAAGTCAAGGTGCTCCAGGATTGGCCAGCCCAGTCACCATATATGAACATTATTGAGTTTATCTGGAGTAAGATGGAGGAGGCATTGAAGATAAATCCAAAAAATCTTGATGAACTCTGGGAGTCTTGCAAGAGCACTTTCTTTTGCCATTCTAGATGACTTTATTAATAAGTTATTTGAGTCATTGCAGAGATGTATGGATGCAGTCCTCCAAGCTCATGGGAGTCATACACAATAGTCATTCTTTTTCCACTGCACCATGACTTTATATTCTATACCGTACATTATTTCTGTTTAGTGACAAGACTTTTGTCTGAGCAAAGTCAGACCTTACTGTCCTAATTAAATAATAAAAAATCAAGGCATGATCATATTTGATTTGGGTAAAATAAGCATAATCTAGAGGTCTTTGCCTTTTATATAAGCCACTTCTAATACCAAATGATTAACAAGAAGTCAAGTTATTATTTGGTGTTCCTAAAACTTGGATGGGCGACAGAACTTTTGTCAGGTAGTGTAGATATTGTTGCTTCACTGCTGATTTAAAGAGCTTCTATATCCTCATTTGTAAGTCACTCTGGAAAAATGTCTGCTAAATGAATAAACATCAATGTAAATGTGTTTCCATTGTGGTTTATGCGCAATGTGGTTTCAGCACACATCTTCTTTTTTTTTTTAATTAACACACATCCTGGTGTTTTCATCCAGTCATTTTTTGGTACAGTCTCCTAAAATTTGCATGAAACACGCAGATGGAAACATTGCTCATGATATGTGTGGCCAACTAACTTCATGAAATCCACATGAACAGGTATCCGTCATTTTGCCTTGTTGAAGATTGTTGGAACTGGGTCGACAGCTTCGGGAACAGTGGAGTTTTTTCCACTGAACGGTGAGATAATGCTACCAGCATCATAAAGTTCTCATTGAATATTACAGAATTGTGAAATCTTGATGATGACTTACAGGCAAAAGTCAGCCTGAGAAGGAAACGCTCTCACAGGACGTGGTGGAGAGTCTGAGAAATCAGTTGAAGATCAACAGGGAGTACTTCACCATGCTGGTGGTGGGTAAAGATGGAGATGTAAAGGCCTGGTTCACGTCTCCGATGTGGTCTCTGGGAAGCATCTACGACCTCGTGGACTCTCTGGAATTGCGTCAGCAAGAGCATAAACTGCAGCAAACTCTAGGAATTCGTTGTGTGGATGAAAATACCGGCACTTATCATGGCTACACAGAAGAAACAGAGGACAGCTATTTGTACCACAGATCGGAGGACTAAAAATCACAAAGACATCATGCTAAAGTTTATCTTGATTATTAAAGGGCTAGTTCACACAAATAATTAAAATGACATCAATTACTCTCCCTCATGTGGTTTTAAACCTTTATGGGCATCTTTCTTCTGTTGAACACAAAAGAAGATATTTAGAAAAATGTTGGTTCATGGTACAAATTGAATTCTATAGTAGAAAACAAATTACCATGGAAGTCAATGGATACCAGCATTCTTCGAAATAACTTATTTTGTGTTAATAAAAACTCAAATAGGTTTTGAGCAAGTGAATTTTTGGGTGAACTATCCCTTTAAATTCATACAAACATCTTACCCGTCGTCGCTGTGTCCTATGAAAACGTAACTTTTCAGAAATGTTTTACACCTGCTACTATGCTTAAGTATAGCTAAAAGAGAATGTGTGCAATTCTTGTTTTTTTACAAGCTGTTCATATTAAAGGATATTTTTCTAAGCTTAAGAAATCTCTAATATTTTTTGAGTTATCATGGCCTGGTTAAACCAAGATTGAACATTAATTTATTCATTTTCTTTTCGGCTTAGTCCCTTTATTAATCTGGGGAAGATAAATTGGCCGTTCATTCCCCTGTGGTGACCCCTGAAGAATAAAGGGACTAATAAAGTGTTCCTCTATTATGTTATCACTATTGTTATGTTATTTTATTTTATTTTAAATATATATATTTTCATATTCATCATTCTTGTATGAACAGGACTTTACAGTATTTTTCATAGTTTAAGGTTAGTAAGACTTTCACAACTTTAACAAGTTTCTTATTCCTACTAAGGCTGCATTTGTTTGAATTTAAAGGCAGTCAAAAAAAATAATAAAAAAAAACATTTTATATTCTAATATATGCAATATTCTATTTTAAATATTTTGTTTTAAATAAATGGTTTCCTTATGTGATGTAAATTAAAATCATCATCATTACTCCAGGATTTATAGAGCTTTTACAAATCAATTTATTATACTTACAGAGCTAAAAATATATATATATAAAAAATAAAATAAAATTAATCAATCAGTAAAACAGCTAAAAACACAGGTGTATTGCTTTATATTTAAAATAAAATAATTATAAATAAATAGGCGACGCGGTGGCGCAGTAGGTAGTGCTGTCGCCTCACAGCAAGAAGGTCACTGGTTCAAGTCCCGGCTAGGTCAGTTAGCATTTCTGTGTGGATGTTCTCCCCGTGTTCGCAAGGGTTTCCTCTGGGTGCTCCAGTTTCCCCCACAGTCTAAAAACACGCGTTAAATTGGCCATAGTGTATGCGTATATGGATCTGGTTTCCCAGTACTAGGTTGCAGCTGGAAGGGCATCCGCTGTGCTGGATAAATTGGCGGTTCATTCCACTGTGGTGACCCCTGATAAATAAAGGGTATAAGCCAAAGGAGAATGAATTAATTAATGAATGAATGAATAAATGTATGTTGGTTTAAGACTGATGCTATGGAGGAGCAAAGACAAATACTGCTAGATAAGTTGGCGGTCCATTCCCCTGTGGTGACCCCTGAAGAACTAATAAAGGGACTAATAAAAGGACTAATAAAGTGTTCCTCTATTATGTTATTACTATTGTTATGTTATGTTATTTTATTTTAAATATATATATTTTCATATTCATCATTCTTGTATGAACAGGACTTTACAGTATTTTTTATAGTTTAAGGTTAGTAAGACTTTCACAACTTTAACAAGTTTCTAGTCAAAAATAAAAAAATAACATTTTATATTCTAATATATGCAATATTCTATTTTAAATATTTTGTTTTAAATAAAATGGTTTCCTTGTGTGATGTAAATTAAAATCATCATCATTACTCCAGGATTTATAGAGCTTTTACAAATCAATTTATTATACTTACGGAGCTAAAACAAATAAATAAATAAATAAAATCAATCAATCAATAAAGCAGCTAAAAACACAGCTGTGTTGCTTTACATTTAATATAAAATAATTATAAATAAATAAATAGGTGACGCAGTGGCGCAGTAGGTAGTGCTGTCGCCTCACAGCAAGAAGGTCGCTGGTTCGAGCCTCGGCTGGGTCAGTTGACGTTTCTGTGTGGAGTTTGCACACTACATTACATATACACACTAATTCATACACATACACTACGGCCAATTTAGCTTATTCAATTCACCTGTAGTGCATGTCATTGTGGGAGAAACCGGAGCACCTGGAGGAAACCCACGCCAACCCAAATGCCAACTGGCCCAGCCGGGGCTCAAACCAGCGACCTTCTTGCTGTGAGGCAACAGTGCTAACCACTGAGCTACCGTGTCGCCCTAAACCAATATAGAGTATAAAAATTTAATAACAATAATGAAAACCATGAACCACGGCCTTTAGGATAATTAATACAAATTGAAGGTGGGAAAAAAAATCAAGAAGCTTTAGTATTCTTATATTTATTCTGAAAGTACTGGAATATGCAGAGCAAGGAGGCATGTGCGAGTATAGAAAGAGCAATTGTGCAGTATAGAATAGGCAAATAAATGCGATGGAGAGCGAGATAGGGTTTCCTGTGATGACAGCGCATGCAGCGGACTGCCAGACCAGCAGATAGGGGAAGTAGCCAGGAGTGGGCAGGCATTTACAGTCACAAATAAACTCAAGTAAAACAGAAACACATTCACTAGTCTGGCAGTGAGCCGCCAGTCCATCGCAAGATCTGGGAAAGGATATTGATTTTGGCTTTACCACCATGGTGAGTGTTTTTTAAATCGTTTCATCCTTGAGTTGGTCACAAGGCAGCGGCGGGTGTGTATCTTTTATGGTAGTTTCGTTTGAGAAATTTATGGTGTGAAATCATATAGTTGTTTGACTGGGAAGACAGCATTTATCAGATAAACTATGTCTACAGTAGTCATTTAAATTGGATCCAAACCTAAAGTTGTGACAAAACTACACTCAAAAACAATAACGTTTGCTGTTTGTTCAAACAACTTATTTAAAATGAGCTGAAACAACTCAATACTTGAGTGATTTAGGGACAACTTAAATGTTTTATGTTCAATTTGTAAAACTATACATTAACCTAATTTCTTCATGTTGTCTCTACACCAATTGATTGTGTGGAACCCAGCATTTTTTACAGTGTATTAAACAACAGCCATTTTTTGTCTTGGGACAATGTTTTGATCCACTTCAAATGTTGACTGCTGTACTTAATACCTAATTTGGTTAAAAATATTTTTTTAATGAACATCTATGTGCAGTTTCTATCATCATGCGCTTTGTTTACTGGAAAAAAAACATAATATGCAAAAAGATTCATTTACGCAGATATGAAAAACTGCTTAATGTCACAGCAAACTTGAAGTTCACCTGGAGAACATTTAGGGGATTTTATCGTGTGTTTTTGCAAATTTAGATTGTGTAAAATAAGATTGTGTAATGTTGGGCCATTTCTTTTTGCTTCAACAACACAACTCAGTTCCTCTTCATCTGAACGCACACTTGAGTTTCACTTGATTTCTTTGACCATCTGGTCTTACATCGACTAAATGCGCCACTTCACCAACCATAACATGCTTTTTTTGTGCCACTGACCACTTCAAATATATACAGTTAAAGTCAAAATTATTATCATTATAACAATTATTACCATTATTAAATTATTATCTGAAATTTTTATTATTTTATATTTCCCAAGTGTTGTTTAATGGAGAGAAGATTTTTTCAACGCATTTTAGACATAATAAATTTAATATCTAATTTCTAATAACTAATTTACATGATATATTTCAAATTATTTTGCATGATACTAGTAATAAAGTGCAACTTAAAGACTTAACTAGGCTGATTAGGTTAACTAGGCAATATAGGATAATAATTAGGCAAGTTATTGTATGACAATAGTTTGTTCTGTAACCAATCAAAAACAAAACAAGACAATAATATTGACCTTAAAATAGTCTATTAAAAATTTTAAAACTGCTTTAATTCTAGCCAAACTGAATGAAATAATACATTCTCCAGAAGAAAAAACATTATAGGAAATGCTGTGAAAATTTCCTTGCTCTGTTAAACATCACTTTGAAAAAGAATACAAAAATTCACAGGCGGGCTAATAACTTCTTCAGCTGTATACAGGATCTGGCTCTGCTCTTTGTAACCCATTCTGCTTCAGTTCTATAATAGCAAATTATCGAAGTGAAACTATGGTAGGACGCCTCTTTCAGATTGCATCATATTATGGGATCTCCCAAATCACCTTCTCCTAGTCAACTAAGGTTCTCCATAATCATGTGAGAAAAACACACACACAGAGACTATCCATTGGTTCTTTGTCAAGCACGTGTTGGCCCATGCAAGTCTAATATTCAAAACATGTATTACACAAGTCATCCATCCCAACAACGGAACTGTAGAGTTTTTGTGAGGCTGCTTTGCATGTCGGGAACCTTGAACAGTACAGCTGTTGTTAAAGTAATAGCCGTGAGTAAATAAATAAAAATGAACAAAATTCTGTGTTTATCAGAACTGCAGCTGCTAGGATTGGCATAACACGAGAGTTCATCTCAGGCTATTTTACTTCGCTATTCGGGTTTAATCGCTTTGCTGTTTGAATAAAGAGAAAAAAAATACTTTAGTTAATCATTCATTAATTTTCCTTCAGCCTAGTGGCTTTTTTATGAGGGGTCGCCACAGCGCAATGAACCACCAACTATTCCTCTTGCATTCACACACACTCATACACTATGGCCAATTTTTGTTTACCCAATTCACCTATTGCGCATGTCTTTGGACTGTGGAGGAAACCCACGTGAACACGGGAAGAACATGCAAACTCCACACAGAAATGCCAACTGGCCCAGCTGGGACTCGAAGCAGTGACCTTCTTTCTGTGAGGCGACAATGCTAACCACTGAGCCACCGTGCTGCTTTTAGTTAATTAACAGTTAGCAGATATTGTACACTCATTCTGGCATGAACATGAATTCATTGAATTTGCTCCTAACCCTGGGTCTTGACTTCCTTTCCTGATTTTTCCATGACAGCCGTTTGATGTCTGAGATTACACACACACACACACACATGCTCTTTGTGCAATGTCACTGCACTAGATAACAATCAATCCACACAAACAAATGATCTCAAAATTTGTCTCAAAATTTGTGGTGCATGTTCACACACGTTTCCTAGCAGAGTAAATAAAGGTGTAGTTTGTCACACATTCGACACTTTGGATGAAATTGTATATTTTAAACATGCAAAATTGCTTTAAATCACACATTAAGGACAGATATGAAGCTGAATTATATATTTTAGGCTTATTAGACACAGCATAAGACACAGGTTTGTTGGTGTGCTCAAAATGCTAAATCAGCAATAATAATAATAATAAAATAATAATAATAATAATAATTATTAATAATAATAATAATAATAATAATAATAATAATAATAATAATAATAATAATATCCCAGAGATGGGTTGCGGCTGGAAGGGCATCCGCTGCGTAAAATCGTGCTGGATAAGTTGGCGGTTCATTCCGCTGTGGCGACCCCGCAAGGGACAAAGCCGACAAGAAAATGAATGAATGAATAATAATAATAATTAATAACAATAATAATAATTAATAATAATTATAACAATAATAATAATAATGCTTTAACTTAATAAGTTAACTTTAACTTTTAATAAGTTAATCAGGTTTCAACAAAATCTTTGAAGTTATAAATTTTAACTTTAATTTTATATTTTCAGTCAGAGATGCCTAAAACAAGATTTTTTTTACAGCACAGGATAAACAAATAGTCAAATTGTAAAAATATAAACAATATATATTTTTAAATGCAATATTTAAAGTACACTTTCTTATATATAAGTAATTTAAAGTACTTATACTTAAAACATGCAACATTGCTTCACATCCCACAATAAGGTCAGATATTAAGCTGAATTATTTTAGGCTTATTAAAACTTAGCATGGGACACTGTTTGTTGCTGCCTCAAAAATCTCAATCAGCAATAATAATAATAATTATTGCTGCACTTTACACGCTGTAATTTTTAAATCAGAATAAGTCAAGAAAACAAATATTTTGATGTTGCTTTAACTTAAGTTAGCTTTTAGTTTGTTAATCAGGTTTCAACAAATTCTTTTAAATATTTTTGTCAGTTTGATTGATGTAAGTTGAGATGACTAGACAAGTTAATTTGATTCATCTAAAAAATGTAAGGCAGCAGAAAAGGAATAAAATTTTTATTATTATTATTATTATTATTTTTTTTTTACTGTGCTATTTAGTAATTACATTGTTTTTATAGTCATTATTTCTTGGTTGTGTAAAAGCAGAACAGTGTGTTACTTATTTTTGTATATATATATTGTATCTGCAAACAAAAAAAACGTTATTAAATATATTTGACCAAAAAAAATGTAAGGCAGCAAGATTTTTTTAAAGTGCAGGATAAACAAAAAGTCAAATTGTAAAATTATTTTATATATGCAACAATTATAATTATTATTATATGTAACAATTAAAATTTATATAATTAAAAAAAACAAATATATGTCTAAAATATAAACAATTTGCAATGTTTAAAGTACTTACACTTGCCATGGAGCTTTAAAATGTAAGTTTTTCATACTAGGGCAAGATGGTAATCTATTACTATAGGAATTTTTGGGTCACCAATGTGAACTTCCTCCTGTCTCACATTCTCGTACAAATGAGCAGAGCAAAGTCTAACATCACCACACCATCTTTTTAGTCCGAATTTTGAACAGTTTATCTGTTGTTTTACCACTGAAAAAATTGTGTGTGTGTGTGTGTGTGTGTGTGTGTGTGTGTGTGTGTGTGTGTGTGTGTGTGTGTGTGTGTGTGTGTGTGTGTGTGTGTGTGTGTGTGTGTGTGTGTGTGTGTGTGTTGTTCACTGTACTATTTTGAAAGTAAAGGCTCTAAAATGCTAACCCATTAATACTGTAGGTTAAATGTAAATACCAAAGCCAATCATGTGTAATGACTGAACATCAAATTATAACTTTACAACATGTTAAAGTTCAAGCATGTAAAAGGACAATTTCTCTAGCCAATTTTAATTGTTTGTTGTTCATTTATATGTTACAGCATCTGTATTTAGTTTATTACACATAAAGCACATGCTTTATGAAGAGACTTCTTGACTTCAGTGAACTCTGATTCCATCCTGTGTTTTTTTATTTTACCACTCGTCCTATAAAACAAGTTTCCTCTAAAGACCAACGTTGTTTGTACAAAGCAGATTGTCATTGTACAGCAACATTTTAAAGTTAAGCACCCTCTAGCTGGTGTAAACATAATAACAGCATCATGTTATGTATACTGTGTGCCATTTGTATGTAGAGTACTGTATGTTTTCATGAAATTACATATGACTGGCATTACCAGATCAATGCAGGTTCAATTAAACACAAAGTGTGGACTTCTTAGATGCTATTTAGACCCACTATTATTCCTACTTCAATTCACAAAATGCATATTTAAATTTGGCAGAGGCACTGGAACATGATTTACAGTCAATTCAAGGAGCACATTTTCACAGTGTGTGTTTCTGAGATTCACGATTGTTGAGATACTATGATGCAATGCTCCACAAATACAGATTTTTAATATTTAGATGAATGCACCCTTATACCTAAAAAAAATATATTGGCATAGCATTTTAGTGAACACTAATATGGTTCATATTTCAAGAAAATTACATATATTAACATATAAGTAAACTTAGTAATTTAGCAGACGCCTGAGGAGACATTCAAGGATTCGACAAGAAGAGGCAATACACACAAGAAGTGCTAATTATACAAAGGAACTGTTAGTGCTCAGAGAATTAGGTACCAGAGTAAAGGGGGGTATGTTTCTACAGGTGGTTTGTCGAGCCCACTCACCTGTGTGAGGGACCTATAATGCAAAATTTACTTTATTTTGCTATTTAACTTAATTGTGGGGTGACACGGTGGCTCAGTGGTTAGCACTGTCACCTCACAGCAAGAAGTTCGCTGGTTCGAGTCCCAGCTGGGTCAGTTGGCATTTATGTGTGGAGTTCACATGTTCTCCCTGTGTTCAAGTGGGTTTCCCAGTGCTGGGTTGCAGCTGGAAGGGCATCCGCTGTGTAAAACATATGCTGGATAAGTTGGCGGTTCATTCCGCTGTGAAGACCCCTGATGAATAAAGGGACTAAGCCAAAGTAAAATGAATGAATGAATGAACTTAATTATGTGTACAGAAGAAAAACTACTTGAAATGAAAAATCCACCCACTCTATCTGTTCTTTTCCCTATAAATCAGAAAGACCGACTGTGTTTATGTGAACATTGGTTGAATTTAACAGTTTAAACTGCAATTGAAATGTGATGGGCGTCGCGGTGGCGCAGTGGGTAGCACGTTCGCCTCACAGCAAGAAGGTCGCTGGTTCGAGCCTCGGCTGGTCAGTTGGCATTACTGTGTGGAGTTTGCATGTTCTCGTGGGTTTCCTCCGGTTTCCCCCACAAGTCCAAAGACATGTGGTACAGGTGAATTGGGTATGCTAAAATTGACCGTAGTGTATGAGTGTGTGTGTGAATGAGTGTGTATGGATGTTTCCCAGTGATGGGTTGCGGCTGGAAGGGCATCCGCTGCGAAAAAACATATGCTGGATAAGTTGGCAGTTCATTCCACTGTGGCAACCCCAGATTAATAAAGGGACTAAGCCGAAAAGAAAATGAATGAATGAATGAATGAAATGTGACGTTTAGTGCTCACACAACATGCCGTCTGACCCGACTGCTTCATACAGACAGTATATGTACCCTCAGAAACAATGGTATGGTTTTAAAACACATGCAAATAATACAGTTTCATGAGACGATGACAACCACAGAGATAATAAGTGAATGTTATTTATAAACTAATTTCAAGAGGATCAAATGTTTATTATTGCTTGCGGCTGGTCCCACATTATCCAATTTATGATTCACCAATCAGGTAATTCCTAATCCACTATAAATACCCTAAGTTCCATATAACAGCCATCTTCGTTTTAAAGAATACCTCCTTTCACCCCTACTCCTCCTCCTTTCCTAGATGGGTGGCACGGTGGCTCACAGCAAGAACATCACTGGTTCTACCAAGCCAGCTGACATTTCTGAGTGGAGTTTACACATTCTCCCCGTGCTCACATGGGTTTCCCCCGGGTTCCCCGGTTTCCTTCCACCGTCCAAAAACATGCAACTTAAGTTAATTGACTAATCCAAATCGGCACCATAGACATGCATCTAGTAAGTAATTATATCTTAAGAGCATTCACTATCTGTTCATTAGCTGCTACAGCATGGGAGTTTTCGAGATCTACCTGAGCTTAAACTCCCCTCTCGCCTTGCAAACAGGAGGGAGCCCCGAGCTCGAGAATCTTATGAGCTCAGGTCTCTCTCCCGGGACAGCATGCCAAACAAGCTTTATAATCAATCATCAGCTAAGTGTGAACTCTTGAATCAAACCAAACAGACGTTTAGTTTGTTTTTAGCACAGTATCCAATGCACAAGCTGTAAAGGCACCACCCTCTTATGGAAAAGAGGAGAGGAGCAGCAGATCATTAGGATTTAAAGATACATGCACAAAATCAGCTTTGAATGAATGAATGTTCATTTTTAGTGCAGTATTCAATGCCCAAGCAGTAAATGAACCACCGTCTTCCAAAAAGGAGGTGGAGTGCTGTTTTTGTGTATGTAAAAAAAATATTTCCACTCAAAAAGAACATTTGCAACATAAATAATAATAATAATAATAATAATAATAATAATAATAATAATAATAATAATAATAATAATAATAATAATAATTCCTTACATATATATATAGCACTTTTCTGGGCACTCAAAGCGCTTTACACATAGGGGGGGAATCTCCTCATCCACCACCAGTGTGCAGCATCCACCTGGATGACGCGATGGCAGCCATTTTGTGCCAGACTGCACACCACACACCAGCTGATTGGTGGAGAGGAGACAGAGTGATTAAGTTAATTATGATATGGGGATGATTAGGAGGCCATGATGGACAGAGGTTAACCAGTTAAACCCCTACTCTTCGAAGGAGCTTTTTAATGACCACAGAGAGTCAGGACCTCGGTTTAACGTCTCATCCGAAAGACGGCACTCACTAAGCAGTATAGAATCCCCGTCACTATACTGGGGCATTAGGACCCACACAGACCGCAGGTTGGGCGTCCCCTGCTGGCTTCACTAACACCACTTCCGGCAGCAACCTAGCTTTCCCATGTGGTCTCCCATCCAGGTACTGAGCGGGCACAGCCCTGCTTAGCTTCAGTGGGCAACCATGTGAGAGTTGCAGAGAGCTAGCTAAATGATGGTGTATTTTAATCTGAAATTGCACAAAAACATTCTGAGGACATCTGAGACTTACATATCTTGCTAAATGTAACATTATACCACTTAAAGAGATAGTTCAGCAATCATCATTTAGTGATCCTTTACATTTTCAAAAAACAGATTTGAGTTTCTTTCTTCTGTAAAAGAATATATATTTGATATAAAAAATATATTTGTTTGCTGGGACCCAAAGACTTCCTTTTCCTATATTGTGGAAGTTAATGGGTGCCAACAACCAGCATTCTTCAAAATATCGTATTTTGTGTTCAACAGAAGAAAGAAACTTATAAAGGTTTAAAACATATGAGTGTGAACTATCATTTAAAACAAGCATAATGTTATAAGTTCAGAAATATACAGACATTCAATCAAACCGGAAACATCATTAATGTTTTTTTTATACAAAACATTGGACTTAAATTTGAAAAGTAAAAAAGGACATGTGGATGAAATGTCAGTATACTACAGAACAGCGTGTGGTTTAAAACTTGTGAGAAATGTCTACATCGCTGTTGTTTGTCAAGACCATATAGTGATATTGTAATTAGTTGGCCAATGTTAGTTCCTGTGTGTCTAACAGTTTCTCGTTTTTGCGCAGTAAGTCAACAGCACAGTGTGTACAGTACCTTTGGGTCAAGCCAGTCACATTAGAAGCTTGTCCAGGGCTTATCAGCTCTTCCTGGTGAGAGAGGTCTGTCCTGATTCAAACGCTTGTTACCAAGCACATCATTCAATGTCACACTTTGTGCTGCTAGACATTTGAACAAGGATCTAGAGCATTGTGTTTCTGTGAAAGTAGTGCACAGCTTTGAGGTGACCGGTTTGAACAGCTCAGTTACAGATAAGCAATGTTATGGGCACAGAAAAACTTTTTTTTTTGGTACAGAAAGACATTTGCATCCAATTGCGTGAAATTTGAATGATGGCCAACTGGCAACTGGCTTTAAAATCTGAAGCCCTTTTGTGGTTATCTTTACTTAAGTGACAGCAGCACATTTTACAGTGACTGCTGTGTATCTATATGACAAATTTAATATATACTTTTAGAGAAAAAAAAAGTTTTTTCTATTAATTCCTGAAGCATATGAGTGAGTGTTGTGTATGAGTTCTGAAATAGTGAGTTCAGTAACTTCCTGCTAGTTTGTATGATAAATGCTCTCAGTTCCTGTGTGATCTCAGACAGGTCTCAAGCTCAGTGCAGTTGACAACAAACAGCTCTGATGGAAAAATCAACTATGCTAAACTGTAATGACGAATCGGAGGTAAAATAATCTCTGTTGTTTGTGTGCTTTATGCTCAGTTTAAGGTCAGATGGTTGATTTTAAAACCTCTACATAAATCAGAACAATTTGTGTATATAGCACTTCTTTTGACAGTTCTACACAATGAAAGCAGACATTTTATATTACAAAACTAGATAACAATACAGTCGTTTATTCTTTTTATATATTCACAATTGAGATAGAATAAACGTTTAGGTAAATCAGACATTGAAAGTATGCTTTATCAGCTTTTGCACTTTATATTGCTTTGACTTTCAGGACATATTATTTAATAAACGAACATTCTATTTAAATCTACTAGGTTGGTTCATAGTTAGATCGAAATTATATATCAAAACGTCAGTAGTCCTACGCATGTGTTGAAAAGCTATGTGGGAGTTATGATGTTTGTTTTATCTACATTTAAGGAAGTCTGAAGCTCGATGTATTGCCAAATTTATCACAAATTTAAACACTTATCAGATAGTCTTTCATTATAGTCTTGCAATATGTCTTGGTTATGATATGTTGTAGCCTATGGGACATACAGTACATACTGGAATTGTTTAATATATTTTATTATTATTTATTATTATTCTTTTTAAAATACCAAACCATGACTGAAATTGAGCAACATGAGTTACAAACTAGAGTCACAGTTCAGTACGTACCACAGTTTTCAGGTCATGGTTCAGTACAGGAATAATAACAAATCTCCAGAACTTGCTTTTTCTGTTTATTTGTCACAATCAGCAACAGAACTGAGGAGCATCATGTGATGCAAAAGTACAAAATAAACATAATAATGAAAAATAAAACCTTATAATTAGGAAACTGCATATTAAACTTTTACAGATTAAGCTCAGCCATCTGCTAAAACAACAGAAAAACAATAACTGTGTATTAAATTTAAGATTCAGTAAGCTTCAAACCAGAAATCTCTTGTAATGAAAATGCAGCACTGTGTTCATCTATAACAACAGGTGCGGTGGACAAGTACTGTTGGAAGGCACTCACTTACTTACAGACTTATAGTATGGGTTCACAAGATCCCCTAAGACAGTATCTTATATGTCCCTTGTTTGATAGATCTGCGTGACCTTTATACACTCATATTTCTTGCAGTGTTTTTTAAAAGCCGTTTGAAGATTTCACCCACAGCAGTACTCATTTGTGATACATGATGTCAGTTACAGAGCAGTGGACCAACCAGAAGATCTCGGAGGCGGGAGTAGTGTTGCGCACAACTGCAAAAAAAAAAATGGCAGAACCACTCCTAAATGCTGCTGTGTTGTGTTTTCAGACAAAAAAATGTGTTCTTTGTGAATGGCTTCTCAGTTGTTGTACTGCTGTGGTCTTCTGTCTAAAGACACCCCATAGAATTACATTTATATGCATGTGAATGTGGTAGACTGGAAATGCAAGCTTGTGCGACAAGTTTTGTTGCTGAGTCGCTGTGTTGTTCAAGTTTGGTGAACTGTGCTTGGTGAAGTGATTACGTAAGACATTTAAAATATGGAGCAATCACACACTTCTTAAATGTCTAAAATGTCTTAAATGTCTAATCATCTTGTTTAATCGCACCCTTTTTCGCAGTGCCGTATGAATAAATTACACTCAATGTCTAGTGTGACTGCTGCTTAACAGTCACTGTACATCTGCACTGACTGTGTTCATGTACTGTTACCTGTTACACCCCTAATATACATATATACATATATATATATATATATATATATATATATATATATATATATATATATATATATATATATATATATATATATATATATATATATGTATATGAAAAGTTCAAATGCAAAAGCCGCTAAACGTCACTTCCGCCAAAAATGAGCTAATGACACTGAGCGAATGCTTTAGGCACGTAGTACACGTTCAACAAATATTTTTGCTTCAAATCATCTAAGTCGCAGCGTCAGTGCATTTAGAAATAATTTGTTTGCAAAAGCCTATAAATGCCACTTGCCTTTGACAGCAAAAGCCACTATATCCCGAGAACCAATCAGAAGACGCGAATCGAATCATATGTTTTCAATGTAGCAGCGCGCTGATACGCTGGCTTTTATGAGGAGACTGTTTTATTCTGCTTCTGATTTAGATTTTTAAAGATGAAGCCTGTCTGACTGTCAGTGAATGGCAAATGAAAACGTCCCTTACCTCAAAACTTTGTGCATTATAAGAAAAAGAAAACACACTGTACAGTCGTAAGTGTAAGTTGCATTCATAACGTTTTTTTGCGCAGCAACACTACTTTTTTTTTATTTTATTTTTTTTTTAGAATATGCAAAAAGGTTGCGCTTCACCTTTTTGCATATTCTAATAAAAAAAAAGCAACACTACTTTAAATGAGTCCGATTTACTATACAGTACATTAAACGGCAATTGCGCTTCACGAAAGATGAAGTTAAGATGCTGTTCTTTTATCCCGCATGGATGCTATGAGGATAAACAAGAGACGAAAAAGAGACAAAGACTGTGAGTATGGTGAGAATGAATGAATGACAGCTTCTAAAAGTGCCTGAGAGACATCCCCTTTTTGCCCAGTAGACCTTTTGTTTTATTTGCTAATGTAAGCTATTTTGGTAACACTTTATTTTGATGGTCCATTTGAGTATTAGTAGACTCTCAGCTTAATATCTGTTGATAATGACATTTAACAATCCTTCAACAGACATTTAATTGACTATAAGAAACTTTGCAAGTACACGTCAACTTACACTAACCCTAACCCTAACCCCAACCCTAACCCCAACCTAACAACCTACTTATAATCTACTGAGAATTAGTTGCAATGTATCTTAAATTCAATTAACGGACCATCAAAATAAAGTGTGACCGCTATTTTTTTTTAAAGATAAATACAGTATAATGTATAAAACTATACATTATTTATATTACTTATAACCTATACGCCTGATAAGCTTTTTATATTAAGCTTTTTATATTACTGGACTATGCACAGATATTGATGTTACACAATGTATTTACACTACATTATTTGAATCTAAGAGTCTTAGTTTACAATGTTTACATTGTTCCATTTACATTAAATCTAAATCCCAAATATCAGAAATGACAACAGATTGTTGATTGTTAACGAGCAGATTTAATTAATGTCAATTTTAATGTTATTGATTAATGCACTTACTTGACAGATTTCCTTCATTCATTTTTCTTCTGCTTTGTCCCTGGTTTATCAGGGGTTACCACAGCGGAATGAACCGCCACTTACTTGACAGATTTATATATTTTTAATTTTAGGTGATTAATGTTTGGTAAAATAATTTCTAATTGCATCTTCAGTGATTTTCAACTACTTACACTGTCTTGTCCCACTAGGTGGATTTAGAGGTTTTTGCAAAAAAAAAAGCACAACTGGATTTAGCTGGTTTTGACGCAAAAAATAAAATCTATCTTGTTAAAAACCAAAAAATAGTCTAAAGTGACTTTTATGAAAAAAAGTTATTTTATTTACTAGCTATCAATCCTGTCATTACCTATAAAATAAAACTGCTGAACTTAATCAGAGGAGCCTGATAGAAAATGCTCGTTTACAAAAAAAGAGGTCTGATGGATTTAGAGGGTTTTGCATCTGAACTCCATATATATATATATGTATACATATATTACCCCCCCCCCCTTCATTTTTTTTCTTTTTTAAATTTTAAACAGACCAAGGAAATTTTCACAGCATGTCTGATAATATTTTTTCTTCTGTAGAAAGTCTTATTTGTTTTTTTTTTTCAGCTAGAATAAAAGCAGTTTTTAATTTAAAAAAAAAAAAACATTTTAAGGTCAAAATTATTAGCTCCTTTAATCTATATATTTTTCCGATAGTCTACAGAACAAACCATCATTATACAGTAACTTAGCTAATTACCCTAACCTGCCTAGTTAACCTAATTAACCAAATTAAGACTTTAAATGTCACTTTAAGCTGTATAGAAATGTCTTGAAAAATATCTATTAAAATATTATTTACTGTCATCATGGCAAGGATAAAATAAAACAGTTATTAGAGATGAGTTATTATTATGTTTAGAAATGTGTTGAAAAAATCTTCCGGGGGCTAATAAACGGGGGGGGGGGGGGGTAGTTGGGGTTAAGTTTGATTTCCACAAGCATAAACTGAAAATATGCTGAATATGTCATATAAACTGTGATGTCACATAGGTCTAATAATACACTGATTAAAAGCTCAAGCAGAATGACAACCACACAAATATGAATGTGCCCATGTTTGCCTCTGTTCCTCAAATTTTGACTTTCAATCTTTTTCAGGACAATAAGTCTGACGTAAAAGCTATAATGGCTCGCTTCCAAGCAGGAGGTACATCTGTGGAAGGGGCTCCAAGTGTTCGACCAAAACCACCCGTCCAACCCACCTTGTCTTCAGGTCCAGTGGTGCCTTCTAAGAAGCCTGTTCTCGAAAGTAGCCTCTCCGGTGGAGCTACTTCTACCTCAACTCCCCCCAAACCCAACTTTTTAAAGAACACAGTCAACACCGCAAGAAGTGCTCCAGACATGCATGATCCTCCAAAGCCTAAAGCTTTTGTGAATAGGTTCGAAAATATGTCAGAAAACAAAGGTAACTTCAAAGTTCCTGTTAAGCCTAAACCACCAGACTCCTCCTTGGATCCCGAGTCTTCGAAGGTCCCATTCCCAAAGGTACCACTACAAAAACCTCCATCAAGCATCTTGGCAAATGACTCAAAGGACACAAGTCCAAAGCCACTCGTTTCCACAACAAAACCTTCCTGGATCAAAGACATCCCCAAAGCTGAAGACAACGGTCCCACTACTCCAAAAGTGCCATCGGCACCCAAACCAAAAAGCACAATGGCTCTACTGCGCCAGCAGCCAGAGGAAAACAGCAACACGGAGTCTACCGTGAGATCTTCCCCAGTGTCTAATGTGAAACCATCAAGTTTCCGTGTTAAAAATAGTTTCACTAAACTAGAGGAAGGTGTTAAAGATGGTGCTAAAGCTTCAAGTACAAATGAGTCAGTCTCAAAGCCTGTAGCACCCATTAAACCCAACTTCCCCAAAAAAGCACACGGACCTCCTGCACAGACAGTAAATGATGACCCTTCAGCTCCCAAAAAGAAAACTTTACCCAATACCTACGCCTTAGGCAGCGCCCCTTCCAAACCCAACAGACCACCCAAAGTCAACCTTGAGAAGTTCAAGAAGGGCTCAGAGGTTCCAACAAAGAGTGAGTACTGCTCATCTGGCACAATCTGCACATGCTTACTGTATAGCAGCATCTGAGGTAACACAACAATAGGCAGTAAGCACTTCAGTCATATTACACTTTGCCACAAAGCCTTTGTATGCAAAGCAGCTACTGCTTAAGCAGTCTAGTATGGCCAAAGTGGTTTCCGTGGTTTTACTTGTGACTGCGCTGCGTTCCTCTGAGACCATTAGCAAGCACGCATGTGACAAGATCCATAAAGTCATAAAAGATTGAAGAAGCTGTGAGCAGAATGCATATCTTAATCAGTAATTTATGTCTAAATGAGGAACATCACATGACTGTATCAGAAGGTTAGATGCTGCACTTTGACATACAGTATTGCAACAAACTTGTTACTGACCTTTGTTGTGTGTCACTGAGTGAACACACAATGCAGTATATCTGCACAGCATGTGAATCGGCATCAAAGGTGCCATCATGAAGCAAACATTCAAGTGCATCTACTATCAGATAGGAACAGCAGCATACTGGAAAATGAAGATTTCTTGCAAGCTCTAATCTAACTTCCTCTTTTAAGTTTCTCTTTTCACTTAAGAGCTGAAGTCAGTGAAAAAAATAGGGAAGCTTATAAAATGGGAACGTAGATTTACATAAATAACTTTCATTTTTAACCTATGGTGAGAAACTGTACAGGGCCAGGTTTTGCTTCTGAGCACTATGTGAATAGATCTAATGATTTTATTATGGTTAAAAGCGTCACTCTCTGTGGTGTTCACAATCTTTTTATCTTTTGAAAACCATCAAGACAGTCATGCTTTTAAAAGAGCAATTCACTCCTGCTTAAGAATTTATTTTCTTTTCAATCACAACCTGCATTATTTTTTTGCAGTGAAACACAACAGTAGCGATTGTGTGCACTGATGGATGTAATATGACTTCAGCGTTGCAGATTTAAAGAAGCCACGTCAAACTTTTATTGGTCACGAATCATAACATGAAACAAATTTGCAGATCAGAGTCCACCAAACTTCCAAAATGTGAAAAGCACTTTGCACAAGCTTGCGTTTCAGATGTCCTATATTTGCTTGCAATATGAATAGACGTCAATGGCATAAAATAATGTAGTGTGATCACCTCTTTAGCCAGTGGGGTTTTTTAAGGTCTACAAAACTAAGTAATATAAGATAGTAGATGAGAGAGATGAGATGAGATGAGAGAAATGTTCTAAAAGTAATCTACTGGCAATTCATCTTTATTTCTATAGCACGTTTACAATGTAAATTGTGTCAAAGCAGCTTAACATAGAAGATTATAGTAAATTGAAACGTTGTCAGTTAGGCCTGTCACAATAATCAATATATCGACTTATCGCACAACACATGGACATCAATTCAATTATTTTTAGTGACGCAATATATATCGGCCATACATAAAAACAATTCTAGCAACATTTTAACTGATTGTGCATCATCTCTACCTCTATTGGAGTTGTCAGTATGGTTAAAAACACTATAGTATTACTATAAATTACGATAGTATATTTTCATGTGGATGTCTGACAACTGAAAATAGATCTGGTAGCAGATATATTACTTTTTTTACCTTGCGCTTTTTTGTTAACACTAATTATTATTCATTTAGGATATGCGTTTTCACATTCTGATTTCAATGCCTAATTATTGAATTGGTAAAATGACTATAATTGAAATGAATGAAATATTCTTAAGAATAAAATATTGTGTGTTTTTTGAAAGTGTGCTTGCATTGTGATATTATATTGTCATTCTGGCATTATATAATGAGTGCCATAAAATGGTCTTAAAATGACAATAATATCGTTTATCGCAATATATTTTGGTGCAATATATCGTACAACCAAAAATAGATATCGTGACATAGGCCTAGTGTCAGTCCATTTTTCAGAGTTTAAGTTCAGTTTAGTTCAATTTACTGTAGGTTAATTTTCACTGCTGAAAGTCCAAACACTGAAGGAAAAATCCATCGATGCACAGCTCTACAAGTCCCAAACCATGCAAGCCAGTGGCGACAACTAGAGGAACAAACTTCATCAATAGACAAAAGTAAAGGAAAAAAGGAAGGACAGTGCATGAATTACAAAACACAAATGCAGCAGCTCATTTCCATAATGAACAACGTAATTTTCCAAGGCCAAAAAAGTCCTGATGATAATCATGCAGACATTTAATCTAATTACACAAATGGGTTAAAATGCTTTATGATTTGTTGTTAAAAACAGACAACTCAGACAGTAAACTAAATAGGAATTTCCAACAAAAGCATATCCAAAACACGTACAATTTTTCTGCATCGCTAATGTTCCTCTGCGTGTCTTTGTAGCAGTTTGAGTAAGTAATGACACAACTGACATTTTGTGTAAACTGTTGATTTCAAAGGATAACCGCTGACCATGAGGTGAACGTTTTTCTTGCAGGCCCGGGACCAAAGAATGTCACTCCCCCTCCTCCACCCACCGCTCACCCCAGTATTCAAGCACCTCCAGCTCTGCCCTCTCAACCTTTACCCCCCTGCCTGCCCCCACGACATCCGGGACCTCTGTGAGTACCTCAAAAGCACTTATCACTGTGACTCAGGTAACTACATGTTAAACGTCTGAATGTGTTAAGAATTCAACAAACTTATTTTTATCTGCAGAATTCAAGATGAGAATTATGATGATGTGGAGTGCTTGAGGGGTAAGATCTACAATTATGTTATTTAATGCAAGTTAATTTTATATCATGGTTTTTTTAGATTATTCCATACTGATTGGCTGATGTGTGCAATCAAAATCATCACCATTCTATATTAATGCACAGCTTTCATTGGCACACAAAGAAACACTCATATGCATGGGAAGTTGACAGCTCTGCCTGGGACTTTTATACTGTAAATAAAACAGCTTTGATAACGAATTACTACATTTAATTTTTATTTCAAACTTTTTTTTTTTGCAATAAGGGGATAAAATTATTGTTTTTATTATTTGTATTTTATTTTAGTATGTTTGTTGAAGAGAGACACACAGACACAGCCAGGTATCCCTCTCTTGATGGTTAATTAAACAGATTTGACACTGAATAGATACTTTATATTTCAGTAATTAGGGGGTGTACATTTTAAAAGGGTGGTCCAGAGTGTATTTTTAAGGCTTTTATAAGATGCAAAGCAATGTGTGCTCATGCTTCATTTGTAAAAATATCACGTTATTTTTTCACATATCTTACTTTTATTATATACAGCTACTCAGCTAACATGAAAACGACTGTCATATTTCTTAGTTCCTCCGAAAGGCCCGCCCTAAAGAGGCTCTGATTGGTCAGCTAACATAATGTGCTGTGATTCACGGATTGGCTCCATGTCACCTGGAAAAGCGTAACGCCCCTACAAGCATGCGCTTTTGCGCTCTGTAAATATTGTCAGTCAGAGTAGCTGTTAGCCGTATCAGTTTCAGCCTGAATCAGACAGAAAAGGACACAGAGGACACATCTGAACCTCAAGCCTGCTCTCTAAAATAAAATCTGACAAGTGTCTTTAACATATATTCAGAATAAGCATGTGTAGGTAATAAGAAATGTTCACATATCTTTTGCGAGTTTTTTATTTGGGATGTAGAACGTAGGGAAAGCGGTCGCATAAAGAGACACTGCAGCGCTGCTGAAGATTGTGGCTGTTTACAGGGGTTTGACAGATAAATATGAACCTGTAGCTAAATTGTTAGTGCTGCCAATCAGCATTTCCTGTTGTTTACATCCTTGTTTACGTCCTTGCTACAACATACCGTTAACGCTAGACACCGTGCATGTAATAGATCAACAAATAAACATACTTTATTTATTTAACAAATAAAATACTTACAGGTTGTGGCTCACAATCCACAGCTTCGTCTATTATGATTGGAGCTGCTCCTTCTTTGAGGAGTTTTTAGCTGAATCCAGCACTGAACTGGGCGAGATTCTGGAAGCTGTCCTTGGTTAAATGCTAGAGCTATATATTTTTTATAATTCTCTGGAACATAATTAAAATTAAACTGTAAGCACTTCTCTCTTTGTGTCTTGTCCTTTGGAAGCTCAAATACAGAAGCAGAAGAAGCTCTGTGAAAATAGCAGCGTTTGGACGGCATTTTAGCTTTCTCTGCTATAACTCTGCTATTACGGCGTCTCTGGCCACGCCCCTTTGCTGCACAGGGTGTGTGCGTGTGGTGAATGCGCGTAACCTGAAGCGTTTTCGATCTCACTAGCTCGGATATATTTTTTTGTGGTACCCAAACTTAATTCACTGTAGGCTTTGCTAAGCTAACTTCGTAAAAGCCAAGGTCTCCCTTTGCATTGAACTTTGAGTGTATTACATTCAGAGATGTTGTTTATGTTCACACAGCTACATTACACATCCACTAAAGTTTAAAATATGATATCGTAGTGGACCTCCCCTCTTAGTAACTAACCTCACTGCTTCAGCTTTACGGGACATAATGCTAGATCTGAGGAGAAGTATCTAACAAAAATAACTTACATTTGTTTCACCGCAAACAAAACTATCTTAACTTGTCAATGCTGTCCAATGACAATGGTAAAGTATAAGCAGGACTATGCATTGTGCATTAAATAATCTGAATTATGTTTCAAAACAATTTTTTATTTTAAAATTGACAGAAATTGTAGTAAGTATTAACATTTTACACAAACCCATACCTAATGAATCCAGTAAATCAAGAGAAAGTGATGTAATGTGATCCTCTTGTTATGACAATCCAATTCTAGCTAATATTAAACACACTTATTTCACTTTTTTCATTATAGCCCAGACAAATGAGGTAAGAAACATGAGGAAGGTATACAATTACTTCACTTGGACAGTACACTATGATTTTGTGTTGCAGTACCTTACTGTATGTCTTACCTCTTTTAGGGAAGTGGAAGTGATGGTGAGATATATGAGGATCTTGATGATAGCAGGTAAGATAGGCTCTACTTCTGAAACTGTATGTGTGGTTTAGCGGTTAGGCTACACCAGGCACCTGCAACAGAGTATTGTTAGAGTTTTTGCTGCTTTGCCAATAATCTAATGCTTCATTTCATGTTCTCTTGTGTTTACTTGTGTTTTGAGGAAAGACATGAATATGATATTTTTTTTTTACCTCAGGTCATCAGCAGCAGAGCCAAGTCAACCTCAGAAGAAGCCGGAAAAAGACGTTAAAAACCAAAAAGACCGTGAGAAGAAAGAGAAAGACGCAATTAAGAAGTTTAAAGTAAGAAAAAAATCTTTGAGTAGTCATTATTGCTTACTTCACCGGTGATTTTAAACTATTGGTTTGCTAATGTGTTCTTTCCCTCAGATAACACCGCCATTTCAGGTTATGCATCAGGTAAAAGCAAAGTCTGACTGCAAGGGTGGAAAAAATGATCTCTTGATAAAGAAGGGAGAGTCAATTGATATTATTCGAATCACTGACAACCCAGAGGGCAAATGGCTGGGCCGGAATCAAGATGGATCATGTAAGAAGTCACATTAATTTTAAAAAAGAGAAAAAGACGGTCACTGACACGCCAAACATATCGTTGACATCGAAAATGTATTAAAAATTAACAAAAAATTTGAAACAGGCCTAAATTAGGCCTTAAAGTCAAGAAATTATCTAAATTTTCGTTATACAGACAAACAAGCAAGAGTGATTGTGTGCTAATTGTAAATTATATAGACTATATGAGCAATATCACACGAGTAGCAGTGCGATATGGCTGTATATCGGCACTGGTTGGAGGCGTGCGTTGCGGCCTTGTGCCTTAGTGTACCACAATATACAGCCACATTGCACTGCTACGGGTGTGATATTACGTTTATACAACAGTTCGACGGCAAAATAGTGTATATAAAAAAGAAAATCAAGCACGCAGAGTCTCAAAATCCTTTTGTAAGAGGAACTACTTTCTTCCGCCATTCATTCACATCTGCAGCTGACATCAGAACAGCAGGAACCGTTGCTACTTCACCAACGTCCTTTTAGAGCTAGTATTTAAATGCTTCCCTTGCATAATGTCTGAAGTGATGACAAAACAGGTGATTTTGCTGACATTTTAAGATTATACTTTAAAACGAGTCCCATCTCACATACTACAATTACTGTGGTATAAATACAGCACTACAACATACAAAAGAGAGAGATCAACTTAGAAAGTCACTTACCAGTTTTATAATGATTTGATCCGCGGTAGTTTAAAATTACACTGGATTTTTCCTCCTCTAAGGGCTTATTATGCGGTCTCTGTCGCCATCTTGTGGATGGACAAAGTCAACAGTCTTTGGTGTGCTCAGTGACAGGCTAATGGCCGCCGACGCGCTGTCTCTCAGAAATTATAAATATTTAAAAATAGGCACTATCCTTATAAATAAACTGCATAGTTGCAATTTAAACAACTACATTCTCGACTAAAAAAGCCTCAAAAGTACATTATGTTGTCCAACAGCAGCAACATTTGTCAAACTGTAGAGTATCCTCTGCTTGTCGCTAAATGTGGGCGGAGTAATACACAAGGGGTGAAGGGTGAAAAGGCCGCTGGACGAGTGCTGTTATTTGCAGAATATCTCACGGCTATCAGCCAATCAGATTCAAGAACCAGACAGAACTGTTGTATAAATATTTTGAAATAGTTCAGATTAACTACTTTTCCAATTCTATTCCATTTTTACCGTTTAATTTTACTTTACTAAATAAACAATGTTGAAGGTACAGTTATGTCCTCACACGAGGAAAGATGCAGCTACTGTAGTTTGTTTTTTCTCTCTCTCTGTATTTCAGTTGGTTATGTTAAAACAGATATGGTTCAGATCAACTTCAGTGCCTTGAAGAATCAAGCGCAGTCTCCTCATGGCCTGGAAAATGAAGAAGTGTACGATGATGTCGAATCTGTTGACGATCAAAGGTAAAAGCCTGAAACCCTTTTAAATGAAATCAGCTGAATTATCCCTCATAATTAATAGCTGGAAAATAAAAAAGTTGACTGAATGTCACATGAAATATTTCTCTGGTAGCATGCCCAGTCAAGAAACACTAAAAAGTAAACACTAACATTAAAAAACTTCAGCAAACGCTGTTCTCGTGTAGGCTACATAAATAATTTCTCTTTCATATTTCAGGAATATGAATGGACAACGGGGTAAGTTTTACTATATAACCCTATAGCTTTTTCTAACGAATTGGCTGGAAGTTTCATGCTTTAAGTATGGTAACTGCAATAATTCACGTTTGAGGCAATACTTGAGCAAGTCTGCCCTCTGCTGTTTATAGTTGTTTTACCACCACCACCAGAAGATGATGATGTGTATGATGATATACCTGATTCAAATCCAATCAGGTAGGAGAAAAATATAATATAATATAATATAAAGGGCTGCATGTACTGTCTTTACATGTTTATCAACATTTCTGTGTTTAACATTGTATTCGGTCACTTTTATTTTGGATCTGTCTCATCCATACTACGCTCCTCTGAAACCATAGCACTGGAGATCCCAGGCCTCTCTTAAAACGCTCCTTCTTGGACATGCTCAAAGTCTCAGTTGAACGGAGAAAAAGCCAACTCAACATAAATGAGTAATTTTTACATTAGTAAGATGCAATCGGACAATGCTATTTCTCCACGTTTTAAATTCATACCAATCACAATGCCCTAACAAAGCAAACCAATTAATGATTCTCTTCCCCCAATCAACCCAAAGTGCGAAAAAGCCAAAATAGCTTCAAGGAAATTCTTCTAATCCTCTTGTTTATTAATGCTCTTCTAATACTTTTCTAACCATGTTACAACATATGAATGATTTACTACTTTTCATTTCCTCCTAACTTCAACCTCCACTGATTTTGCTTTGTTTCTACAGAAAATATGAAAGGTCAGTTCACATCAAGAATGACTATTAGCATCCATTTCATGCACACAAATGCTCGTCTGCTGATTCGGCTGCTATTATTTTTAGCAAGAAAGTGAATTCAACAACATTCTTTTTCTGTACCATTGTGACGTTACTCTTTTCAATTCATTATGATGTTTAGAGCCATATTTTATGGTTATCATAACAATTATCAACATCATCCTTGGTGTGAACAGACCGTAGCTGTAATTTAAAGAAGCTAAGTGGCTTTCACGCATACAATGATCAAATATTTATGTCTAACTATATTTTTCAGCATTCCTCCCCCTCCACAATTTACACCTGAAGTAAACAAAGGTAAAAATCAGTCTATTCTTATATCATGCTTTCGAACGAACTATGAAACCCTGAAACCCATGTTTTGTCTTCCACCATCTCCACATCGCAGACATTCCCCAAGATATTTACGATGATGTCGATTCATTCCCTCCTGCTCCTTCGCCATCCAGGTAAACAGGTGTTTATTAATGTCTTAATGGAGATGGCCATTCAAATTAACGTTGAAGCAATATTCAGAATGAAATGCTTAAAATCAAAATACTCTTTATTAGCACATTTCAGAGAGTTTGTGTTGATAATACTAATATTTCTCTACAGCCTTCCTCAAATGAAATCTAAGCAGAGCAAAGTGCACGACGACCCCAAAAAACAAAAGAAGTTTGAGAAAGAAGAAAAGGAATTTAGAAAGAAATTTAAGGTGCATAACTTTGATTCCTTTGGTCAAAATTGTGAAAACGCATAAAAACATTTCTTTGGATTTATGAGCAAACATAAGTCTGTATTTATGTTACCAGTATGAAGGTGAGATTCAAGTACTTCATCAAACAACAATAGCCACCAGTAAGAAAGGAAGTGGGAAGGATTTGGGTGTACAGGCTGGGGAAACCGTGGACGTCATCAGCAAATCTGACCCAGACAAATTCATCTGCAGGAACAAGGAGGGCAAATGTAAGTGACGTTATTTGCGACACAGAATTTAATTTGATTCATCAGGGTTTCTGTGTGTTTTCCCAACCAAATTTGTGACTTTTGAAGACCTTTTTAAAAGGTTAGCAATTGGGGTTAGAAATGATGTTATTAATTACTCACCTTCATGTCAATTTCCAACCCTCCTGGCCGCTAATCTTCAGAACACAAATTAAGATACTTTAGATGAAATTAACAAAGACAGCAACAGTTGGGACTCGTTCATACCTGTCAACTCTCCCGTTTTTCTCTGGATTCTCCCGTATTTTACAGTTCTATCCCGCTATCATCCCGTAATGGTATTTTCCCGTATTTCTCCCGTATTTTCAGTCTTTGTCTGAAGGGTGGCAATAATCATTAAAGAGCTGATCCTCCCTATACGCAACCCATATGCATTATATATATAATATGCATTAATGAGATTTGATAACTTCATTCTATTTGTTTATAATAGCTTTAATTTTAATACGCTGAACTGTTTGCTAATTTATTTTTTCTTTTGTAAATAATAATAATAAAACATATTACTGTTACCATTTAACTGTTTATTTAATATTTGGGGATTTTTTTAATGGGGGGGGGGGGGGGGGTATCCCTTATTATGGTGGGCATATCCCTTATTTTCACATCCCAATGTTGACTGGTATGCTCGTTCAAAGTCCAGAAAACCTTCAGTGGTTACGAGATTATAAGGAATTTGTATTTCAAGTTACAAGAATACTATTGTGTGCATATAAAACAAAAATACTAAAATTATTCAATAGTTTCTAGTTAATTTCTTCAGTGTCAGTATAGGGCACGATTTCATGTGGACTGTGCACTAATGTGTACCCTGGATGTCTGCACGTGACGACTTCAGCTTGAAACAAAGCACAGCCACATTTGAGGTATAGACCATTTTGAGGGATGTAAACAATAATGTTCCTAACATATTTCCTATTTTACATTTTTAATTTCCGGCGTCACCGGCTCTGTTCATAACTTTTATGGACAGAATTTCTATGTGCCTTTGGCCGGAGGGTGTCCGGTTTGGGGACCACAGGAGTTCATCTCTGTTATTCGCAGATGATGTTGTTCTGTTGGCTTCATGGACCTTCAGCATGCAGTGGGCCGGTTTACTGCAGAGTGTGATGCGGCTGGGATGAGAATCAGCACCTCTTAAGTCTGAGGCCATGGTGCTCCACCGGAAAAAGGTGGCTTGCCAACTCCAGCTTGGAGGAAAGTTCTTACCCCAGGTGGAGTTCAAGTATCTTGGGGTATTGACAGGCAGATTGGTGCACCAGCAGTCAATCTATGTTCCTACTCTCACCTATTGTCATGAGCTTTGGGTCATGACCGAAAGGACAAGATCTCAGATACAGGTGACCAAAATGAGTTTCCTTCACAGGGTGGCAGAGCGCACCCTTATAGATAGGGTATGGAGCTCTGTCACACGGGAGGATCTTGGAGTCACTGTTCCTCCACATCAAGATAAGTCAGCTGAGGTGGCTCAGGCATCTGTTTCGGATACCTCCTGGATGCCTACTTTGGGAGGTGTTCCAGGCATGTCCCACCAGGAGGAGGCCTCAGGGAAGACCCAGGACACACTGGAGGGACTATGTCTCTCGTCTGGCCTGGGAATGCCTCGGGATCCCCCCGGAGGAGCTGGAGGAAGTGTTTGGGGAGAGGAAAGTCTGGGGTTCTCTCCTGAAACTGCTGCCCCAGAAAAGCAGATGAAAATAAAATGAAATTACATTTTTAATTTCCATAGATATTTCCAAACATATTTAAAAATAATGTTATGATAGCTGTTTTAACATTAAGATGTGACCTAGTGTGACATACATAAAGAGCAAAGTGCTTTTGTGAACGTGCGCAATATACTGACACTGAATTGTTGAATTCTTTTTGTTTTATGTGTGCATAAAAGTTTTCTTAAAATATTGTAATATTCTAATTGAACCACTGAAGGTAAATGGTCTGTTTTAAAGATGTTGGGACCATTGCTGTCTATGGAAGATGAGCAAGTTATAAGATTAAATTTAAAATATCTCAATTTATGTTCTGGGGAAGTATCAGGGAAGTGGAGCCACATGAATGTAAGTGATTAATAAGATAATTAAAATTCTTGGGGGACCAAAACTTTTTAGACCATTATTAACTAATTTAAATTCCTTTATCACAATGTTGGTTTCATTTGTAGTAATACAGTGAATTGTATTTGGACTAGCAAAATAATAAGGAACTACAACACCACAGAATCAAAACACAGTGGATAACAGTGGAAGCATTTCAACATTTCATTTCAAGTTTTTTGTGTTGCATAGACACTGGAAAATTACAACCTGGTTAAAATAATTTAAAGCCTATAACACCTCAGAGAATTAAACACTTTTAAATTTCAAATTTGTTAATGTTTAAGAAGAAATCATGAATTTACTAAAACAAACACCGGTAATGATGACATTATAACATTTGCTTTCAGTCGGATACGTCTCACTTAGCAACATCCAAACAGAGTAAGTTATGTTTTCTCAAGCTCTACACTGTTTTGTCAATGTGTAATTATGCAGTACTAAAATTTGTACCTTTTGCTTGTAGCGAGGAGGTCTATGATGACATTGGAGATGGTATGTAGCAAATTCATGAACGTAAACATTACATTAAAATATAAAGTGTAAATGCTTCATTTGCGGATTGTCAGAATGCAGACAGGCAATTAATTCTTCTTTGAAATCTCCTTTACAGACTGTATTTATGACAACGACTGAAGCTCTGCCACCTTCATTTTCTCATCTTCAGGTGCAGCTCATAGTTTTGGGCCCCATTCGTCTTCTTGATTGTTGATGTTGAGTGTATTTATCATGAACACGTGCATTTGGATGATAAAAAACAGCCTAATACCATCATCACGATATTAGCCTTGCCTCAGATAAATGGCTTTCTGTCCAAATTTGCCATAAAATACAATTTTGCTGAGATATTTGCCTTATAGTGACAATAGTATATCTGTCATCATTTACTTAATCTTGATATTTTGTTTAACTCAAAATAAGACATTTTGAAGAAAACTGCAGTTGACTTCCATAGTAGGAAAAACAAAACTATGGAAGTCAATGGTTACCAGTTTCTAACATTCTTTAAAATATCTTCTTTTGTGTTCAAGAAACTCTTTAAAGGTTTGGAAGCACTTGAGGGTGAGTAAATAGATTGTAAATTTACATTTTTGGGTGAATTATCCCTTTAAGTTAATTTAATACTGTTTTTAGTAATAAATTATGTTGAAAAGAAATCTAAAAGTAATTTAAGCTGATCTCATTTTTTTAGTGTACCAAGCTACAACTAATTCACATCAATAATTTATCGCCGTAATAATGTTGCTGAGTGAAAGGCAGTATTTTGTAACCGGTCTTTACTCATTTACTTGCTGTGTTTTTGTAAATATTATGAAAGCAAAAGACTGAACTCTATATGTCATGTGCTAATAAATGTATACATTTGCATCACTTTTACAACAAATGTGTTGATTGATTGATTGATTGATTGAAAAAAAAATAAGAACACTAATAACATTATCACATTGTCCCTTTAAAAACTAATATACAGTTAAAGTCAGAATTATTAGCCCTCCTGAATTATTAGCCCCCTTGTATATTTTTGCCCAATTTCTGTTTAATTTTTTTAACACATTTCTAAACTATTGTTAATACAATTTTAATAACTGATTTCTTTTATCTTTGCCATGATGACAGTACATAACATTTGCTAATGGTAGGAATCACACGTTAACTAACGATACGGGATTTTCACGAAATTGTTCCCCCCGATATTGATATATCACGATATCAGCGATTCTACGATATCGATAATATCACACAAAAAAAAATCCATGATATCACAATATTTGTAAATGAATGATAAAAAAATGCATTGATTAGGCATGGGACGATAATCGGTTTCAAGGTATACCGCGGTTTGGAAAAGTCCTGCAGTATATGTAGTTTTTTACGGGTTTTTATACGACTATTTTATTTAGTTTTTTTATGGCAACAATATCTCCAGAAGAAAAGGACCCTCCACATCAAAAGCTGCGGTTTCTAAATATTTTAAATGTTTCTTGAAATAAAATACATTGTGTTCAATGGGGGAAAAAGATGTTTTTTTTTACCCAGACATTTAAAAATAATATATTTTAGAGCAGTAATCACAACACCATGATACTGTGAAACCGTGATTTATGGTCATCATACCATCACCATCTTATACCGGCCCATGCCTATTGTTGATACGCCATTACTGCAGCCAAAGCGGTAAACTCAGGGTTTAATTTGTGCCCGAACAAGCCGGATCTGGATCACTCCCTCGCCACGCTTCACTTTCGTACGCGACATAACTTCCAAAAAATATTACAGGAAATACTGTAAAAACTTCTGAAGAAAAAGGGCTAATAATTCTGACTTCAACTTTATATCCTAGTAATTTTTATGCAAAATTAAAGTTATTACGCAAAAGAAACAACAACAACTGTGCAACAGTGTGGAAACCAGCCTTTATATTTGGTGTTTTTTGTGGTCCTACAATGAGAAAGAATATCGTCTTTATGACTTATAAAACAGTTTGTGGCTTTGACATTGAGCACAGCAGCCATGCACAATGCACAGTAAACAACGTGGGATACTAGTGACAGCTTATTAGCTTACAAAAATAAAATATTATGTACAAAAGTTCATCCGCTGTTCACAAAAAAAAACATTACACGTATTGCAGATTCTCCCCAATCCAAAAAGTAACATTGAAACAATGCACAATAGAAGTATGGATCAATTCTATATATATATATATATATATATATATATATATATATATATATATATATATATATATATATATATATATATATATATGTATATATATATATATATATATATATATATATATATATATATATATATATATATATGTATATATATATGTATATATATATATATATATATATGTATATATATATGTATATATATATATATATATATATATATATATATATATATATATATATATATATATGTATATATATATGTATATATATATATATATATATATATATATATATATATATATATATGTATATATATATGTATATATATATGTATATATATATATATATATATATATATATGTATATATATATATATATATATATATATATATATATATATATGTATATATATATATATATATATATATATATATATATATATATATATATATATATATATATATATATATATATATATAAATAAAAGTATTACTTGTTTATCCTGTGAACATTTTACACAAATATGTACAATATGGACACTGCTTTTAAAGAACATTTCCAGTGAATTAAATATATAAAAACAAAGAACTTTACAGTTGAGCAGATTAGTGAAAAGACATCCTTGGCTGAATTATTGGACTTTCACCATTTCTGTACATCTCTACATCAGTAATTCTGCATCAAAAACTGCATTTAACGGCAAAATATCTGAAGATGTGCTAGAAAAAATGTGACAATATTTTCTAGACGGTTGATATTTTTGTTTACATGCTTGAAATGAAATCCCTCATGCTATGAAGTACACTTTGTTTCTGTATAAGCACTGAAGTGTGTGTGGGGGGGTATAAAATTATGCATAGAAAGAAAGAACAGACAGAGAAATAGATAGACTGCTTCTTTGGCGACACGGGTCACTAAAATCACTTGAAACGCCTCCTCTTTTTGTCCCCCCAAAAAAGTGAGCAGAAAAGCAATAAATAGTTGTGTCCTTTCACATTCAATACAATTAAACCTCAAAAGGCTTGCGCTAGGTGCATTTACCCATTTATATGTCATTTAAAGATCCTTTTGCATTTCAGAGGCATGCTTTTCAAGTACAATCTCGCTCAACTCACTAATCTAACCTTTATAATCAAAGTCTGTCTTATGACTGAGGGAAAACGGTTCATTCTTGTCCATATTCAGCCCGCCGAACCACTCTAGTTCACTCCAATATATGTAAGAATTGCGAGATTCCAGACTGAACCAAAAGGCTTCAGAGGAAATCTCAGGGTAACCGAAAAAGCTTCAGATGTACTTTGACATAAATAGGATGTCAGGGCAACAGTTTCTAATACTTTCAGTTTGTTGTTTGTTGGCAGTCAGAGCTGAACATCTGAAAAAACAAAGAGAGAGAGAGAGAGAGAGAGCGAGAGAGAGAGAGAGAGAGAGAGAGAGAGAGAGAGAGAGAGAGAGAGAGCGAGAGAGAGAGAGAGAGAGAGAGAGAACATTATTAAATGAGGTTGATGATTAAAAAGGGATATTTCAGTGCTGCACAATATATGGCTTCAGTAACGACGTTATAAATTTGCGCGTTCACAATAGTCACGTCGCAGAATATGCAATGTGTGGTCCGGATTGTAGTTGATCGGGCAATGATAGAGTGAAATTGTATCATTTGCATGTGTTTTTAAAAGATTAGTTCACCCTGAAATGGAAATGTACACACTATGTACACACACAGGCACAGTGGTTTTGAATGTTATGAGCTTCCTTATTATGTTAAACACATGCAAAAAAAAAAAAGATAATTTGAAGAATGCTAAAAACCTGTAACCATTGACTTCCACAGCAGGGAAAACAAATACTATGGAGGTCAATGGTTACCGGTTTCCAGCTTTCTTCAAAATATTTTGTGTCCAACAGAAGAAAGTCTTATGAAAGGCCAATAAATGACGGCAGAATTTGTGGGTGAACTATCTCTTTAAGGCCTGTGATTAATTGTATTAAACGGTTTACATGATGAAGACATTTGATTATTACCTGAATACTGTATGACTACAAAAATACAAGACTATTTGATTGTGTTATATTTATCTATGCTTATTAGTGGTTTATAATGTAGATGTACTCGCCATTACAATCATCCTAAAATGAAGTCTTTCCAAAAAGAGCTATTCCAGTCATCTGGGACCCGTTTCAATAAGGAGGTTTAACAAATACTTTAGTTTAAACTTGAACTCTGAGTTGACGTGGTCTGAGAGGATAGCCACTATCCAGCCTGCATGGTAAAAGGGGTGTTTTTTTTGTGGTAATAGGCAGGGCTTGACATGAACTTTTTTGATCACCAGCCACTGTGGCTAGTAGCTTTCCAACATTACTAGCCACTTGCCATTTTCACTAGCCACAATTTTGTTGTCGGGAAAATATATTTTATATGAATAAATATGACTTTGACATGCTAAAATGACTCGATTTAGATTTTGTGTTATGTCCACATGCCGACTCATTTACTTTTTTGTTTGTTGTGTATGAGCTTGCTTAATGAGCATGAGCAAATGTGTCATGGTTTCATAGTGTCCTATTACAATTAGTTTATATTTCACGTGACTTTTCAGAGCTCAAAATTAAGGATTTACCAAATTTTTCTCTAACCACACAAAAAAAATAAAAAAATTATTATTTCTTAGCCACAAATTTTAAATGGGTCAAAACAAGCAAACTATAGCTGTATACTATACTTTTTATTTAACAAAACATTTCTTAAAAACAAAACAATTGACATTAGAAAATAATTATTGTCATGTATCTAAAATATGCACCGTAATCTGTCCTGGCTAAAGGTACCAAATCACCTGTTAACTACACATAAATGGGAAGTTAATATCCTATTAAAGCAATGTTATTGTAAAAAATGATCATTAAACTATATTAACAAAAATAACTGTAAGCAAAAGAAAGCAGGTGACAAACACCATGTGATAACGAAAAGATGATCACATGCACACGGTTAATGTTAGGCCTTTTAATAATCTGTTCAAATAATGGTCAAAGCAAAAGCAACCGGTGCTGCTTACAAACAGACAAATCTGGAGCTCTTGAAAGCAGCAAGACTGTGGGTGCATGAGCATAACTTTTTGTCTAGTCTATTTAAAAGAGAACCGATCACATCACTTGCATTTCTAGGTACGGTAGCTTCAAGCAAGGAAACGGGAGCGTGCACGTGTTTTAAACAGTCGCGCGCATCACATCAGCTGTTAGTGCGAGTGATCATCCTCTCATTCGGTATTCACCTGCTTTCTTTTGCTCGCGCGAACACGGTTATTTTTGTCAGTCATGCTGCTTCTCGATTCTAAGATCGCATTTGCACCCATATTGGGCCATGCTTATTGTTGAACCCTGCTAATTGTAGGAAAACTACAATTTAAAAATTATTTTCAACCAGCCAAAGTGGCTAGTGGGAGTGTCTATCTAACCCGCCACAGCTAAAATCTACCCGCATTTGGCGAGTGTTAATGTAAAGCCCTGGTTATAGGCCTCATTTAGGCTACTACTTAATTATGAGATTTAAATACTGCATTTTAGTGACATTTTAAGCACTATTTTAGCTGAAATAGATTGTCGGATGGTGATCATAAAACAAAAAAGGCCATTTGAAAATTCATGGATAACAACAATAGCCAAAATAGTATTCAAATTCATTTTAATATCGGTCGCTTTTGGTGCTTTACACCTTTTCATTGCTCATTTTTTGGTTTAAAATTTAGAATAAAAGTTACTTGTAAAATGTTTTCTCTATTTAATACAATATAGTTTGACTTCACTTACGTCAGATTGTATGTTTTCTTGCACAGCTGGACGTTAGACTAATGAAAAATAATTTTTAGCACTGGCCAAAATTAATTAGCTGAACAGAGGATTCTACTTGGTCTTAAAACCCTATTCGATGCGTTATTTTTACTATTTCTGACAGCATAGTAGTCAAAACAGGACAAATGAGCTCATGTAAGGCACAAATTCTGGTCCTTTATCAGTGAGCTGTGGGTCTTTCGAGTCTTTTCTCTAAACCTCCTTTCTGAAAAGGGCCCCTAGTGAAATTGTCTACAAATGAAGAGTTTAGATGCAAAAACCTCTATGTGCCATCTGAAATTTTCATCTAAAATTAGCATTTTTCTCAGACTGTTGGTGTGTAGTTTTAGTAATTTTACTCTTAGTGCAAAGAATAGGTTATTTTCATTGCCTTTAAAGTGAAATAACTGAACTTAAACACATGAGGCTGAGAAAAACACATTTTAGAGGAAAATTTCTGATGGCACAGAGTTTGCGTTTTTGCATCTGAACTCTTCATACATTACAGTTTCACAGAAAAACAAAATGTCAGAAAGTCAATTTGTTTCCCAATATAATCCATTCATAATACACTGTAAAAGTGATTAGTTAAAAAAAAAAAGTGAGTAAACCCATTGCTTTTAAAGCCACTAGTTGACTACACTTAAAGTCAGTAAACACACATTGCCTTAAAATTAAATAAATGAACTATGTGCGTAATTATAAAAATACGTTTAATCAATTCAACAATTTTAAGTTAGAACTGGTTTACTCAATATTTAAAGTAAAGTCAACTCATCGTTTTTAAGGCAATGTTTTTACATACAGTGCTCAGCATATATAAGTACACCCCTCACAAATCTCTTTTTTAAATTCATATTTTTAATAGGAAGCTATACAATATTATATTTGTGCATATACTGTACATTAGCTTAGTCGGTACTGAAGCCAAATCTGGAGCTTATCTAACAGAATAACTTACTGTTAAAAAACTAGTACACCCACATTTATGTTACAGAAAAATATTAAATACAAATTTAATAAAGAGGAAAAATCCAGAGAAGAAAAAAAAAAGTAAAAATTTAGTTGAAATTTTGCAGGTTGTAATTTGTTTTTCAGTATTGTGCTTAAATTTAATTGTATTATCTTTCAATTTGTAAATATGTTCTGTGACTAAAAAATTATTTTAATAAATATATCTGTTTAATGAACCTGTTTTGTTTAAATTCACCAAAATACATTGCCTATATTTACTGAGAAATGGATACAGATATTCATTTTCAAAATGGAGTGTCCTCAATTATGCTGAGCACTGTACTTACCTTTTTTTGTTTAGTAACTAATCGCCTTTTTACAGTGTATAGTTCATCAGAATATAAGTAGCTTTAAACAAAATCCTACCTATAGCAAGTATGTCCTGATATAATGGCCAAGCTTCCATTGTGAACTTTCTTGGTGAAGCATCCAGTGGTCCATCAGAGCAGAGGTCAAACTTTTGCGCACACAAACACATATATATTTCTGTGTGTGCGCACATGTGTGATGTAATATAAAGGAGAAAATGGTGCAGTGGTTTTTGGAGACAGGAAAGTGCAGTGAAGTCAAGAGTCATTTATGACTGGGGCTGATCACAGTCGGGGTTGGAGGGTAAACTAGCGCCACGTTGACCCGCTCGGAGCCGTTCTTGGGGCAGATGATCTCGGTGAGTCCCTCAGGTCGAGGCTGGCTTAACAGCTCTCCTGGAAATGAGATAAAAGAAGGTTCGTTTAATCCACACTGGTATGCACAATCAGTTAATTTCACACAAACAATAGAATAATTTAATATTTTAGTGCAATTACAGAATCATTTGATGAATGCTGCAATTACAAGCCAGACAAACGTGAAGTGTTACTTGAGAGAAATGCAAAAACAATCTTCAAAATTGACTAGTAAACTTACTGACTGTTTATTATTAAAAAAATGTGAGCTGTTTAATACTGATTACAATAGTTGGCTTGCAGAAGTAAAAATACCACTCATTTTCTCCATCAGGATATTTATTTTTTAGTGTGTAACTTTAAATAATTTGAAATATGTTTAAAAAAAACTAAATATGCATTAATCTGAAAAAAAATATTTTCAATAAAGTTTTATGATTATGCATATTTTTATTCATTTATCATCATATAATTGTTTTTTTTTTTCTCTCTCATTAGTGGTTTCATCTATGTTTTAAGCTTTTTTTTTTAAGCAAATCCCTGCTGAATCCCTCGGTTTTAGCTGGTCGACCAGCCTGATTTTAGAGGGCTTTGGGCCATTTCCAGGCTGTTTTTCAGGCATTTCCAGCCTGGTCTAAGCTGGTTTTGGCTGTTCATCTCCCAGTCTGACCAGCTAAAATCAGCCTGGAAATGGCTGGAAACCAGTCTGGAAATGGGCAAAACCCAAACACATTGGGAAGGAAGGGGTTTACATTTGTTTACTGTTTTACATGTAGAGTGCCCCCTCGGTTACCTTAACCTCTTAAGGCTCAAGTTGTTGTTTTTTTACATGCATTTTTACTTTTCTTTGCTGTTTGGGCTTATTGAAACCTAATTAGAATAAAACCCAAGTATCATCTTTTGATATGATGTACTTTTAGAGAAAAATGATGTCTATATGTGGACTCGTGGTCCGAATTTCCATAAAATACAATAAATTCACCTTTGTGTAATGGAATGAAAAACTCTTTATTTATCTTTGAACACCACAGTTTTTTCCTGACTGTTTTTAATGCATTAATAACACATACACACATATTTTTTTAATGTGTTTTGACTATCAGTAAAAATAACATTTTTTGCCCATTTTTGACCGTTAAAATAGTGTTTGTGCCTTTTTATATGCTGCAAAACAGTTGCAGGATGACACTGTATATCTGTAACAAAATATAAAACATAAGACATAAGAGCTAAAATGTGCTGTCCACGTATGTGGCCACTAAGCCCTAGGAGGTTAAGGACAAAATAATGTTGATGTGTATGAGGAAGAAGCCAGTGCACGAGGGCTGGCTGAATGTCTCTGTGCTCACTTTTTGTTTTGACTGTTTTTCACAGACAATAAATCACTGAAAGATATATAAAGGTCGATATTCATTTACACAACACAAAAGAGATGCAAAAGAGTAGTTACACTAAGGAAATTATTGAAAATAAAGTAATGCGAATTATCTCATAGCAGGATGGTTGGTTCAATCTCCATGGGTGGAAAATGATGGGGAAACATACTTTATAATCCACTTTTGCAAGCGCAAATGTTTGTTGTTGTTTTTTATATTTTAGACAGGATGCCTGTTTATCACATATTATTCCCAAATGTATTTGTTTCCATGATCCTAGTAATTTAGCACGTTTCCTCAAACGAAAGAGTGCCTTTTAAAATCTACCACAAGATGGCGATGTTTATCAAGCATTTACCAACGCTAGAGCAAAACAGCTCGATGCCTTCATTAAATCGCCTTTTTAAACACACAACCGTGTAAAGGCTTAATATGATAAAGCTTTATCATTTTAAACTCAAAGATGACTACCAGGTTCCTATAAAACTCCTTTATGAATAACTACGGTTATGAAGTGTACCATGACAGCTTGTCTTCAGAATATAAAACCTGATTGTATTGAGGTTTAAAGTCTGTTAATGTCTATGGAACCAAAACAAAGTGTTCAGTCCACTCTACAAGCAGTCAGTATTGACAGGAGAGTCCCTCATGCCTATAAATAGAGAGCTGCAATGAAGGATTGGTGTGCTAGTCAGCAAGTCAATGTGCAAGCAAACGGCTACTTAAGGGGGATCAGACCAACCGCAGGAAGATAAAGCATTACATCATGTGTCAGTCCAAAAGATTATAGAACACCGTCATCTGTAGGCTACTGTACTTGCATGTGACTTTGAATTTTGCGTAATTCACTTGAAATGAAACCAATGTAGGGGCGACACAATGGTGCAGTGGGTAGTGCTGTTGCCTCACAGTAAGAAGGTCGTTGGCTCGAGCCCCAACTGGGTCAGTTGGCATTTCTGTGTGCAGTTTGCATGCAGTCTTCGTGTTCGCGTGGGTTTCCTCCAGGTGCTCCACCACAATCCAAAGACATGTGGTATAGGTGAATTAAATAAGCTAAATTGGCCGTAGTGTATGTGTGTGAATGCAAGAGTGTATGGGTGTTTCCTAGTGTTGGGTTGCGGCTGGAGGGGCATCCGCTGCGTAATAACATGTGCTGGATAAGTTGGTGGTTCATTTCACTTTGGCAACCCCTGATTAATAAAGGGACTAAGCCGAAAAGAAAATGAATAAATTAAACTTATTTATCAAGATACTCAGTCGATCTTCCTTTATAACTCATTTATAAATGACTAGAAAACAAGGTATTAAGCTAAAGAAGTAAAAACAGACAAATATTGCTATTAAAAATCAAAATGTTTCTATATATTAATTTGGGGACTGATGTTACTTGTGAGCCAATGTCACAAAAGAAATTAAAACCATAAAGTAAAAAATGTAGGATGAGATGATTTTGGGAATTGACTGGATCTTCAGATCATTGTCATTTGGAAATGTCATGTTTTGTTTTTTGTTTTTTATAAAAATTACAAGGCACATAAATAAAAATAAATAAATAAATAAAGAGTAACAATTTGTAATTTGCCTTTAACTAATTTTAAGTTCTGATTTTGAGGTGACAAAGCAAAACGCATGTATTGTTTTAACACAAGAAAAAAATGACAACACATATTTGTAATTTTTAAATCAGTGTTTCCCAAAGTAGGGGTCAGGACACCCTCGGGAGCTCGCTTGGCGATTTTCAAAAATCAAATTCATTTTATCGAACTATTAGAATTACCATATTATATCCATAACCTACTGAAGAACAAAACAGTAGTTAATAGTAACATTATTAACAGGTTAATAATTAACATAAAAAATTTACAAAAAAAAAATCTGCCTTTCGATTTGTTTTGTGACCTCTGTGGTGATTACATTGTATTAAAGTCACAGCAATTGCGTCAGATGCACCACGTTGATTTTATGACACCAGATTAAACTTTCTGATACCTTTACAGCACTCACATACGATAAAAATAAATACAGGCCACAACTGAACATAGAGGATGGTCTCCGAGTGGCGTTCTCCAAAATAAATGATGAACAGACTTGGACCTATTGGTATGTGTGAAAGGATTATATATCTATAACCAACGTAGTGAATACTGGGGGTCGCAAGTCACTATCCCTCCAATTCCCATCATAATCTCACTAAATAGCACATCATAATAATCATAACCTACATTTAATAGAAATGACATGCATACACGTTACTTAAGAGTTTACAATGTTTTCAGAAACACTATAAACCCTTTTTAATTTGTGACCCAGCAGAAAAACAGCATAATAACATCAGGTTTGATCTGGTTGTAACAAAAGACAAGCTTCTTAAAATACAAAGATTTCCCCCCTAGGCACTTCAGTTAAATGAGAAAACAAAGTATGCCATAGTACTTTAACACTTAAAATAACTGCGTACATCATGGCACCATGTGGCCCGACAGGTACACCACTTACACCATTATGCTTATTGATTTTCTGCTCTCCTTCATTCTAAATAAAGGAGAAATTCCACTAGATTGAACATTAGAATGGAGCAAACTAGAAAGCCAAGGTTACCGTATGTGAGAATAGGGACGGTGTTGCTTTTTCTACAAGTATTCACTGTGGAGGCTTAATAGGAAATTAGTCAGCAGTTGCTTTATAGGACTCATACAGAATAAAGGTGAGTGCTCCTGCTGATTCATGCATTAGTTATTATTATTACTTACTCCTTCAGTCTGGGTCACATTGTTGCTGATATATGTTGCAATATTACAGTCATTTCTGGGAGTTATTTCTTGACTTTTGCACTGAACTTGATTTCTAGCTGCTCTTTTGTGTTTGTTCCTCTGCCAGACTCTCCATTTCTGCTTCACAGACTTTTTTTTTTTTGTTCTTGCTCTCTGAGGTGCATTATCAGGTCCTTAAAAGGTAAACTGCACTCCCCGGCCAAACCTTCAAGTCAATACTGCTGTACAAGCATCCACTGTTAGGCAGGCTTTCTAGCAGGTTTTATGTATAAAACACAAGAGCGCTGAACCGCAAGGAGCACTCGAGGCATGTGTGAGGAACAATGACTTCTGCAGACCTGCACTTTTCTTTTCTGAAACCCAGCCTCAGAAACGTAAATGTGACTGCTGCAAATTTTGAAGCCTTTGTAGTAGTTAAAGAGACAAGTCTATGTAAAATATGTCAAAATATAGAGAAATGTCTAATCTTCGGACAAAACACCTTCCATTTTTTCCCTTATTCAAATGTGGAGGTAGAATAAATGTACACGAACTAACTTATAGGAACACATTAATATTTTGGAAATAGGCTCCTTAGAGTTAGAGTTCCCTAGAGTTAAACAATTCCGTTTTACAATTTCTGAATTCATTGAGCCAATCTCTGACAGGAGCACTTTTAGCTTAGCTTAACATAAATCATTTAATCAAATTAGACCAAAGGCATATCGCTCAAAAATGTAAAGAAATAAATAAAATTTAAAAATTGGCTACTATCATAGGTGCAATGATATTATGCAGTGTTACCTACTAGCTAACTGGGGACTATTTTCAGGCTCTGCGTAATATTAATACGCCTGCTGCAGTCATAGTATGGCAGCAAAGCAAACTTTTGTTTTATGCCGGAATGAGAGTATGGTTCCTAGCTATACCGATCTAGAAAATAGCAACTTTTAACTTTCTGTTGGTCTTAGTACACCATGTAACAACTAGGCATGGGACGATAACCGTTTTAAAGATATGCGGTTTGGAAAAGTCAAGGTTTTAAAACAGTCAAAATTTTCTTACAATACCGTTCCTAAGGTATGTGTACGATTTTTTTTATTTACTTTTTTGTTTTGTTTTTTTGGACAACAGTATCTCCAGCAGAATAGTTCTCCAAAGATGCCGTTTTAAATTGTAAAAAAGATCTGTTTTAGAAACTAATGAAGACAGCAGAAGTCAATAATTAATTTGAATTATTTAGCCTGACATGTTTACTGCTCCAAAATATTTCAAATGTTGCTTAAAATTAAATATATTGTGCTTAAAAGGGAAAAAAGGTTTCAATTTTTACCCAGACATAAAAAAAAAATAAATAAATTTTTAGAGTGGTAATCACAATATCGTAATACCGTAAAATTTTTATCCAAGGTTATCATACCGTCAGAATCTTATACCAGCCTATGCCTAGTAACAACAGAAGAGTTGAGCTTTAAATAGGAAAATGATCAAAACTCTTTTTACACTTTGTTTAAGGAGATGCTAATGGTCTAATCTGATTCAATGATTTATGCTAAGCTAAACTGAAAGTGCTCCTGTCAGACCCGAAGATCATCTGAATGGATTCAAAAATGGTAAAATTCAACAGTTTTACTCTAGGGGACTCATACAATTAGCCTGTTTCCAAAAAAAGGAGAGTATTGAGGATTACTGAAGTATGCGATATAAGTTCATGTGCTTGAGAATATATATTTTTTTCAGAATATTATATTATTCTTGTCTTTTGTACATGGCGATATTGCACCATGTACATAAAAAGTTTTAAAATGTCACTTAATTAGGCAGGTGCACACTACGAAAAATTGTTGGTGCCTTAAATTAAGTTGAATCAAATTAACTTAGCGACTCACATCAGTTAAACTCACTTAAAACATAAAGTTAAAATTTGATGCCTAAAATCAAAATCTAAGTTTATTTTTTCTTTCTTTTGATATTATATTTTTATTTTGACCTTAAAGCAACACAGAGCAATACAAAAAGCAGAAACAACTATAAAGACAGAAAAGAAAGGGCAAAAAAAGACAAAAGATTTTTTGTTACATCAGTTCCTCCAGTTTTATACATAGGTTAACAATGTTACACATGTATTTCTAGGCCAGTGAGCACGGGCAATATGATATTCTTGCAAACAATGACAGGGTCATACCTTTAAACTGTTATTCTTGACATCTGACAGATAATTAAAAAGAGTTTCCAGGTGGCTTCAAAGCTAGAAAACCTATCAGAAAGATTGTGTCTACGTTTCTCTAAATGTAAAGTTCTACAGAATTCTGAAAGTCAGGATTTAAAAAGTGGTTTTGATGCCTTTTTTCATAGGCAAAGAATAATTTTTTTTAGCTATCACTATTCTATATTGGACAGCTTTTTTAATTTGACGACTGAACCCCGGAAGTGAGTCAGACCAACCAAAAACAGTAATTGCTGGATCAGGGTCAAGCTCACAAGAATAAGCCTTAGAGTAGAAGCTAAATATTTCTCTCCAAAACTCAAAAAGTTTTGGCCAAGACCAAAAAAGATGTCCCGATGAGCCTTCCGCAGATTCACATTTGTTACATTTAGAGGAGATGGCGTGATAGAATTTATTAAGCTTAACCCTAGAATAATGAAGCCGATGTACTACTTTATATTGGATTAGTTGGTGTCTTCAGTTAATAGAACATGTATTTATTAACTTGATAGACGTTTTCCAGTCCTCATGGTAATTTCAATGCCTAAATCTTTCTCCCAGAAATCCTTTAAATACAAGGTAGATATGTTGAACTGACCAGTAAAAACGGGAAATCAAATTAGAGGCATCAAGAGAGGCAGAAAGGAATTTATATATATTATGTTCATCTGCTAATAGTTCAAAGTGGGAGATAAATGTACGAACATAGTTTCTCAGCTGTAGATATCTAAGAAATGCAATGGTAAAAGATCAAATTTCTGTTTCAGCTGAGGGAATGCAGCAAATTTACCTTCCATGTACAAGTCTCTTACAGTGACCATTCCTTTATTGGATCAAATTTAATATGTGGAGTTATGGCTTAAAGGTGTGGTCATGAGCAATAGGGGTAGACGATGTGGTAGATGGCAACTTTAATGCTTTCCGAACCTGACACCATATTTTGAGAGAGCTGCTAAGTAACGTAATTTATTTTAATAAATTACAGTAACAAAGACATATTGTCATGAGTTATTGATCATATAATTTGACAATGTATGCATGGCCTGTTCTGATCTTTCAATATTCTTGTGAAATAAACTCAAACAATTTACACAGAAATGTGACAGGACAACTGAAAGCGAAACAGAAAACAGCAACTTCCATTTCTGCTCTGACAGCCACAAAACTACTCTGAAAGCTGTGGGTTTGTGCTCGATTAGAATCAATGCTCTTAAAAAAACACTTTGCCTTCAGAAGAAACTTGTGATTTCAGTCAGGCCATTTTAAATCTTGTCTGGCCAGTGCACTTTCACAACACATCCCATAAATGTATAAGAATTAGGTCAGTAGGCGATGAGCAGCTGGTCTTTTGTGTCTGTTCAAATGCATTCATCCCCATGAGCATCTACGCTATGAAAACAATCCCATCGAATATGTTTTCCACCACCTCTGGAAGTGACCCAAAACCTTTCAGAACCTGTATTTACACCTCTATTTAGTGTAGTCCACTTGTGGCAGGATCAAAAGTGCAATGAATAGCAGGGGAAACGGGTTGTAAATGATCAGCAGAAGTTCCTGTTGCTGATTAAAATAGTTAATATGTAACAAACACTGGTCAGTGCTGAGACAGCTACACTTCAAAAATGATTTTGCTCCTTGTTCAAACTACTCATTTAAAATGAGCTGAAACAACGCAATATTTGAGATTTTTTTGGTTCAACTTAATTGTTTTATGTTCAATCCACTTAAATTAAGTTAACTTAATTATGTTGGGATGACATAAATTGTGTAAACTCTTGCATTTTTACAGTGTAGGAAGCCTGGATGAAAAAAATGAAATAAAAAATCCAGATCTCCCGCACCTCCGTGACCCACAGACTCCCCTCAGAGCCATGACACTTACTCAACATGCTTTACAGCTCATATTTCATGGTTTGCTGTTTGTCTGTGATCAACACTGCTGATTTAAGAGAATTAAAACACCAAACATCCGTGGTGACGGTGCTGCCATGATGTCAAGGTCAGGTCAGGTGACATTTCAGTCAACATTATTACATATTAATGAGAGACAGGGTGCAGGATTCTACTTTCACTGCTCGAGAAGGAAAACACACATGAAAATAATTCTGTTTATCACTGAATCAAGCCGTGTAGCTGTTACGGTCCGTTGCAGGGTTCAGAGGAGGAAAAACAAAGAGCGGATCCAAACGCAGCATTTAAGATGATTTAATGAAAAACTATAACAAAACAGGAAAACTAAAACAAGGCAAAACAAACCAGGAACATACGGACATCATAGGAGTAACTCAAAATACGACAGACAACGAGAGGGGTACACAACCTGAAATATAATCCGCAGCCGTGAATGTGTGTGTGTGTGAGAGAGTGTCTTGATGACGGTCAGCTGGAGTAGGTGAGTGTGTGTGTGTGTGTGGCATGACTGGATTTGTTGTAGTCCATTTGAGTCCGGATATGTAGTTTAAGTGAATGTGAGTGTGTATACCAGCGAACTCTGATTGTAGCTCGCTGGTGACAGTGACAGTAGCTAAACGACTAATGAAAAGAATACTGTGATCTGCATTTGGAGCTATTTTTATGGGAATCTCTAAACATGAAGAAAATATTTTAGCTGATTTTGAGTTTTCTAATTATTAAGGAAATAAATATCTAATTTACACACACACACACACACACACACACACACACACACACACACACACACACACACACACTATATATCACAAAATGATCATTATCGTGATAATAGTATGTACAATATACATAATCGCAGACATGTGTGATGATGAATTTATTTTATGCATTGGTGGTAAATCTAAATTTAACCAATAAGATGAGGCCTCATTCAATTAAATTTAATTCATCTTTATTTCTATAGCGCTTTTACAATGTAGATTGTGTCAAAGCAGCTTCACATAGACGATTATAGTGAATTGAAACACGTCAGTTCAGTTTTCAGAGTTTAAGTTCAGTCCAGTGTGGTTTATTATTCACTGCTAAGAGTCAAAACACTGAAGAGCAATCCATTAGTGCGCATCTTACTATCTTAATCCCCACCTCGCAGGATGGTTGCTGTCCTTATATTGGCTGGAACGACCCAAAAGGTGAACCCAGAGCTGAAACTAAACACTGATTGACTGCTGTCATTCTTTTTCTTTTTTGTCTCCCATCATTAGAGTCAGAATATCTGCTGAGATTTTCACACATTCATAGTGTTTTAAAAGAGTAAATGTTTGCACCTTGACACAGTTTTTAGTGTGAATACGAACCAATTAGGTCTGAAAAATACAGTATCTTTCACCTGTTTGTTTTAAATAATTTATTTAAAATCATAGTTAATAAAACTAGCATTTTTCTAAGGGAATGTTATATCGTAAGAATTATTGTTATCACAATATTCAACATGTTTTTCCAGTATTGTGCAGCCCTAACACACACACACACACACACACACAAATCATGTGATAAGACTGGACTAAAGGCCGCTAAAATGTTTAATAACTAAAAATAGGTATGATGTTGTCTAAAAATGAACATGAATATATCTGAAAGTTATAAATGACAACATTTTAAGAAGACATGTCATCTTTACAGAATTTTTAAAAATGTTTTTACTCAAACACACAACTATAAAATCTGGACTTTATTATGCATTAGTAACTAACAATAACTAATAAACCCTTATTGTAAAGTGTTGTAAAGCTAATAAAATTATGCACTATTTCCACCAATTGATGCATTCTAAAAAATACTGGGTTCCACACAATTGATTTGTGTTAGGACAATATAATGGAGTTAGGTTACTTATTAGTGTTTAAAAATTTAAGTAAACTGAGCATAAATCAATTGAGTTTTCAACAAAAAAAAACTTAATAATTGTGTTGTTTCAACTCATTTTAAATAAGTAGTTTGAACAAACAGCAAACATCATTTTTAGAGATTAGATTGCTTCAGCCATCAACACAAACACTCATCTTAGAAATAACAGGTGACAAACTCACCCTCCACCTTGAAATTAATACCACATAATCTTCAACACTAAAATCCAGTTACACACCGTTCACACAGTCATTATTAAGCGGTAAACCTGTCCCGCGCCTGGAGGCAGGGAGGACAAAAAAGTGATCCTAGAGAGAATTAGTTACCAACACAATAAATCTCTAAACACTAAATCTCTAAACACAACGCAGTTTAAACATCCTGTGCTCGCCGGGGCAGGAAGCAGCAGAGAGAAGGAAACAATGAGAAATATCTCCATAACAAAGAGCACTGTTGCTACACTGCTGTCTAGCTTTGCCTTCACTCCTACAGTCTACTGTGCTCATATTGAAGATCTCACATTCCAGACGAACATTCTTCAGCTTTTGTTGTCTGAGCACTGAAGTTTCTATTAACAATGAGGCGGACACTAACTCTCAATAATCAAAACAACGTGACAAAAATTCTGATTGTTGGGACTTTTCAAGGGAAATTATGTAAATATTTGCATCAGACATACCAGCGATTGGTTTCATGAAGATTTTAAAACATGTTTTTACACTGAATTTGTGCACTGATTTATTCCAATTCTGGCTAATAATATCAATGAGCGGGTGATATTTTTTGGGTTTGTTATGGCAGATAAATAATAAATTGAGAATATTATAATTCTACTCTGTTTGGGATAAATAAACAGCAAATAATAGTGCTAAAATTGATATTAATTTTGAGAATTGTCACAAGTCTTGTCATTTAACAGAAATAATGTACAGTATAGATTATAAAGTCATGGTGCAGTGGAAAAATAATTAATATTGTGTACGACTCCCATGAGCTTGAACGACTGCATCCATACATCTCTGCAATTACTCAAATAACTTATTAATAAAGTCATCTGGAATGCGTTCTTGCAGGACTCCCAGAGTTCATCAAGATTCTTTGGATTCAGCTATAATGTCTCCTGCATCTTACCCCAGACATGCTCAATAATGTTCATATCTGGTGAGTGGGCTGGCCAATCCTGGAGCACCTTAACCTTCTTTGCTTGCAGGAGCTTTGATGTGGGGGCTGAAGTATGAGAAGGAGATATGAAGAGTTCAGATGCAAAAACCTCTAAATGCCATCTGAAATGTTCTCCTAAAATGACCATTTTTGTCAGCTGCATATGTTTATGTTCAGCTATTTCACTTTGAAGCTAATGTAAGTAACCTATTCGTCACTATAAAAGTAAAATCACTGAGCCTACACACAGGAGTTGGAGAAAAATGCTTATTTTAGAAGAAAACATCAGATGGCTTTTAGAGGTTTTTGCATCTAAACTCTTCATATATATCTACAGTATATATAGAGAGAGAGAGATAAGTCTCTATTGATGAATTTGAAACATAATAATAATACTTTTGTGAAAATTGTGACAAAAGATGGATTTTTCTGCTATAAAATTGCATACTAATAGTCAAAATTTTTACATTATTTTAACAAAGGCCATCTAAAACATTAAAGTAGACACTTTACTATAATTTATTTAATACATTTCTACATGTATAAGATCACTGTTGTCAATTCAATTTCATGCTAATTTGTATTTGATTATAGAACATTTGTTTAATAACTGTAGATCATGCATCCCTAATAAAATAACAAGTATTGATGTCATTTAATTACCATGAAAGAATCTTAAGATCTGCATCTCTCAGTTAAATCAAAAACTAAGACCCATTGTAACCACACAACACAAAAGCCAGTCTATCCCTCCAGCCACATTCCAGATATTTCCCAAAGCCGTTTTATCTTTAACGCATTCGTGCTGTGACTCGCTCTGCTGCCCTTTATGACGTCTCAAATCTGGGTCAGAGACATCCTGGAATGCGGCATCTTTTCCCTGGGTGTCCAGAGGATGTGGATGTCTTAAAGGAAACGCCAAAATAAACTGCCTCTGGAATTAACAGCATGTATCTGACACAGCACGTGTCATACACAAGTTCTGCTTGATTTACTGAATCACTGAACAGAACCGAACAAACCCGGACTGCAACTATTAGTGAATGTTTCAAGCCCTTGTTTTGAAGGTTAAAAATTCTACAGTGCACTACAAGCATCTGCCTATCTGTAGCACATAATGTGTTTTCTATGGCTGGGTATTGATTCAGATGTCATGATTCAATTCCGATTCACAAGCTTCTGATTTGATTTTCGATTCACTGCATCAATATTCAGGGGTTGGACAATGAAACTGAATCACTGGCCAATAATAATTAGACCAGGTTTTATTTGAATGTTTAATTAGCAGAGTAAAAGCACAGTTTTGTCTAAATTATTGCAATGCACACAACATTATGGGTGACATATCAGCGTTCAAAAGAGAACAAATTAATGGTGCAAGTCTCACTCCACATTTATTCACTGCTTTTGACAATCGTTATTGAAGCCATCACTTATTTATCATTATTATTATTATTATTATTATTATTATTATTATTATTATTATTATTATTAACAGAAAAATCTACTTTTTGAGTTGTAGTTCAGTGTGTTGGATGGTAAACAGTGATCAGGCGATACTTTAGGATGAACAGCCACTCAAGGCCGGAGGATTAGAGCTCTGACTGATAAAGCACAAAGCAGGGTCATCCCCATGAAGACAAACATATACACACAGCAACACAAAAATAGACCTGAGGGATTCTTTGAGGATTAAATCAATATGGGTTTCTCCCTTTAACCTTGTGATTGTAAAAGAAGTCAAAAAACATCTGAGAAGAAAGGGAAATAATTAAAAGATTGTCTGAAACAACTAGTAATCGTGGCACTATATACAGGTGAAATGTAATTTCTTCATAAAAACAACTGAAATGTAAACATAAAACTGAAACATTTGTGCTAAATCTAAATATAAAAAATATAAATAAAACAACAACATTTCCAAAACTTTCAAACTTCCCAATGGGAAAATAATATTATTTTTCATGATACTAAAACAACACTGAATAAAACATATTAAAATGTTACTAACCTACTTATTAACCCCGTAACCTACTTTTCATAGACAAATCCTATCGGATAAAATTAAATCCCGCTTATTCCTTTTTGCCAAATAAATTTTCTGGGAAGAATTCACAAAAAAATAAACTGTAATTTGCTGAATATTCTGAAAAGAATCGACTAAAATTAATTGTAATTGCTGAATATTCTAAAACAGAGAAATCACTAAAACTGCATTTGTACTTGATAAACTTTATGGACAAAAATTTCATTAAAAATAATTGTTATTTGCTGAATATTCCTGGAAGGAAAAAAAACTGTAACATGAATTGCCATTTCCTGAATATTTAGAAAAGAAATCACTGCAATGAGCTGTTTTTTTGCTGGTCCATAAAAGTGATAACTTTAATCATTTAATAATAACATACTATAGAAAAAGAGCCCAATTTGAACAGAATCCCTCTGATCAATGATCCCTCTGCACATTCAGTCCAAAAACAAGTCTATACTATTAGTATACAATTATAAAGATGTAAACAAATGCACACATTGATTGGCACATGGCCAAGGCTTAACAGCCATCGCAATTGAGACGTCTCAGTCAGTGCAGTGTGTCCTGATGGGATTTACATGCATTGTATACTCGGCTGAAAAGGGGAAACGCTTGAGTTTAACAGTTAAAATCTTCTTTAAACACATGTCAGTGTTTTAAGAAATAAACATCTCTGAAATCAAAGATCTGGTTGTGGCCATGAAGACTGAAAAGAGCATACTACCTCAAAGAGGAATGATGGTGATGTATTAAAGTCAACAGACAATTAGACAATCATTAACTATGAGGTGGACCACTTATGGTTATTCATTTCTGCCTAAACAAACACAGGTTGAAAATGAGCTCAACCAAAATTCAACATTTACTAAACTGAATGGAATTTAAAACATAAAGAGCAGACAAAAACAACAAATCATTATTGGGATCTGGATGGTTTTCCACAAATGAATGATTCAACTGACTTCAGTTCTTTTGTGTTCAACAGAAATTGAAATCATACCGGTTTGAGCAAATGATGGTCATGTTTACTCTGGTATCGAGATGTATTTTTGTTAATCTAGTTATAAATGGATGACACAAAGAGCTTATGCTCTGTTGACCATCTCCAGAGGTAATCAAAGACACAATTAAATTTTAGAGATGTGCTGAATTTTCAAACATTTAAAGCTAAAAAGTTTTTTGTTTTCAACCAAAATAGATAAACAGCCAAAAAAATTGGCAAATAAGGCTATGCTGCTTTGTAAGGACCTAGTTTCACACTCTCTCCAGCCATAGACACTGTGTGCTCTGAAGCCGCTTCACACTAGACACAGAAAGCAATGTGCTATGAAACCCCTTCATTTCAAAGGCTGTGCAAGGGCGATTTGCTGCTGTGTTGACCAAAGTGTAAGAGCAGCAAAGCGTACTGTTAAAAACCTTGTATACACATTGGAATCAAAGTTCAAAATAGTAAAAAAAAAATTCTTATGTACATGCATAGTTACATAACCACAAACCGCACATACTCACCAGAGATGTAAAATCTGCTCTAATAATAGACCAACAGGACATTGCTATGTAGTATATTATTTAATAAAATAATATTTTTTTACAAAGAATGTTTGGTTTTGGTTTTCAGCTAAGTGCATCCAGAACATTCAGTTCGGAATATTCACAACACTGCATCCCTAATTAGTTGGATTTTTTTCATAGTGAAAATGTCACATGGTTAAACAATTTCAAGCTGAAAAAGAGCAATTACTGGGATATTTTACTCCAAAATGAACATTTACTGATTATTTACTCACCCTCAAGAGGTTAAAAACCTTTATGGGTTTCTTTCTTCCTTTGAACACAAAATTATTTTTTTAAGAAAGCTGGGAATCTGTAACCATTGACATCTATAGTAGGAAAAACAAATACTATGAAAATCAATGATTACAGATTTCTGACTTTCTTCAAAATATCTTCTATATTCAACAGAAAAAGAAACTCAAACAGGTTTAAAACAAGTAAAGGGTGAGTACATAATGACAGAATGTACATTTTTGTGTGAACTATCCCCTAAAGACATGATCTTTAATGGGCATGTTGAGAAATAGCGCACCAAAATGATGCATTCATTGCATTGTACCAAAGTAATCAAATAATTGTAGTTGCCATCCACAATTATTATGAGCCACCTAACATGTTTGTTCATGTTCAGTCATACTTGTGTCTCGCAAAAACAACTACAGTAAAAGTAATGCAGAAAGTGCCAAAATAAGGTAATTTGGGCGAACAAACTATTAAGTACACACCTTCAAACACAAAATGTATGACTCTGTCCCAGTTTCATCCACAAAATTATCAATATTATCTGCTGGAACTACAAGCATGATTTATAAACTCTCTGGGTCATAATACACATTCATTAGTCCACCAGACGTGTGTGGAAGTCCTGACATGGAAGACGTATCATGACTAGAAATAGCAAGTGACTCAAAATCACCCTTCTTAGACTTCATTCATCGCAGACAATGAGGGGAAATCAGCAGGGAACGAAACCATGACAAATCCATATCAATCTCTCTCAGCAACACCAAAATCTGATTATAACACACAACCGGCCATTCACAGACCTGAGGAATTCAGAAACATTTCTTGAGCACAATTCATCTATTTTCTTCTTCAAACACACATCTGATTTCAATGTCTTTTTCATCTCATTCCAGATGTTTTAAAACATTTCATGCATCTTTTTCTTTTTCTGTATTAAAGCTAACAATTTGGTAAATCAAATCAAGGCTTCATTTCGACATCTTTAGTGAGCGCTCTAATCTCCAACACTGTGTGTAGACCGCAAGTGCTCTATGCTGCACTGCTGTTAGTGTTGACAGCTTGTAGTTTCACCGCCCACATGGACAAGTTGAGACGATCTGAGTGACATGTAAAGCAAATGAACACAATTTGTTTTACAAGCTATTTAGTGCTTTTAGTTTAACCCTCAAGCCGCCTTTCCACTGCACGCGACATTCAGACATGCCTGACGGAATTCACCCCACAAGTATCAGTGTAGCCCTAACCCTAAATGCAGCAAAAAGGCGATAAAGTCATCCGGCCGGCTTCAGACTTTTCGCATCTGCCCTGCAATGAGATCATCACAAGCATACATTATGGTCCTCTAAAATGAATTGCTTAGTCTGACACTTTACGCCAGTCATGCTCAGTTGAATCTGTATTGATTTTGGAGAAACATGGAAAACATGGAAAAACTGATTCACCTTTAAAAAACAAACTATAAGTTAATTTTATATTTAATTAATGCAATCGGAATCATCATGCATGGCATTGTATTACTTCCATTCAAATTATGTTGAATTAAATTATCAAAATATAATATAATTGATTTGATGGCATTTCGTCTCATTCTGATGTTCATGATTTCGTGCTTTCAATGATTTCAATGTTGTAAACTGCTGTGCTGTTTAACATGCTGTTGAGCCAAACAATTTTTCAGGAAATTTTACAATTAATAATGTCTTTACAGACTTCTGATTCATCAAAGACGCATTAAATGAATCAGAAGCAGTATTAATTAATAAAAAAAAGTTTAATTAATATACGTATAGTTTATTTTATTTAAACTTAGACCAAAATAAGCAGAGTTGTTCTTGTTTTGTTTTTTAATAAATATTCCATATTACCTTTGAATTCACTTAATTTAATGACAATTACATTTTATATCTCCACTGAAAACAGGAAATTTGCTAAAAACAAATCTTTTTTGTAAAAAAAAAAAAAAAAAAAAATTTATATATATATATATATATATATATATATATATATATATATATATATATATATATATATATATATATATATATATATATATATATATATATATATATATATATATATATATATATATATATCAATTTAATTAATTCTTGCTAAAATGTTTATTAATTATTATGTTTTAAAGTAATAAAACCAAACTCATTAAATGTTTATTTCTTTAGATTTTTTACATTTCAAGCATTTTACATAAAAGCAGTAATTTTAAATTGAATTAAAATGTATTTATTCTAAATAAATATTCCATTAGTTTTAAATTAAATTAATTTACTGACAATCGAATAAGAAAACTTCCTCCTCCTTTCCTACTGTCTAAACTGAAATTTATTAAAAACAAAAAAGAATTTGTAACAATTATACATCTTTACTGATTTCTGATCATTTCGATGCAGCCCTGCAAAACAAAAGTATTAATTATTTTTTAATAATAAAATCAAACATGTTTTTTTTTTTTACATTTTAAACATTTGTACATAATAAAAGTCTTAAAATAAACAAAACTTTTTAAAATATTCCTCTTTTACATTTTAACTTTGACCAAAATCTGTTGGTGTTTTCAAATAAATATTCCAATATTTCCACATTACTGCTAAATTAATTTCAATTTAAACACAAAAATGAAAACCTACTCTTTTCCCACTGACGTCTCCATTAAAGACTCTTCATTTTAAGGCAAATGGTCTGTTTGTCCCAGGTTTACTTCACACTGCACAGAATATCATATACGCAGATCACACTCAAGTGGAAGTGTGAAGCAGATCAGTGTTCAAGCTGTGCTCATAAATGTAACCCAGTGCTCAGTCACGCAAAATAATTCAACATATTTATAAACACACCATTAATTATTCCACCCATGCACACACAAACACACATACAGTATATGCACCCCGATTTCCAACAAATACATGAAAATACCATTCTCTGTCCTAACAGAATCTCTCAAGCCATAAAAGACCTTTCTTAACCACTGGTTTCCAGGAATAGCAGCATTTCTCCTGCTGGAGGAAGTTCCCTCTGCTTTTACTGCCAAAGGTCATGGCTGGAGCACTGAATCCATACGGACAGATCTGTCCATTTACAACACACTGCAGCTGCCAGTACAGCAGTTACACAATCAACAAATGAAGCGTGTTTAAATGAATCAATCCTCTCCAGCGCTGCACAGCTACACAAATCAATAAGACTGGTATCGCAATAAATGCTGCTTTTTTTTTTTACTTAGTGCACTTGGAAGTAGTCAACAGTGCCAGTACACGTACACCAAGCCAATTAACGAGAGTTTTAAAGGGATAGTTCACGCAGAAATGTAAATTCTGTTACGGTTTACACATCCTCCACTTGTTCCAAACTTGTTTGAGTTTCTTTCTTCTGTTGAACACAAAGGAAGATATACTGGAGAATGTTGGAAATAAACAGCCATAGGTGGAACAAAAAATACTTTGGAAGCCAATGGCTTTTTTTTTCCCCAACATTTTTCAGAATATCTTCTGTATGCACAATACATCATTTCAGCATCAATATCACAATCTGTGCATCCGTAATAGTCACACTACTGGATCTGCAATGTCCAGAATGGCTTATTATTGTCTAGATATGCCATCATTGTCTATTTTGGAAAAAGTAATAACAAAAGAATGTTTTAGTGAAGGTTTAATTTCTGCATTATACAAGATGCTGCTGTCAGGATCAAAGGAATCTTCAAATTGTAAATTGGAAGCTTGGAGATTAGATCTCAAGGAGGATATTTCTACAGAGGACTGGATGAAGACATGAGGAAGCTCAATCACTAACTATGAACACTCGTCTGAAACTGGTACAATATAAGTGGTTGATGAGGATTAACTCCAGTTGTATTGCATAAATATAACGAAAATATTCCAGATACTTGCTTGAGATGCAGGGACCTTAAAGGAACGTTGTATCACTGTATATGGGAATGTAAAGGTATACAGAACTTTTGGAAAGGTGTGAAAGAAATGATAGAAAAGATTCTTAAGGTTATACCAATGTCTCCTTTATTTTTTTATTTCATTTATATCTCAAGGAGATCAAGTTAAAAAAGACGGAGCATATATTTATGAATATATGTATTCTGCAAGTGAAACAGCTTATTTCTTTAAATAGGAAAAGTATATGTGCACCAAATGGCTGTTGGCTGAAAGAGATGATAACAAACATGTCAATGGAAAAAATAACATATATTAAGAAATAAATACATAATTTAAATAATAATTTATCTAAAATAATTTAATAAAGTTTGGGGACCTTTTAGGTTGTTTTTAAAAGGTGGTGGAGTTGGAAATGTTTTACTAGAAGATTAGTAAAAGAGGTGATATTGTATTCTGATGAAGCCTTTTGTTTTGTTTGTTGGTTTATGTTATATCTGACACATGGAAATGTATATGTACATGTTAAGATATAATAAAAATTGGAAAAAAGAAAAAAGTATGGCTTATTAAATTAAAGTTAAATTAAAGTTTATTTGTTTTTGTTTTTTTTTTTTTTTTTTGGGGGGGGGGGGGGTTGTTTCTCTTAAACATATCAAGCGAGTTTTTAAAGCATTCAGGAACAAGAAACAATAGCATTTGTCACTTTAACAAAGACTAATTAAATTTTTATAGTTAAAGTTAAAGTCTTATTATACATTTGATTTTTAAACTGCCATTAAGACTTACCAGACAAATATAAAGCATGTTTGTCTCTCATCTGTAGAACAAAAGCTAGTTTAAAGGTAATTTTAAAAATGTATGCAGATGCACTCCACTTTAAAATCATCCTAAACATTCTAAAAATAGTGAGTTCACAAAAAAGTTATTCAATCCAGCTTGTGAAATATATTTCATATCGCAACGTATATCACTGAAAAACAAAATATTGCGATGTCATTTTTTTCCAATGTTGTGCAGCCCCATCCTCTTGTGTTCAATAGAATTCATAAATGTTTACAACCACTTGAGTGTAAGGAAATGAGGAGGAAATTTTCATTTTTGTGTAAACAGTCCTTTTGAGGTGTTCTTGAACTGCCATTTTTGTACTATATTCTCTGAAGTCCACTTATAATGTTTTTTACATCATAATTAAGAAATAATAGTGTTTTCTGTCTTATTTTGACCACTCTTGCTTGAACACACTCTTTGAATAGGCAATTCTATTAAAGTAAATGCTTTACTATGATTGGATAACAGTTTTGGATATTTCAAAATTTCCAAAAGTTTGAAAGGACACATCATCTACTCTTATAAAGTAAGCAATCGCTGATCAGTTCACGCATTACTGAATCAGTTCATGCATTAAACCAGGTGTAAGAGCAATAGACATGTCACTTGTTTTACCACTTTATTTTAGGCGAGCATTCACAACAAACAAAGATGTATTTTGATGATACCAAGAATCATGGGAGTTGTCATCTTCATTACATCCTATTCATGGACGAGTTAAAGTATTTAAAACTTACATAAGTTAAAATAAGCCATCAAAGCGAAATTAGATTATTATTAATTATTATTAATTTACTTTTTTTTTTATGTATTTTTCCTTATCATTTGCGTAAAAAGTATTATAGATTGTATAAATGTTTTTGTTCTGTTTTGTACTTTTGTACTAAAATTTATTTTTTTAAATAACCTTAAAAGACTTAAAACAGCGACAATCATTTTGCGATGGTTCCAAAAGGAGAACAAAAAAAATCTGACATTTCACCAGTTTTGGTACTATCTGCTGAAAAATTGGTACAACATGACTAGACTGAATAATATAGATAATTAGCAATTAGAGTATGCGTTGTGGTCAAATATGCAGTCTGATGTGCCATTTCAACAGAAGCCGAGCAAAATATAATGAGGCCTGTAGGTGGAGATAAGATCAGGACTAAAATAAGCTGCAGCTAAAGGAAACACAAACCTCTGACTGGCAAAGAGCACGTAGAGCACAGAGATAGAAAAAGAATGCAGGTGATAGCTGCTATCTAATCCTGCTTACGCACTGTTGACCTGATAGCACATTTAAGATCTTTTAATGTCAAGGCTTTCTGCACGGCTTCACTGCTATTCTGAATTGCACTTGAGTGTAGTATTTCATGAAAACATGTTTAACATGACCACAAAAACAGGCATCAGGAGGATCAGAAGGGGCTGCGTTTCACTTCATTCATTATTCATTTAAACTAAGGAGGTGCAATGTACAGTATAGTAATAATCTTGCTGTTATAGAATAATATAAGGTAGTGCACTGATACCATGGCACTTAAATATGTATGCTGGGTGACAACTACAATTAAAAAAAATAATAATAATACAATAAAAAAAATTCATAAATCAAAAAAATAAATAAATCACATGATCTTTCTGCAATTAAATCAATGTGGTCGGTGCAAAATTCAATAACAAATTCTAATTTAGTGTATTACACACTTAATTTGAAAGTACTGGTATATGAACAAATTGTAGTAATAGTAGTAATAATAATAATAATAATATTAATAATAAGCGTCGCGGTGGCGCAGTGGGTAGCTCGATCGCCTCACAGCAAGAAGGTCGCTGGATCAAGCCTCGGCTGGGTCAATTGGCATTTCTGTGTAAGGTTTGCATGTTCTCCCCGTGTTTGCGTGGGTTTCCTCCGGGTGCTCCGGTTTCCCCCACAAGTCCAAAAACATGTGGTACTGATGAATTTGGGAAGCTTAATTGTCCGTAGTGTATATGTGTGAATGAGTGTGTATGGGTGTTTCCCAGTGATGGGTTGCAGCTGGAAGGACATCCGCTGCGTAAAACATATGCTGGATAAGTTGGCGGTTCATTCCGCTGTGGCGACCCCAGATTAATAAAGGGATTAAGCAATAAAAAATGAATTAATTAATTAATTAATAATTAATTAATAATAATAATAATAATACCAACAACAAAAACGACTGTTAATGCATTAATTTGTCTAGCCTTAATTAATATGCATGACCAAAAAAAAAATTTGGTAAAGATTTTCAGTGCATTGCTATTCTCTCTTGGATTCTGACAGCCCGATCTCACAAGAAAGAAAACAAACAAACAAACTAAAATTTTACATATTGTCAGAAAAGTGGCTAATTCATACAAAGTCACAAGATTTATTCATATGAAAATGTATAATGTTTAAAAGGAACCCCACCTCTAATCCTTCCCCTCATTGAGGGATTAGCAAATTATACTAAAATGTCTGAATGAGATCCTAGACATGAATACGAATTAGTTGCTAATTCAAAAAATTACGAATTCCCATGAGATTGTGTTGAAGAGCTTATAGTTTTCAACCGGCAGACGATGCTCTGGGCTACTTTTTAACTGTATACACAAATGCTCATAATCACTGTCATGAGATTAATGTAAACACAGCTCACAAGCACTCTTATAGTTCGCTGAAACCCTTCCTAATTTTATTCTAAAAAGAATACACAGCCCCACAGCTCAATGTCTCTCTATTTTTTTCTCTCCATTTATTCACTTATTCAAAATCCATGTGAAATCAAAATATACAATGTCAATTTTGCTGTACGGATTGTTATTCTTTAGGTCATAGGTCTCAAACTCAATTCCTGGATGGCCGCAGCTCTGCACAGTTTAGCTCCAACCCTAATCAAACACAGTTAAGCAACTAATCAAGGTGTTCATGACTCTTTTGATCACCTCGAATATTTGGATCATCTGTGTTTGATTAGGGTTGGAGCTAAACTGTGCACAGCTGTGGCCCTCTAGGAATTGAGATTGAGACCATTGCTTTAGGTGAACAATTCACCTGTCCAAGTTAATCCACTGAAAAAAAAAAAGAAGTGTTTTGGTAATCTTCAAAGTCTGACCATTTGTTTCCGCGTTTGGAGAGGTGGTCCCTCTCTGTTGAAGACTTCAGCCACAATATCCTTACCATTAGTTTGCTTTGAAAAAATAATGAGCAAAAAAATAAGCCCTGTCCCCTACTCAATACTCTGTTTCAGTTGGATGTACATTAACAGACCGAAAAAGCCCTAAAGGTCTCAGCAACTTCTGGTTTGGGTGGACTTTAGAAGACTGTATCAAGCAAAAGCACTGATATTCTCATTTTCTAATATTCTGAGCATATTCAGGAAGGATTTAATTTTTTATCAACTCAACCCTCGTGTCTGACGCGCATGAATCAGCTGATGTGACTCATGTGATGACAACATTAAAAAAAAAAATTGAGATGGCACATCCATTGCAATCTCATCTACTCATACAGCCCTGCACAGGTCACATGGATAATTCTACAGGCTTACAATGTAGACCTCGAGGGAGTGTAGTGACATAACAGGATTGACTACAGCAGATTATTCTGGTGCTCGGGAATACAGGGTTTGAGGCCGAAAACATGCAAAACAAACATGAAATCATACAGATGGGGCGAGAAGCCAAAACACACAGCTTACGGACGCTTCTTTAGACTGATACTGTTGTAAACCCTGTTTTTAAACTCAATTACAGCAGATCTGTTTAGGAATACACACATTTGAGATCAAGCATACAATGAGAGACTTTCACTCTCATGTGAGACAGACATTTGAGTCAATCCATTTTTGCAGAACCACCCAAAGGTTTCCTGTTCCACTTTTGGATATGATTGCATTCTTACCTGCCTGTGTCCTAAATACAGTCAATTAAAAAATGGGACAAAATGAACAATTAAATATTGTGAAATAAGTATTTAAAGAAGTTTACTGTGAGATACTTAAACTTTATGAATTGGTGTTTGTACAATTTTCTCCTGCACCTAGTCATAAATTTCCACTTCAATAGCATTATCATACACCAAACTTCAGTTTTATTCATATCTGAAGGATTTGTTTGACTTTTTATGTAATAGGTTGCATGATTACATAGAACACTTTGTTTGTAATCTACAAAAATGTGATAAAAAGGTGGAGTGGAGTGAAGAGACAGTGATAGAGCCAATTCGGTGGATGGGGATGATTAGGAGGCCATGATGGGTAAGTGCCTATTGAGGGACTTTGGCCAGGACACCGGGGTTTCCATCCCTACTCTTTACGAGAAGTGCCATGGGATTTTTAATGACCACATTGAGTCAGGACCTCGGTTTAATGTCTCATCCGAAAGACGGCACCCACTGACAGTGTAGTGTCCCCTTCACTTTTACTGGAGCATTAGGACTCACACAGACCGCAGGTTGAGCACTCCCTGCTGGCCTCTCTAACACCACTTCCAACAGCAACCTAGTTTTCCCATATGGTCTCCCATCCAGGTACTGACCAGGCTCAGCCCTGCTTAGCTTCAGTGAGTAACCGGTCTTCGGCTGCAGGGTGATATGACTGTGTCATACACAAACATTACACATTTCAAGGGAAGACAGGTCAGCTTTTAAAAAGAGGAAATAAGATACATTTGGCAAAAGGGAGGTGAAAAAAAAATCCCCTCTCACAGAGCAGAAATCTGCAAAAATCTGAGCAATGTTTAATCTGTTTTTGTTAATAAACAATATTTTAAAATGCTATTTAATGAACCCTCTGGTTGTTGTAGCTTCGGTCATTGTTGAGATACTCTTTTAATGCTAGAAGCTTTATCAGCTTATACAAAGAATACACAAGACATTTCACTCGTATCTTATTTGAATGAGGAAAAGTGTAACGGTCAATATGGTGGATAAAGCCCCGCCTACTAGTACAGGAGCCAATCACTGATTGATATATGGTGAATAAAGCCCGCCTTCTAGTACAGGAGCAAATCATCAATCGCTATAGACTGACGATACTTCGGGGGAGCTGTGAGTTTCTGTAGATTTTGTGTGATTTGGGTGTTTAGAAATGAAATTAAAGTGACAGTTGTTGTTTAATTTTATTGTTGATTCCTAATATGAAATTCAATGGTAAGCTTGGCAAGCAGTTTTGGAGAATTTGATGTTTCCCCATTCAGACAGAACGCCCGAGCATACTGTCTGAGAGGTGTTTCAAAGATGGCCGCTTAGTGAAATGACATGCCTTAAAAGGACTTTGGCTTATATAGAAATATGTATCGTTATTGTTCAATATGGAAAATGATCATCAAGATTGCATTTTTGCCATATTATCCAGCCCTACCTGCGGTCAAACAGGGTGCTTATAAGAAGGTGCATTATACTGTCTGGTGCATATAAAGAAAAAAGTGCTTCACTTAACGCCTATAATGACTCAACTATAGAAGTATGGTTGTAAATACTAGTTCTTTTCTCACCCTATTAGTCTTGCTCTATTAGTATTACCCACCCTATTAGTCAGTGTTTTGCCTTAAAATGTAGTATGTTAGGCAAATATCACCACTATAAACTTACAGTATTCTTTAGAGTTTGGCAATAATCACAATAGAGATGGATAAAACCTCCTTTGTGATACAGCCAAAGTCATTGTGATCCTCTGTGAGGAGATAAAAATCAAGGAAACATAATAAAAGACGCCACACTTGGCCATTACTGAATCTCAAAATCAGCATCATTTCCCAGAATCCCACCGGCGGAATGTTTTCACAAACTGAATTTCCGGAGGTCCAGGGCAAGAATAGAGGGAAGCACGTTTTCAAATATCAGATCTTACTTCCAAACAAACTCCTGTTGAACTCTGAATAACCAAACCGCACGTTCTATACCACATCCATCTCATAAATACGGTCTTATCTTGAATATTTTATGACATACATAAGTCCTTCTTGTTCTACAGACGTAATGTTTTATCTCAGTACAGGCTCTGACATGTTCCTAATTCACATCTGTAAGGCATCCAGGAACAGTTCTCACCCTAAGGGTAATTTCATGAGGTGTAAATGTTATGAAATGATGCTATATGAACTCACTGATTACTTATTTGCAAGAAACTATATGACAATTAGTAGTAATAGTCCAGCGTGTGATTACTTAGTCTGCCTTGACTTAATTGCCTGTCCTTAAGGTTTCCTTTCACTCATGGGTAATCCAGTCAAATCCATTAAGGGGATTTCAGTAGGGCATCTCTGAGAGGAAACAGACTGACCCCACGTACCCAAACAGACCAGAGAAGAACTTAAGTACACTACGTCATTAAGACTAGCTGTCTGAAAGCTATGGAAGCTAAAAATAAAAAACGCTATCTGCCAATTTTTTGTCATTTTGTTTTAACTTTCTGACAAGTTTGAGTTACAATTTCACTTTTCAAAGAGTCAAAGAGAACAAAATCGACTTTTTGATAAAACTGGGATTAAATATCACAAAGAGAAATTAAATTGCTGTGGAAGAAGAAGCCACTGGCTGCCTTTTTTGTTATACAATATATTTGTAGATCAGATCAGAAGATGAACATGCAATGTAATGCATGCACGGTGGCTTTTGGAGGTGCAAGATTGCCTTTTGGGAGAGCAGCCGCTCAAGACAGTTTTGAGGGTAATAATACCAAACCACTTTGATGATGAACTTTGGATAATGGATTTTAAAATGACCAAAAAAAGATGTTTTTCAATGTGGTCAGTCCACTAGTCCCACAAAAACATGAAAACGGTGAAACTGCTACGGACATTTAACACGTAAATCAATCCTTTCCGATAAAATGTTGGCCCTCAACAACAGAAGAATAACAAATGAAAACACCACAACACATGACACAGACTCTTAAAAAGGGTTAAAGAAAAAAAAAAAAAAAAAAGGATACATTTATACGATTCATACATTTAGTTTTTAATTGCCCTTTTTCACTGTTTTACGCTGTTCAGCGCCACGCACTGACAGGTAAAAGCTGCTGCTCTCTCTATTTTGGCTGTAGTCTTGGCCGCCACGAGCCCTCTGACAACCTTTCATAGACGAAAGTCGAAAGAGAAGAAGAGCAGGGTGGGGGGGAGGATTTGCAGTTTCAGACAAAAGTGAGACGGGGGATGGGGGGGGGGGGTTGTTTGTGGTTGCGTGGGCCACTAATATCTTTGGGGGCCCCCAAAATGCTTGGGCCCTTAGAATCGTCCTAACTTCTCACCCCCTAGCGGCGTCCCTGGTGGCGTGCAAACATTTTCATGAGTGTCCTCCAAATTTATTTACCTATTAATTTCATATATTCATTAATTTATTTAGCAACGATACACACTTACCATGTCATGACAGTTACTCTTTGTTGTCCCCTTTGTTGTTACAAACAATAGTACAATGGTGAGTGCTTGAAGTATGAAAGTCTCCAGAACTCATGGCTGTGCATATACCATTAGTTTCAGAGTGTGTAATGTGTGAATTTATAAAGCGCATTTATTGTGTATGGCCATACATCCAAAATGCTCCACAATCATGTGGGCATCCCTTTTTCACACCACCACCAGTGTGCAGCATCCACTTGGATGATGTAACAGCAGCCACAGGACAACAACTCCAGTGCGCTCAACACACCAGCTAAAGGTGGAGTGGACAGACAGCGATAGAGCCAATTCAGTGTATGGGGATGATTGGGAGGCCATGATGAGTAAGGTCCGATGGAGGGAATTTGGCCAGGACACCGGGGTTACAAACCTACTCTTTACGAAAAGTGCTATGGGAGCCATCCAAAAGATGGTGCTCACTGACATTATGGTGTCTCCTTCACTTTTACTGGAGCATTAGGACTCACACAGACTACAGGTTGAGCGCCCCCTGCTGGCCTCACTAACAAAACTTCCAACAACAACCTAGTCTTCCCATGTGGTCACCCATCCAGGTACTGACCAGGATCAGCCCTGCTTAGCTTTAGTGAGTAACCAGTCTTGGGCGGCAGGGTGATATAGCTGTGGCCTTAGTTTCAGAGCCAATTGAAAGTATATAAATACAGTATATAATTAAATAAAGAGGCATAAAAATAATGCAAAAATGCATACAATTTAGGAGACATATTAGTAGATTTTAAAAATCCCTACCAGATGCATGTTAAGTAGCAAAAAGTGAAAAATGCCTCAGAAAAAGCGATCAATAAGTCACCCTATTATCACATGTTCTGTTTTAAATGTAACAAATTTACATGTAACTATTTTACATGTTGTTTACCAATTAACAAAATTACAATAATTTTTTGATGCACATGCTGGAATTTACTCAGTAAATGTGTTTCCATCATAGTTTGTGTTTTTTTTTTTCTTATCTGACCAAAATAATAATAATTATTCAAAAATTACTTCAATGCGTATTTTCAAAATGTATGTGCATCTTGTTGTTTCCATTAAGCATTTTTATGCAGTATTCCAAAATACACAGAAAAATAGGTAAATGAAACAAAGCTATTGTAAGAATAGCAACTTCTCATACTCATACAACCCTAGAAATATCCAATACACCAAAACTAGGAGAGGTAAATCTATAAGCCACTTCCATTTAAGCTGTCCTCCACGGAAATGCCATCATTAGTCTATCATGGAAAATATATCAAAATACCAGCAAGATTCTCTTCAAGCAAAATTAGATCATATGACAAGTTGATGGAAAATGCATGCTAATAAAAGCTGCTAAAAAGGCTTTGCTCCTTGACCACTGACACTTTCTGGCACCACAGTGACACACACTCCAGCAACAACGTGTAGAGTCTGTGGCAGTGGATTTTATGACTTGAGTACAGTGTGCTGACAGTGCAGGTGTTTGGCCAGCTCTGATGTGCAGTGACTCGATTTAGCTCAGGGTACAGCAATACGGCTCTTATTTCTAACACCCAGTTCAACAGCCAAAAGACTAAATATCAGTTGGCTCATTTCTAAATGGGTCAGACAGGCTACTGTACCTACTGCCATTTCAATTTGGACCATCCGGGCTCACTGATAAACAGTTATGCCAGCCTTTTCCTTATTTTCAAACTCTGTCCGATAGGTCAAATGGATGTAACAGACCAACAGTCAACTGACAACATAGTGTACACTCTTTGTACTTAATAAGATTTGAAGAACAAACCAGCTTTCTTTATGCATTGGCTTGTATTAAAAGGGACTTGGTTATCAAATACATATATTCAAAAAGAATGCTATTTTAATACTTGCATCTAGTTGTGCAAAGTAATTACAAATGCAAGGAGAAAAGAGAACAGGTCCATATCCGAATCAAGAAGTTTGCATCACCTGCAAAACATGCCAACCTGCTTTTCCTCTCAGACTATTGTCTGAGACCTTAAACGGTTTTAAATAACATGTTACGTACACCCAGACAAGCTCTTACATGTTAGAGGTAAAAAGTTGAGTTATGTTTGGAAATTTGAATTAAATTAAGGTACAAACTGAATATAGAAACACACTGGATGTAAAAAAAAAAAATGTAACTGTCTTTTTTAAGGCAACCTTTAAATCTTGGATTGGCAAAGCTTTGTTTAAAAACAAACAAAAAAGATTATGACAGAAAGGACAAAAACTGAATGATAGACAATTTTATATATATTGAATTTTACACTGAATTTTATAAATGTATATATATATAAAGAGAGAGAGAGAGAGAGAGAGAGAGAGAGAGAGAGAGAGATTGAACAATAGAACAGTAGATAAAATTATAGAACAACAGATAAAAACAGAAAGAAAGAACAATTGATAGAAACAGAATGATTTACAGAAAGATAGATAAAAACATAGATAGAATTATTTATAGAAAGATAGATAGGTCCATAGATAGATCAAATGCTAGATAGATCGAATTATAGAATGCTAGATGGAATACTAGAACACTAGGTGGAACACTAGAAAGAATGCTAGAACACTAGATGGAGCGCTAGATAGAACACTAGAACGCTAGAAGGTATGTTAGAACACTAGATGGAATGCTAGAATGCTAGAAGAACGTTAGATATAATGCTAGAACACTAGATGGAACGCTAAATAGAATGCTAGATGGAATGCTAGAACGCAAATAGAACGTTAAAACGCTAGATAGAATGCTAGAACGCTAGATGAAACACTAGATAGAATGCTATAATGCTAGATGGAATGCTAGAACGCTAGATGAAATGCTAGAATGCTAGATGGAACACTAGAACGCTAGATTAAATGTTAGAACACTAGATAGAATGCTAGAACGCTAGATAGAACACTAGATAGAGTGCTAGAACACTAAATGGAAAGCTAGAATGCTAGATGGAATGCTAGATAGAATGCTAGAACACTAGATGGAATGCTAGAACGCTAGATGAAACATTAGAACACTAGATGAAACGCTAGATAGAACACTAGAACGCTAGAAGGTATGTTAGAACACTAGATGGAATGCTAGAACGCTAGAAGAACGTTAGATATAATGCTAGAACACTAGATGGAACGCTAAATAGAATGCTAGATGGAATGCTAGAATGCAAATAGAACGCTAAAACGCTAGATAGAATCCTAGAACACTAGATGAAACACTAGATAGAATGCTAGAATGCTAGATGAAATGCTAGAATGCTAGATGGAACACTAGAATGCTAGATTAAATGTTAGAACACTAGATAGAATGCTAGAATGCGAGATAGAACACTAGATAGAGTGCTAGAACACTAGATGGAAAGCTAGAATGCTAGATGGAATGCTAGATAGAATGCTAGAACACTAGATGGAATGCTAGAACGCTAGATGAAACACTAGATAGAATGCTATAATGCTAGATGGAATGCTAGAACGCTAGATGAAATGCTAGAATGCTAGATGGAACACTAGAACGCTAGATTAAATGTTAGAACACTAGATAGAATGCTAGAACGCTAGATAGAACACTAGATAGAGTGCTAGAACACTAAATGGAAAGCTAGAATGCTAGATGGAATGCTAGATAGAATGCTAGAACACTAGATGGAATGCTAGAACGCTAGATGGAAAACTAGAACACTAAATGAAATGCTAGAACGCTAGAAAGGAGGCTAGAACGCTAGATAGAATGCTATAAAACTAAAATGGAATGCTAGATAGAATGCTAGAACACTAGATGGAATGCTGGAATGCTAGAATGCTAGATGAAACATTAGAGTGCTAGATGAAATGCTAGATAGAATGCTACAATGCTAGATAGAATACTAGAACGCTAGATGGAATGCTAGAACGCTAGATGGAAAACTAGAACACTAAATGAAATGCTAGAACGCTAGAAAGGAGGCTAGAACGCTAGATAGAATGCTATAAAACTAAAATGGAATGCTAGATAGAATGCTAGAACACTAGATGGAATGCTGGAATGCTAGAATGCTAGATGAAACATTAGAGTGCTAGATGAAACGCTAGATAGAATGCTACAATGCTAGATAGAATACTAGAATGGTAGATGGAATGCTAGAACGCTAGATGGAAAACTAGAACACTAAATGGAATGCTAGAACGCTAGATAGAAGGCTAGAACGCTAGATAGAACGCTATAAAACTCAAACGGAATGCTAGATAGAATGCTAGAGTGCTAGATAGAACGCTATAAAACTAAAACGGAATGCTAGATAGAATGTTAGAGTGCTAGATAGAACGCTAGAACACAAGATAGAATGCTAGAATGCCAGACAGACAGACAAGACAAGACAAAATATGGCAGTTAGGAAAAATATATATTTTTAATTGGAATAACAATAAAAGAATGACAGAAAAAAACGACAGAATGGGAGGTGGAAAGAATGAACGATTGAAGGATAGATAGATGTGCTAAAAGCCACAAAAGGCTAAATTAACTGAACACACTTTTTATCCTGTTGAACGTCCACATGAATCTAAAAGCAAGTGTTTTTGCGCCCCAGAGTAAAGCAGGACTCTCTGTGACCATCACACTGTGTTTAGTCTTTCTGAGAATGGAGCTTCAGCACTAAATCAACATGCAGGAGGGCCAAAAATATCATGCCTAAATTTGGTAGGATCAAAAAACCTCGCTGCTAAACTTGTTGTTCTGTTTTTACTTAGGGCAAGAAATCTGTATATGGTCAAACAAAGAAACTGACCTGCAGCCTGCCACAAATACAGCTTGCAGTCGATATCTATTAACATTGATGAACTCAACTAATCCTGCCTTCAATAATAATGGCTACTTAAACGCTAATGCACTCATTAAGCTGGCCAAACAGGTCTTTGCCATGCATGGCACAGGGCCCTTGCATCTTGTGAGATCCTGGTAAGAGCTAACGTGAGTCAGGAAATGCCCCACCTGATCCTGTCTCATCATGTGACAGTAGAGTGAAAAAAAAAAAAACTGCGAGACTGCAGAAAACAGAGCTGCCCAAGTCTAAAAGGACATCCTGTACAGCTATTTAAACAAACAAAAAAAATACAATATAACGTTAAAACATTACTGTACAGCTAATGAGCCATAACGTCTGGTCTATTGTACAGGATTTCCAGGTAAAACAATAAGAGTGGAAAACAAAGACTTCAGAGCCAAGAAGGCCAAGAACAATATTGAAAAAATATATTTCATACATGTGCAGCATTAAATAATAACTTGGGAGTTTTAGGAATGTAGTAATATCAAGCACTAATCATAATATTCATAAATGAAAACACTCAAAACATATTATTGACCATATTAAAAACGGTACGTCCGCAAAGTATTAGAACCCTAATTAAAAACATCACAGCCATTGCATTGTATGAAAAAGAGTATGTATCATATATTGCAAAGAAATATACATTCATTCAATCTCCTTTGGCTTAATCACTTTATTCATCAGGGGTCGCCACAGCGGAATGAACTGCCAACTTATCCAGCCCATGTTTTACACAGCGAAAGTCCTTCCAGCTGCAACCTAGTACTGGAAAGCACATTACAGTCAATTTAGTTTATTCAATTCACCTATACAGCATGTCTTTGGACTGTGGGGGAAACCGGAGCACCCGGAGGAAACCCATGTGAACACAGGGAGGACATGCAAACTCCACACAGACATGCCACCTGACCCAGTCCTTCTTGCTGTGAGGTGACAGTGCTAACCTCTGAGCCACCGTGTCGCCCTAAGAAATATACTGTAGCTCAAAAAAATAAGGTATAAATTTGAAATAAATAAAACAAAATAAAATTTGTGAGATTATAACTGATCAACAAATAGATTTATACTGCTCAATGTTTCAATAAATGTTAAAACTAGACTAGAAAAATGGTTAATTATTGCTAAGAAATATATAGGATATGTAAAGCAATGTCTAGTATATTTTATTTTTTATTTCTTAGTCATTATATTTTTATTTAGCCAGCGCGTCACACAGACATTTTAACATATAGTGAAACTTGTTTAATTTCCAAGACATGTGAAACTATTACAATGACACAAAAAGCTGGCTTCATTACATAACCTCTAAATAGCCTTTAACTGTTATTTGTCAAAAATGACCATGGTGTGTTTGGTGAGGTACAGTTGAAGTCAGAATTATTAGCCCCCTTTGATTTTTTTTCTTTTTTTAAATATTTCCAAAATGATGTTTAACAGAACAAGGACATTTTCACAGTATGTTCGATAATATTTTTTCTTCTAGAGAAAGTCTTATTTGTTGTATTTCGGCTAGAATAAAAGAGTTTTTAATTTTTTAAACAGCATTTTAATGTCAAAATTATTAGGCCCTTTAAGCTATATATTTTTTGATAGTCTACAGAACAAACCATCGTTACACAATAACTTGTCTAATTACCCTAACCTGCCTAGTTAACCTAATTAATATAGTTAAGCCTTTAAATATCACTTTAAGCTGTATAGAAGCGTCTTGAAAAATATCTAGTAAAATATTATTTACTGTCATCATGGCAAAGATAAAAAAAAATCAGTTATTAGAGATGAGCTATTAAAACTATTATGTTTAGAAATGTGTTGAAAAAATTATTTACGTTAAACAGAAATTGGGGGAAAAAATAAACAAGGGGGCTAATAATTCTGACTTCAACTGTATGTCTGTTACATAAAATAACACTCAATGTGCCTATTTCAACACTGGGGATAAAGCACAAATTACAAAGAACATACATATCCCTCAATGTGATTCTTAGAGCTAAGAAAAACTGCATAGTTTGCCAGTAAAAGAATCCACCCTCACATTTTACCCTTTTAGAAAAACAAAGTGTAGGACATCTTTATAATTGTCTGTCAGAAAACAAAAAGCCCTAAGTGAAGACAACCTATGTGTATATTAGGCATGGGACGATAAACACTTTCAAGGTATACTGTTTTGGAAATTCAAGGTTTTAAAACCGCCAAGTTTTTCTGCTATAACATTCCTACTCTATATGCAAGATTTCAAAAAACAAAAACATTTTTCTTTTAGTGTTTTGGGACAACAGTACCTCCAGCAGAAAAGATATCCAACGATGGCAAATTGTAAAGAAAACCTGACATGTTCACTGTTCCAAAATACTTTAAATGTTTCTCAAAATAAAATATATTGTGTTCAAAATGGAAAAAAGTTTTGTTTTTTACCCAGACATTTAAAAAGAACATATTTTAGAGCAGTAATCACAATACCGTGATGTTTTTATCCAAGGTTATCATACCACCAAAATCTTATACCGGCCCATGTCTAGTGTATTTATAAAATACAAGAATGGCACATATTTTATTCACATTTTGATTTTAGTAATAAAAGCGTTAGTGTGTTCACACTGAAAATTCCAAAGAGAAAAGGGCACTTCAAATACCTGGAAGAAGCTCTTATTAAAATAAAACGAAACAAAAAAGCTAATGTTGAATGTTGTCACCCTATGTGTTGTTTCCATAATGGAGGAAGCAGAGCTTTCATACTATGATAATGAAGGACAAAATATCCATATCATAGACTAGACGGCTTTGTGTTTACCACTAAAGTATATACACTATAGTGTCATTTAGGACACCGCCAGTCATGACAAAGTGAAAATGGTGAGACTAAAGAGAGCACAAAAGTGCAGACTGCAACAACCACATGAATACAAATGTGTATGATACTACAAATCTACTAAAAACCAACATTTTTTTCATGAATTACCAAGTATTCGAATGGAAACTAGTATTTAGATTATGATTAATCCCAATAGCTGCTACATATAATCTGTATCCCACAATGAAAGGCATATGATAATACCAAGGCAACCCTCTTCTCCACTGCTGGATGAGTGAGTCTGTGTTCTCAGCAGCACAGCAGACAGCTCAAGCTAATTTGTGTTTCTAGGTGTGGCTTTAAACCCCAGTGAGACCCCCCTTGTCACGGCCAGTGATTCTCACTCTTTGTTCAGCCTAGATCCATCTCAAAATGACTTCATTTCATGCTGATTCACCCTTTATTGTATCAGTGTTTACTTGGCAACAAACCCAGACATGTGCCTCCATGGTGACAGTGCTGCAAAGATAGCCTGATTCAACACAGAAGAATTAATTTTACTCTTTATTTGCTCTGGCACACTTGTCTGAGAGATTTATGACTACATATGAGGGTTAAACTACATCCATTTAATAAGCCTCTAGGCATAAACGGTGAATGTGTGAATATATCTGGTTAACAACTTATTTTCCATCATAACATCCTGTTTAAAATCCAGTCAAAACAATAAAATGACCCAAAATCTTTTTAGATTTACACACACCCATTCCATTCCAAAACTGTATGCATATTCTGTGACATACAAAAGACAACAAGATAAATGCTTCTGTTGTTCCCACAATAAAAGTAAATGAGAACTCATTAACTTTGATTCAATAGCCTAAAATAATTCAAACAACCTTTAAAATATCTCTCATTTGTGTTCCAAAGAAGACAATGAGTCACTCGTGTCTGGATAATTGTAACATTAATGCAAGTATGTGGCTGTGACAAGACAGGATTATTAAATATCTATAGGCACAAGTCATGTAATCAAACAGATCCCCAAAGAAAATAGCAAAACACTAACCTGGAAAGGAATGAGGATAGGGGGACCCTCTCTTCAGGCACTTGGAACACAGGACATGCACAGAGTAGTGAAGGCCAGGCCATTCCTGCAGAAGAACGTTTAACTCTTCCACTAGGGGAATAATGGCTTGCCAAGCTGTCCAGATATTTGGCAAGGATGCATGGCTGGATATGGAGAGGATCTCAGGCTGGAATCTGCTCCGAGAGGACCGGTAACTCACAGTCACAGGCACTTTACCTCGGTAGGCAAAGATGTGATGCTTTCCATCAGACCGTTGCACCACGTGGCTGTTGATTTGCACGCTAAACCGTGCAAAAAGTCCAAGAGGGGTGAAGAAAGGAAACCTGTATTCAATCTGCAGCTGCTCAACTGAGAAAAACTGACCAGGGATCGATGAGCCCCCACTGGCCAAGGCCTCAGGTTTGGCCTCCTCGTTGCTGTCCTGACTGGGAAACTTATACCAGACGGTGGCCCCATTAAGCGGCTTGCAGCGAGGTTTGTTGACACAGTAGCAAACGCCCATCTTTTCTAGCAATTCCATGATCAGGTGCAAGTCCTGCTGTGTCTGCACCAAGGGTTTAAGCAGCAAGCGGATGACATTTGACGGCAGCAGACCGTGTGACAGAAAACCCTCCACATGACTGTGCATCTGAGTAGACACTGCATTATCTCCATCATCTCCTTCAGCCTGTAGTTTCTCAAGCATCGCAGGAAGGTCTCTCTGAAAAAACACATTCAATATGGCGATGAAGCGGGGTAGATTGTGGAAGACATATTCCTTCAACGTCATGCTGTCTTCAAAGTACAACAGTTTACCACTCTCATGCAGGTAAGAGAGCGCACTTTGTAGGCGGTCTTCTGTCAGCCCAGCCTGAAGGCCCAACCTGGCAGAATCCCACCAGGAAAGCCATAAATCCTGTGGCTTAAAATGCAGCTCCTCAAGCATCTGCCATGACTTTGGCAGGACTCTGTGAAGATTGGGAAAAATCTCCCTGTGGTCGGCAACCGACATGAGCTTCTCTTTTAAATGCTGAATGTTTCTTTGGGCCGCAACGCAGCTGACACAAATCACCGGAGACAGGATTTGTAGCCGATTGTTGAGCATATATTGCAACTGGGACTTTTTACGTCTCAGGTTTTTATCTGTGACCCCATAAAAAAGAACATGAGGGCTGGAAGTCCGAACATCATAACCTTGCTCAAGGGCTTCGTCTACCTGTAGGGCAAGCACATGTAGGCAATCAAGGTCCATTTTTTCCTGGAACGAAATCTGCCTATGAATATCCAGGCACTTTTCTTCAACCTCAACCTCATCACACAAGTCACTGTGGGTCCCTACGATGCACACAACTGCATGTGGCACCTTGGCACTGAGCAGATGGAGGAAGCTGCCGACATGGGAGTAGAAGCTCTTTGATGTATACAATTCCAGGTTCACCACCAAAACATAAAGCGCTCCAGGTGAGAGAAAAAAGGGTTTAATAAGATCATAGTTCTGCTTACCGGATAAATCATATACAATAAACGTAAGACTTCGTTCTGCATCTGCAACCCAGTTTGTCACATCAATGCCCCTACATCCAATCGCCATCTTGGTGTCTGATTGTTTGCTGACAATACACTGCCTGAGTGTGGTTTTACCTGCATTTCCCTGTCCCATCAAAACCAGTTTGAGTCTGGGTTTTATAGCAGGTTGAGAGTGTGCAAGCTCCTTCTGATAAGCGGCTATATAGGGGATCCCTTTCATGCACACTTCATATGGAGGCTGAATGAGTGGATTATCCTTCACCTTCCAAATGTTCACTTTGGCAAGTTTACCAAAATTGTCTGGGAGTATGGCGATTTGGTTACCCTGTAAAACCAGCTCCTCCAATTTCCCTAGCTCTACAATAGAGTCTGGGAGAAATGTTATGCTATTATTGTCCAACCACAAATTAGCAAGATTGCACAGATGTCCTACCTCCTCAGGGAGGAACGTTAGTTTATTCCGGCTTAAATACAACTCCTCCAAACTGGTGAGCTTGATAATAACCTGAGGAAAATCTTCAAAAGAGTTTGAGGAGAGATTGAGCATTTTCAGCTTCTGCAGTTTCCCAAATGATTGTGGCAGTCTAGTGAGGAAATTATTATCGAGCATGAGGCTCTCCAAGTTCTGCAGCTCGCAAAACGTTTCAGGTAAAGATAAAAGATGAGTACTGCTGAGCCATAAGATTTTAATCGATTGGAGCATCATGATGTTCCCTGGAAGACCCTCTAGTTTATTCCCAGAGCAGTCAAGCTCCTCAAGATCACTGAGGGCGAGGATTTCAGAAGGGAAACGCTGTAGCTTGTTATGATCCACATCAAGTGTTCTGAGCTTCCTGAGCTGTGAAAAAGACCTGGGGAAATCATGCAGCTCATTGAAGCTGATGTCAAGCTCCTCCAGACTTTGCAAAGTCCCAATCTGCGATGGCAAATATTGTATTTTGTTATGACTGAAGCACAACTTTTTAAGCCCCTTGAGAAGATCTATGTCTTCTGAAAAGTGGTTCAAGCAGTTGTGACTGATATCCAACTCAACCAGCTGACTAAGTTGAAATACTGCAGAGGGAACGGTGGCAAACTTATTTCTGCGAAGGATGAGGATGCGAAGCTTAGTCAGGGTTGAGCCCAGTCCCTCTGGAAGCTCCTGAAGGGAGTTGTTGCCCAGATTGAGCACCTCTATCTCCTTTATATCCTCGGGTAATGTAATCTTTTGGCTGTTTTTGGTACTGAGAGTCAGTTGTCTCAGATTGCTCCTCAGCTTCCTGGAGCGCAAAGCAGCATCCCTCCATAATCTAGCTGTCTTTAGGTTAGTCTCCTCAGCCATCGTATTGAAGCTGTGCTTCTCCTAGTTCTCATTGAGCACAGTGCTCAATCATCAGCATAGTGCTGCTTCCACTTGCTTCATCGACTCAGGTTCTCTGCAAAACAGTCCAGATGAAACCAACATTTAGACCATGCTGACTTCATCTTCATCCGAAAATGTGTGGCTCCGTTCAATCGCATTGAAGAAAACAGGGCTGGGCTGCGTTCTTTCACGCATCCTCTTTATCTGCGCCATCGACCGCAAGATAAAAACCACAGGCGCGCATCTAAAGTCACCTCAGCCCAGTCCGTGTGGCCGGCGGTTCCGCCAGCGCGTCCTTTGATACCACATGAGAGAAAACAAAACTAAAACATATCCAGTAAGAATGAAAGAGGAGCAGTGTTTGGCTGCTGTGGTCTTTCCCTGTGTGTCTCCGCCTCTTCTCTGCGCATGCAGCCAGCAGTGAACGCTCACAGGAGCAACACTGCGTCAAAGCCCCACCTTCCTTACGCCACCGAAACGCGACGCTTGGCTAAAACAAGGCATTGATTGGTCAGCTGGCTGATGACGACAGACGCGTCGCGTGTTGACAGCGGTTTTGAGCAGTGTCGCGTGCAGTAAAGATGGGGTGTGAAGGTAATCTCATTTCGGTTGTTTTGGTTTAACCAACAGTAAATCACATCGTTTATAACACCGTGCGTCAACCAGTGTAAATAGAAGCACGCTTCTAAAACACACCACACGAAGAGATACAGCTGGAACCCGTTTGCATTCACTTTAGTCTTTGCACAAGCAAACTGAAACAAAATATTATAAACAAATAAATAAATAGCATATTGTAATAAATATATGATATAAATAAAAGTATAAGTAAAGAAATAACCATATTTAGGGGGAAAAGCCCGCCTGTCTCCTTGTTGACTTTATTAACAGTGGGCTTGGTGATGTTTATTTACAGAAGTGTTATTTGACGCCCTCTGCTGGTCATCATGCGCAGCTGCATTTCTCTAGATAAGTGACAGTCCATCATTATAATCAAACAAATAGAAATAGCAACATACTCTCCCATTAGAGTAGTTATGTGATTACATACACCGAGAACATTAAAAAACGACATCCGTATATTAGAATGGTCATGCTGTTTTCTATCAAGGTTATTTCATGGCCTTGGCAAATTAGATATGGTGGCCAGAAGCTGTGAACTTTGTGTTGACAAATCTCATTGCATAACCAAAACAGATCTAAACTTTGACAAAAAGGTTAAAGTACCTGAGTACATAAGCACAACGTAATGCACCAGTAAATCTCAGGATAACAGGAATTAAAATAATATATAAATGTTACGTCTCTTCTCTTGTAATAATAATATTAATAATAATAATAATAATACTATTGTACAATCTCACCACCACTAAAAAGTTTATTGGCAAAATAATACATGTAGAGCAAAGCTGCAATATGTATGTGCAATAGGTATTTTAAAAATCACAACACAATTACTAATGACCCATTAGGCTTGAAAAAAAAAACACTTTTCCTGCAGTGTCTGTTTCTGTTTCTCAGGAGGAAGTTCCAAATACAGCACATGAAACCAATTTGCTGTAATGGTGAAGCTTCATCCCACTGATCCGCTATGATGTACACTTCTCTCAGCAAATATTTCAATATTTTTTAATCTAGATTATTTTTTCCACAACAGATTTTCATATTTGTCCACATTAAGCAATGTTTTTTTTGGCAAAGTCTTTTAAATGATCTTTTCTAGTCTCGTTTTTTGGGGGGCTGTGGTGCTGGTGCTCCTTCAATAGGGGCAGAAATTGGCACGCTCCGCGGTTCTCCTGAATGCAAGCACTCATTCACCCTCAGCTGACAGCCGTCCTTCAGCATGTGGATGGCGATTCTGGCAATGTTGCGCGAGTCATCTAGACCACAGTGCGGACGTCCATCGTACTCCATACCCAGATTCTCCAGCATACAGATCAGCTTCGTCTGAGTACGAGGAACCTGAGAGAGATTGAGAAAAACCGCTGAATGTTACATTTTTTAACTTTTATTTTTTGCATTATATATTCTATAACATTTAGATGTCAGAATTACTTGGTCCTTGATGCATTTTGGTCAGTCGGACCACAGGTAGACAAGGAATTATTGTTGTTTATAAATGTTTTTGGGGGGTTTTCCTGTCAATTCTGTCCACTTTCAGTATAATATTGCAGAATAGGAATGTGAAAGGACACAACAAAACAAAATATAGAGAGAAGCAAAATTTCTGCTCTGATAGACACAGATTGCTTTATGCTTAAGTTCAGGAATCAGGAATTGCAAAGGAACATGGTGCTGTTTGCAAATTTAGCTTTAACAATTTACTGTTTGAGAATTAGGTCAATAAAACACATTGAACCATACAAGTGTCTACTTGATGAAAGCAGATCAATGTTTTTTCGATTACACTGACTGACAAAAGTCTTGTCGTTCCCAGTTATAAAAGCAACCATTAATAACTTGACTTTTAGTTAATCATTTGATAAAGGAGGCAGAAGGAACATTTTTCCGATTAATCATCTGTTGAGCTGCATCACAAATCCTGCAGAAGACCTATTGGAACCCGCATGGACCCAAGATTCTCAGAGAAATCAGTCAAGTTTGGTGAAGGAAAAATCATGGTTTGTGGTTACATTCAGTATGAGGGCGTGTAAGAGATCTGCAGAGTGGATGGCAACATCAACAGCCTGAGGTATCAAGACATTTGTGCTGCCCATTGCATTACAATACAAACCACAGGAGAGGGCAAATTCTTCAGCAGGATAACGCTCCTTCTCATACTTCAGCCTCCACATTAAAGTTCCTGAAAGCAAAGAAGGTCAAGATGCTCTGGGATTGGCCAGCCCAGTTACCAGACATGAACATTATTGAGCATGTCTGGAGTAAAATGGAGGAGGAGGCATTAAAGATAAATCCAAATAATCTTAATGAACTGGGAGTCCTGCAAGAACGCTTTCTTTTGCCATTCCAGATGACTTTATTAATATGTTATTTGAGTCATTGCAGAGATGTATGGATGCAGTCCTACAAGCTCATGGGCGTCATACACAATATTATTTTTCGACTATATACCATGACTTTATATTCGATACTGTACATTATTTCTGTTTAGTGACAAGACTTTTGTCTAAGCAAAGTCAGACCTTAATGTCCTAATTAAATAATTAAAAATCATGGCATGATCACATTTTATTTTGGTAAAATAAGGGTAATTTAGAGGCCTTTGTCTTTCATATAAGCCACGTGTGATACCAAATGATCAACTAGAAGTCAATATATACTAGACCCCATATATATCTGTTTAGTGTCGCCCTCTTGTGATTAGATCAATGAAAAACACCAGGTGTAAACGGGCCCATTTTCAGTCCCATTTTTTCTTCTATAACCATGTGATGTAGTAAAAATAAAAAACTGAAAACAAACCTTATAAAAATTCCCATAAGACTTTCTTATATTGATCCATTTTCTGGCAAACTGTGGGTATCTGATGCGACTTAGTTTGCACTGTGTATGAAGAAATTTCCCCATGTCCCACGACCTGCACAGACAAGACTAGTAGGTTGTTTGGTGTATTTTCGTGCATTTAATGATGATGATGAAATTTTATTTAATGCCATGTCAACAACAAAGACTATTTTCATGGCAAGAACATTTCATTAATAATTATACAATTAAAAACAACAAACAAACAAACATATATAAATTAAATACGATTTTTAGCATTAATACAAAATTTTTCCTTTGCTCTTAACTTTGCTTGCATTTCAGTTGTGCATTTATTTCTACTAGAGATTAAAATGTCGGTTTCATCCTTACCCGTCTGTCAAAAACATATATTTGTATTTTGTGCCCAGTTCTTTTTCCTGAAGCCAAGAAACAGCTCGCTTTAAAACTTGATGGAATGTTTTTGCCTCATCCACCATTTCCTGGAAAATAATTGAGAATAGGATATTACAGTTTGAGCTATTGATATAAAGTTTGAGCTGGCACCATCCGTTCAACATTAACATTAAACTATATGAAGACATAAAATTATAAGACAAAACTATACGAATAGCATGAAATCAAGTACTACTCAAAAGTTTGTGGTCTGTATAATTTAGGTCTGCACAATACATCGTTTCAGCATCGATATCACAATGTGTGAATCCGCAATAGTCACATTGCAAGATATGCAATGTTGAGACTGAATTATAGCTGAGCAGGAGCTAAAAACTAGAAAAAGGTTTTCTTACTTAGAATATTTGTCTTGTTTCTAGTCCAAATATCTACATTTCAAAGCGAAAACAAAATTATTTTACTTGCCCCACTGACAGATAGTTTAGTTTGTTTTGAGGAAAAATAAAAAAAGTAAAAAAAAAAAACAATGTTTTTACTTGAACTAAGAATTTTTAGATGTTTGGACTAAAAACGAGATAAAGCAAAGTAAGAAAATATTTTTTTTGCATTGTTATTATTCAATTTCTGTATCTGAATACTGTTAAACCCCACTGTTAGACTTCAAAAAGTGCTATTTAAATTATCTTATGACAATACTCCCTATCCCATTATTTATCACAGAAAAAAAAAATATCTCAATAAAAGACTTTCCCAATATCATGCAGCCCTAGTATAATTGTTACAATTTTTAAAGTGTCTCTAATTTCTCCATAAGGATGCATTTATTCAATTAAAATAGACTAATAACATTTTATGTACTATAATTACAGTTTAAAATGAGTTTCTATTTTAATATATTTCAAAGCAAAGTTCATCCTGTGTTGACAAAGCAGAATTTTCAGCCGCTTTTATTCAATGATGCAACATTGTGATGCTTAATATTTTAAAGCATGATACACTTTCTTACAGGGTCTCTTGATGAATAGAATGTTCAAAAGAACAGCATTATTTAGAGATTTTTTAAATGCATTAAAATGTAGTTGCCATTGGCTAGCTTGGTTTGAGACTTGTCGAGCTGCGTTATCGATGGATTTGCTCTTCAGTGTTTGGAGTTTCAGCAGGGAAATTGAAACCACACTGAACTGAATTAAACTGAAATTCAACACTGAAAACTGGACTGACACATTTTCAATTTACTGGAACATCTATGTTAAGCTGCTTTGAAACAATCTACATTGTAAAAGCGCTATAGAAATAAACATGAATTTAACTGATCCCAAACTTGTGTATACAATTGTATATTTAATTGTATGCAAACTAAACTACCACTTAACTCAATACACAGTTTGTTAAATCTTGCCTGCGTTATTCCGGTAAGTTTCACACAAAACTCAGAGAGCTGTGGGTGCAGCACTGGCTTCACATACTCCTGAAACGAGTCTACCTGCAATGACAAGAACGAGATTCAAACACAACATATTTGAACATATTCAAAACAAAAATACACTTGAAGAAATGCTTTGAAATCAGAAAGTGCTAGACTACACTTTATGGAATCATTTTTGCCTGGCAAAAATCATGCACAATGTTGCCAGACCATTCCCTCACCAACTCACAATCTCCAGTGTGTTTGTGTCGATCAACACCATGGGGAACTCAATGATTTCATGAAGGTAGTCTGGTGGGTTATTCTCTTCGCATGTTGCTTCAAAATCCACCACACAGATGTAGTCAAAATACATGTCACTGTTCCCTTCTGCAGTAGTTGAATGCCTCAACTTCTGCTTTTTGTAGTAGGTTTTGAGGCGCTTCCTTAGGACATCATTAACACCACTGAAAAGACAATGTAGAGACAAACTGTTTGAGTGAATGCATCATTAATGACAAATTATTTGACATTCATAGAAAGTATACCACATTAAATTAAAATGTCTACTTTAATGTCTCCGGGTGGAAAATATTGGTGAAATAATATAATATAATAATTTATAATCACTATAAACTTAACCGAAAAATTCACATAAAAAATGACCATATTTATTTTGATCTGTAATTAATAATATATAGAAATTAACAACTAATCATATTCATTTGCATTATATTTTAAATGACAAATGAGTAAAATCTAGTGGAACAATGACTTAAAATGACAATTACTTAATATTTTGTGGCTGAGCTGTAACTATTTACTATTTATTATTTAAATAAAGTCTTTCAATATGTCATCAAGCAAATCTTGTTTTAAATATGTTTAACAAAACCTTTTAGAGTATAAACCATTAATGAATGACACTTAAGTTGTTTTCTATAAATCAGGACACAAATGTATGATTGCCAGATTGCGTAAAGAAGACGCATTCTAATGTATGACTGAAAATTTGGAGTCAGGAAAAGTAACTATATAAAAGTAAGTAAAAACTCTTATTACCGTGTGTCAAGTTTCAGCTCTGTGCATTTCGCACGCAACTCTTCTCTGTTCATTCGATTGATGGCACCATTTGCCAATGCAATTTCTTTATACACCGGATCACTGAAATCTCCCTGTTTTGGTGAGGAAGGCTCCTGATCTTCATTTTTTTCACAGGAAGTCTATAAGTGAAATAAGAAAACATAAGCATAGTTTAGTGTTGTCTCATCCTATTAGTCACACAATTAAGTATCAATGTTGTAAAATAATAAATAATTTCCTACCGATATTAGTTACACCAACAAAGTACATCTAGCTAGCATAACCTACATTAATAGAGCCTCACCAGAAAAGTGGACAAAAGTGGACAGAAATAACTCATGCAAAAGATAAAACTGAAAATGTTTTGCTAATTAAAAACAACCGAGTCATTGACCTAGTCTTTGACTTGTTTATGCATTTTGTATTAAAGCCCAATAATCTAAATGGCAAAATGTATGGCTTTACGTCTTACTGCTGCATTTATTACACTTAGAATTAATTTTATAATCTACCTCTAAGTTTTTGGTCTGTAATATGGTTTATCTGTCAAATAATCAGGATTTCAGTTAATGTTATTAAATGTTTTAAGTTAGTAATCCTATAAAAAATAAATGTATGCACAATAGTCTGTCCAGGTCAGTGTCCTCAGATGGGGAACTTTTAAACAAATATTATTATGAGGAAAATAAATAATTAAACAATTATGGAAGAGTTAAAAATTACCTAAATAAAAAGTTAAAAGTTTTATTGAGATGGATTGTTGGTGATTGTATGGGTGTTAATGGGTAGCTGTACAGGAAAATGAAGACCTGTTTAAAAAGATTTACGACCTACAACACATTTCAGTAAATTTAAGACTTTTTACGGTTCTTGAGATTTTTTTGATATCTTAAGACTTTGTAAGACCCCGCGGACACCCTGAATAATCTGTTCAATTTCTGACCTCAACCTATACACAAATACATAAGAGTTTTATTCCTCTGGTGCTAGAAAGATTGAGGTAAAGTTGGTTTTATATTCGCACATTCAGACTTTCTCCTTAATAATATAATATCAGAAATGTATTAATTGCAAATTCTAAATAGTGAAATCATATTAGCAGCCAATGACTCTCAAAGTACAACAATGTTCACAGTCAATTAAATAGTGTTAATGTTGTTTTGAAGGCATACTTGCATGTAATTTCAGTCCGAATATTCAAAGTACCATGTTAAACTATACAGGGAGCTGTCACTGAACGAATGTGCGAATATAAAACCAACTTTACCTCAATTTCGTTTTTGACATTACACACATTCATGTTAGCTAAAGCTACGTGATACTGGCAGTCTCTAAAACTGTACTGTTAATGTTGTTTTGTACTCACATCAGGACACGATTGATCCTCCTGATCTCCTTCAGACTGTGAAGTCTTATTTGGAGGTTTACTGCTCTTTTTCTTAGTCTCCATCAGATTTGACAGTCTGGTAACGTTAGTTCATTTCAGAAACGCTCACATCTGGTTTCGCGCGTTGAGCGTGGTGGTGTCTCTATATTTACTTAATCCACTTCAAAATATTTCAACACTAAATGCTCGTCTCGATGTCTTAAGTTTGCAGTATGTACGTTTTGCCTTAAGTTAGTGCTTGAGAGTTGAACTTCTGGTTGCGTTGCGTACAGTTAGTTTCTCAAACGTGAATCACGCTGCCGCTGACCCTCACTGACGTTTCAACTTCCACAGGAAGTAGTCAGAGAAATGGTCGAGCATTTATAAAATAAAAGCCCCATCAATTTTCTGATTATTTTATTGGACATATAAAAAAATAATGCACAGTCCACTGCTTGCTTTAAATAAAAAATGTTACCAAGCGTCAACTTCCTTTTTTTATGAGTATTGGCAACACAGGACCATTAAAACTCTAACAGGCACTATACAATTGACCGTTTGTTTATAGGTCATCATCCAAATTAAAAACTGGAAAGTTGCTGACAGTGGTGTCAGGAACACGGTTATCAAAGAAATTTGTCTATTTATTTATAAAATGTTTATTTTTTAGAGAAGTCTCCATGATTTTGGAGAGCCACTGTCCTGCAAAAGTTCAGTTCCAACTTGCCTAAACACACCTACAGGGCTGAGTCTGGACACGCATCCAAATGCCCATTTGTTTAATTTAGTGAACCAGACATGAGAAAAAAAAAAAACACCTTTAAACCAAAAGGCGTTGATGTAACACAGTGGGGCATGAATTACATTTTGTGTTGTCCTTTAACGAGTCAGACAAATCAATTCTTTCATCTGCTAATACTTTATTTGAAATTTTCAATGACTATGAACATTTAAAACATTGCATTAAAATGCACAACATTTGAACATACCGAATACCGATGAGAGAACTTTTTTACAACATTTTTTTCAAGTGGTTCTGTCAAACCTGCATTCACAATTTAAAATGGGTGACAAGAAATTAAACACTGCAAGAAATTAAAGTGCATACATTACCAAGAACAAATGTCATCATAATACATGTTAACAATCACTAATATCAATATCCTGTTGTGCAGTCAATTACAGTGAGAATAAACCATAGTCAATTAAAATACAGAAATGTAAATACCTTTAGAGTTGTACGTTTAAAAAAAAAATATATGAAAGAATTTGCATCCATGTATGTAAACTGAGTTCATCTCTAATCTCACATTTTTTAGGGAAATAACACATTTCTTCTCTTTTTTTTTTTTGTTCGTCGAGTGATGCTGCCTTGTGGAATTCGTCATTCTCAGGAAAAAAATAATCAAACATGTCAATGAATTTTTCTTCATGATTTACAGCAAATATACTGGCCTGCAGATTCACTGACACGTACATTATTTAACATTGTATTATTTTTACAGGTTAACGCAAACCCAAATATTTACACAACCCTGCGCAAAAACTAGCATTTGACAGGCAGTAGAAATAAACAAATTTACCCGCATAATTACATTCATATCGCACCAGGAACTGTAGTTTTAAAAACATGACTCATTTTGTTGCGCAATGTAATCCATTATTAACAATAAATATCTCAAGAGTCCACATGGCTTCAGAGTCTAACAAGTTCTTGGATTAGAACATCAAACCTGCAGTATTTTTTTAAAGTGACATTCATCACAATGTCTTATGTATAAGCGCGCATGATAGACTACGCCAAAAGTAGATTCTTAATAATATGGGCCAATATCTTCATATCCAACATAGCTTGGCCAATGGGGAAAGATTCCGCGGGAGCATCTGGGGCTGCCATATCGGTCAAAATGAATGTCCCAATCACTCAGGGAATATTGCAGATGCCCACCGTTAGATTCATTTGAACTCTTCCTCAGTGCTGACTGAATGATTCTGTAATTCTTTCCTTGGTTGTTATCCCAGAGTGTATCACCATTGACCTCATAGCAAATAGCGAACTCGATGCGTTCATGTGACGGCACCTGTTCAGGCAAACTAGCTTCAAACGAAAAAGTGTCCCGGTTTGAGCCGGTGTAAGTGTCCTTTACGTACTGGCATTCTACATCTGTGTGGTTCTTCCAAGTGTCAAATGTAATGCGAAGTTTAACAGACTTCTCAAAGGAAATGTTCTTGACTTTGACTGTACCCATTATAGATTTCTCCTTAAGCATGCAGTGTTCGAGACAGACGTGATCATTCTCTATTCGTTGACGGAACTTCAAGTAATCAGCAGACGGCTGGTCAAAATCGAGGCTTAACTTGTCCTTCCCCTCTGATACAGTCAGCGAAGAGGTAAAAAAATTATCGATGTTGTCTGGGATGTCAATGGGGTCATCGAATTCAGAGAATATCTTCACCACTGTCAGAGCGAGGCCCTTGTGATCAGCAAAAGATACCTGCTTTTTGGCCCTGCCAGGTATCATCAAGGCTCCGCTGCCCCCATTGAACTCGGACTGCTCCTTAAGAGAGCTAAAACTAAGTTTGGAGCTTTGACACTGGTTTAGACATGGCCGCAAGGGCCTGCTGTATTTAGATGCCCTTGGATTCAGGAACTCATCGCTTGACAGATAAAGCGGCATGGCCAGTTCGATAGGCATGGTAGATTCTTTGGGAAGGAAGCCACGTGCACTGAAATACAAAAAAAAAACATGTATTAATAACCAAACGAATACATCAAGAAGGGTTTGCATTCTCAAAAATCAGCTTCCCTCAAAGAGAAGCTAAAAAGCTAAAGCGTGCAGCCCTGGTCTGTGAACATTGCTGATGAAATCTTCCAATATACGACTAATTTAAATTTCACCCTCATACTTTAAAGTACCACAGGATGAAGTAACTCATATAAGCTCAGTATGAAGCAATTAAACCTTTATGCAGAGCAACTAGGGCTTAATATAGACTCTATGAAAGAATTAAACATTACGCAAACGACTGAAGTGGGTCTAACAAGTCAAACAAGTTTATCTTAGCTGGAGGCCGGAGAGTGGATATTGAAACCCAAAGAGGTTGTACTACACAAAGATAGTGTGCACCCTCTAGTGTTCATAAATTATAAAACATCATCATTAGACACAAAAATCTTAATATATGCACAGCCAAGCTGGACTATACATGCAAGGAGATATCACTAATAGACAATATCTTTATGAAAGCCTACATTTTGAGAGTATTGGGAGACAAGGTGAGCTGTAATACTCTCAGTTTATGCAATGACAATCGAGTTACATAACTTACAACGTCATGTCTGGAAAGATGTGGAGGGTTGTTGCATTATTTTACAGCGCACTTGTATCAGTCTCATATTGATTGTGGTGTATGGCCTATACTGGGCACACTTGTAAGAACAACTGAGCTATACACTGTTAACATTGCATTTATATAATTTATAGCTGTTTAAATAAGTATTGATAACTATATTAAATTCACGCACAACTACGCATAAAACGTCTGCTTTATTAGCCCGAGTAATGGTGCAAGTAATTTTAGTTCTTGTAATTTACACAAAGTTATAAACTCATGCAAATATATGAATATAATTTCATTTAAGCCAACTATACATGATGCAAACTTTTACAACACGCCAAGTCTAAACTTGTTTCCATATACGGTCTGGAACAATGTAACATTGCTCCGCCTGATTAGGTAAAGCACGAGATAAACTCATCTTTCATTTGTAAAAGAAAATAGTTGAATTGATATTACAGTTAATCACAAAAAAAGAATGAAACAAATCGTTAGATTCACACCTGTTGGAGCTCATTTGCAGTTTCAACTTTCTCCCGGGTCCAAAATACCATCACGCTTTATCATGCTGCTTCCTTCGTCTACGGTCAACTCCAGCTGTTTTAATCGGCGAATCTTTTTAGAAACGAAAACGCATGCAATATTGTTTTTCCATATGTTTTTAAAGCGTTATATCATTTTTTTTTTCGTTTTGTGTCATGCTCTTCCTGGTTTGTAGCTGTTTCCCCGAGCACAACAATGTTTAGTAAAGTTTCCTCCCTCTTTATATTAAAAAAAGCATGCGTGCTTGGGCACGATTCATTGCAGTGTATTCATTTCTAAATCCTCTTATGTTTTAAATGAATCATATAGAAGCAAACTGAAAAGCACAAGTTAATGCATACCTGTGTTACGGCATTTAAATTAGGTCAAACTTCTTCATCAAGCCCAGTGTCTCGTGCGGTGCAAGTGAACACAGCTTCCACTCATGCTCAGTAAAAGCCTCGTGGGGCATAAGTGACTTTCTTAGCTTACCGGTACCACAATTACATTTTTGCAGACGATCAGCCTGTGTTCACGTGAACTACCTGTTTCGACCAATCATGGCCGGCTACTGGGGCATGCATGCACCCCTTGCTGATCAATGGCTGTCACGTGACTGAAAGCACTGGGGGGTCAGTAGGCCGAGACTGTAAAGCCCCATGCTGTTATAAAAATATCCAACACTTTTCCCATAAACATGAACCCACTAACCTCTGCATGCTTTCACATTCTGTCTAGGTAATTAGTGACTTTTAATTTTCTCAGTTCTAATTGATTTATCATAATAATTATTATTACGAAATGTTTGATTTATAGCACAGGTCCTACTTTTTCTCTCACATTTCTGGCTTTACATCTCACAACTGGTTTTAAATCTAGAAATTCTGTCATCTTTCTAAAATTACAAAGTCTAAAATTACATCTCTGAGTTTTATCTTTATATGCAATTTCGTTATATCTCAGAATTCTGAGGTAATGTCTCACAATTCCAACAAAGTTTTTTCATATGGTTTAAGTCTCGCAATTCTGAAGTGTCCATTACAAACTTTATTACTTGTAGTTGCGAATGAACGTTAGCCCAGAATTTTTACTTTATTTCTAAAAATTCTTAGTTTATATCTCAAATTAACACTGAAACACGAACCTCAAATTCTGAGAACAACTTTTCAAAATGCTAACTTCTAAATGCATATTTATAACTTGAAACTGTGAGATATAAAGCCAGAGTAGCTGGGAACAAAAGTAAGAATACATTTTTTTTATAATTTAATAATTGTTTACAGTAACACAATTCATGGAAAGTCACTGTTGTTTCAGGGAAAGTTACTCATGTTATGGTCTCTATTTGACATTCAAGGTTGCTGTCTAGTTGTTTCTAGCCTTCACTTGCATAAATCAATCTAAAATGTGCATCCAGCATGCCAGTCGCATGCTACAAAGTCAAAACAACATGCAAAGCCTAGAAAGAAAAATACTCATGACTATCATGTTGGTCAGCAATGACACCAGCTGGTTTTGACCCCCAAAACTGTGGTAAATACTATCTTTTAAAAACATCACTGCATGCTTATTTAGACAGTTTCGACAGAAAAGAAGATTTAAATAATATGTATAATTATATGCTTTCTCTTCCCACAGTGAGCCACATGAAACTTGTCAAGGGAGTCTAATGGAGTCTTCTTGCTATTTGTTAGCTTAATGCACAGTCAGCAGTGCACTTTGTTTTCCTTTCTTTTTCTCTCTCAAAAAACATAATAGCTGAGGATTGAGGTAAAGTTGATTTTTATAATTGCACGTTCGTTCATTTTTGAATAGTGACAGCTTGTTCCTATATTGTTTACTGCTACTTTGAATATTGGGTCTGAATTAGCATGCAAGTATGACTTCAAAACAACATTAGCACTATTTAAATCAGATTCATTTCAGACTCAACTTTATTATGTCGTTTAGGGAAACTAAAATTGCAGCAAGATGCCATAACAAAGGCGAAGTTACACTAAGAAATCAACAAAATATTACCACACAACATACAATACATAATTTTTAGGTGGATCTCCCTCCCCGCTGAACTCATGTTATGACTTAATGTCCTCATTGTAAACTCTAAAACGACGTCTGATGGCAGCAACTAAAACACAGAGTACAATGGGTGATCTGGGGTGCATAGGATACCTTGAGCTATCTTTAAAACATAATTATGGTAAATTACCATAATTAAATGACTGTGAACAATGTTGAACTTTTATAATCAGTGGCTAGCTGCTAATATGATTTCCCTATTTAGAATTTGCAAACAATACTTTTCTAAATTTATATTATTGAGGAGAAAGTCCAAAAGTCCTAACTTACCCACAGCAGAAGTGGCTGTTAATTACTGAGGAATTCAGTAAAATGTGTTTTTGTATCTATTTATACAAGTTAATAAATAAGTTATTTAATTTAATTAAGTTAATACTTTTTTGAATGTTAATGTAGCCTATTGTATGTATTCAATAAAGACACTGTTCTTAGTAATGTCCACACAAACCAGTCAAGAAGATGTCAGTATGATGTAATTCTAGATTAACATTTTTTGTGTGTAGATTATTTATTTTCACCTTAACACTGTCAATGTTTGCTATCAAAAAAAAATAAAAAATAAAACATTGTCGATTTTTATTTAATGCAAACTTTTCATAACCTGAAACCATTTTGACAATTTAAAATTATGCATATAGAAAGCCATATTGAAAGGTCTGAATAATTACAGTCAGATACAGCATGGGTTTTGAAACACCAGCAGGATTTAAAACCTATCAACACAGACACATTATTACAATATTACACAATATTATCAGAATTCTCCACAGTTTAAGTATGGAGACATCAGAACACTTTGCTACACCTCATCTTATTGCTACCACAACTCATGCACAGATGGTGCAGACAATCCATAGTTAAAACCAGACAAAGGAAAACCAACATGGTAACATTATAGGAGGAAAAAAACAGCCTCATCAGCAGAAACGGAGAAGCAGTTTTAGCACATGTGTTGTGAAATAGAGAACTAAAACAGACTGTAGAAAAGGTTAACAGGAGAACAGCTGTTTGGACTTGGTCATCTGAATCAATAGATATGACAACTGTACATAAAGGTTAATATAAGTACACAAGTCTGATGGAAAACGTACTTTTGTTGGCATTCATTATGCAAATATCATTATGACAAAAATACAGAAATGCAATTAACATACTGTCACCTTTTGAAAGGTAATAACTAGAAATATTGTACTTGGAAGAGTATTTTCAGATATGTTTACAGGAAACAACACTTGATTGACAGCTAATATGACACCTATGTAGAATGGCACCTCAGAATTTGTGTAGTGGCAACAGGGGGTAATTTGTGAACCTCCGTGAGTGACAGAAGAGGGTGACAAAACTCATTAGTGGACAGAAATGGAGCAGCTGTAGAGCGCATTCCTGATACATAACAAGTTTTTGTTTCACATAATAATACAGCACAAATTGATGCACTTTTTCATGAAGTTATCAGCATAACAACTAAAAGTTTGTAAAGTGTATAAACTTGAAGCTTGAAGAAACATGAAGAGTAAGAATAAAAAATCTAAATGTGAAATGTTGTTCCATCATCATCATTCAGTGAAACATATTTAAGTAAAAATAAATATTGTTATCTGTACTTATTAAAACATAAAAATATAAGTGATTATATGAAAGTGTTTCATGTTTTAATTAAATAAAAACATCTGGCTGACAAATGAGTAGTGGTTTAAGGATGAGATTAAAGATTTGAAGTGACAAATAATTAGCACTTGGGGTAACACTTTTATTTTGTGATGTTTGAATCGCTGTTTTTTAGATGAGACAAAGTCTTAGTATTTTCATTATCACTTATTAAAAAAACTTCCTGTTCATTTCCAGGATTAAATTACGTTTTGAATCTCAGATATTCAGTTTGATCTTTTGCATCAGATGTGGATATATTTTGACAATATTCATTACTCATGAACATGAGAAGAAACTTTGACAACTTTGTAAACAATGTTAGACTGTCAGTGTGATAAGAGTTCAGGATTCTCATGCAAACATTGCCATTGCATAACTGTCATCAAACGTTTCAAATCCTTTAAAGGGGAACTGCCAATATCCATTTAGTATATCAGCTCAGATAACCAAATATTTCCATTCAAATGAGAGAAAAATCACTCTTCCCGGGGCAGCGGTGAGGTCATCACTTTCACTAGCCTAATAAATATTGTAGCAAGAACTAAAACAGACAGTTAGGGAAGAGGAATCTGCTGTTTTCTTATGTCAATATTGGACCAGTGATGGTTGAGTTGCCTAATAAGGGTCAAGGAAATGAGTAACTATGATTTTTTTTAAATAAACAGATGCTTATAGACCCAAGACAGACTTTGAACCATGTCTTTGGATTTGATTTTGTAGACCAAAATAGGTTGATCCTTTAAAAAAAGCAAAAAATGCACAGAAACATAGACCTACAAGTATTACCAAGTATTACCATAGGCCTACAACTTTGGCCAAGTTGGTGAAATAAGGACAATAATTAACATCTAATGTTAGTAGAAATTTAACCACTTCGCGATCTATATTTGTCTGCTTGTGTTTGTTTTCAATTGTTGTGCTGACAAAAGTGAATAAAGTTCCTATTGTAGTCTTTCAAAAATCATTTTCTTTAACAAAATATGACACACTTTTGCTTATTTTAGCTCCTCTGTCTGGTCTGACCATTGATCTATATGCATAGTCATCTCATCGACAGCTGTTGGGCTGCTATGCATATTATGTAAGCTACATGCACCATATAAACAGTTAAAGATAGTCCTAGAAGATCTGAGAAGAGTATATGGCTCAGTCAACTGGTGGTTAAAAGCTCTTGACATCCATTTGAACCTTTTATTTCCACAAAAGGTTCTATAAGGAAAATAGTTTAGATAACTAAATAATTAAACTCTCTAGACTAAGAAAATCTGATTCTTTTTAAAACTCTGATGAAAACCCTCAGTGCTGGAAATTCTTATTACTTTGGTAAATCTCTTTGTTTGATTTCATGTTATTATTAAGTTTTACATTTGGAATTTTTGCTTAATTTATAGGCATGCATTTTAATTTCATCATTTCATTTGGACAGAGCTGTTTTATCATTCTTTTATAACTTAAATCTAGAGCAATGCACCTAATTTTGTTTATTCATTCATTACTAAAGTTCTACAGTGGCGAAATGTGGTTACTACAGTAGTAAAACACATAATGCTAAAAATTAGATTTATTATCTAGATTTCCACTTGTCTGAAAGCGGAAGTTTTACTATGACACTTCCCGGAAGTTCTCCCCGACTATATTCATTGCCAGAGGGGGATTTGTGTGCGAAAATGGCGACGTCTCGTCGCACTTCCCAGCAGCAGCAACAACAACAACAAAACTTATCCTCTCCACAAAGACCTGACTCCAGTCCCCTCACGCCTCCAGAATCGCCCACCGACACCGGCGGTTCAGCGACTGGCGGGGAAGCAGAAAGCATCGGGGATCCGGAGCTCAGTGCTGAAATTCCCGCTGCGCTCCTCAGCACCAGCAGCAGCAGCTCCAGCTCGAGCAGCACTAGCTCGTCTACCACCGGCGGGGGCAGTAGTGCGGGCTCCACTCCCGACTCCGGTAGTGCCAGTCCTGGAGGCAGCGGCTGCGGGACGAGTGGGGCTTTCAGGGAGCTGTTTGAGGCCTGCAGGAATGGGGACGTGTCTCGAGTAAAGAGACTGGTGGATTCGGTCAATGTAAACGCGAAGGACATGGCCGGGCGCAAGTCCCACCCGCTTCACTTCGCTGCAGGTAAACACAAATACTTAGCGTTACATGTTTGCGATCAATCTCCACTTGGGAAGCGGCCAGGTAGACACTTTAGCTTTAGGTCGCTGCATAAATAAGTCGGGGTTGAAGGAAACGGGGACAGGGGCAATAAAGTGGAGTTTGGCCAAGTTATCTAACAGGACAATAATTTAACATCTAACGTTAGTAGAAAGTTAACCACTCCGCGATCTGTATTTGTCCGCTCGTGTTTGTTTTCATTTGTTGCGCTGCCGAAAGTGAATAAAGTTCAACATATAGACTTGAATGAACCGCAGCACACCGAAAGGCGATCGATAAAGGTAATAAACATTATATTGAAGTTACAATTTGTTCTTAAATGTCCGAAACGAGTGTTTACTTTGGATCACATAATAGTCGGATAAAGTGAAACCGCACCTTCACGTGTAACTTGGCTTTTAAACATGACTGCAGTGTTTGGTGATGAAGAAGCGTTATTATTACTGTGTACTTTTGTGAAAATTATTGCAAGTAATTGTCCCTATATTACAAGAGCAGTTGTCAGTAATATAAATGAATTTAGTAGCACTTTACAAACAGGATTCGTTTGTTAACATCAGCTAACTATGGTAACACTGAACATGCTAGTTATTGATTGTAGTTATTGTGAATTTGCACATGTATTAACATATTGATCAAATTAAAAAAATAACAGTTATGGACACTAGTTATTGCACTGTCAACTAACAATACCAAGCAACAAAAAATATATATAAATTTTAAAAGTTAAAATCTTGATCTAAATACAAATAAATATATAGTTTATACATGACTAGAATATTGTGTGTGTGTGTGTGTGTGTAAATCTTTAACTAATGAATCATTGTGAATGGCTGGACATCTCGTTCAAGGGATGGTTCACTTACCAAAAGTTAAATTTACTCTGTTAACTCACCTAAGTGGTTCTAACATTTTGAGTTTTTTTTTCTGTTGAACACAAATGATGATATTTTGACAAAAACATGTAAATATTGACTTCTATAGTAGGAAAAACAATGTCAATGGTTACAGATTTCCAGCTTTCTTCAAATTATCTTCTTTTTTTTGTTCAACAGAAGAAAGAAACCCATAACAGTTTGAAACAAGTTAAGGTTGAATAAATGATGACAAAATACATTTTGTGTGTGTGTGAACTATCACTTTAAAGCCTGCATAAAATATAAAATACGGCTTTGAAGATTTTAGTCCATGTGCTTTTGTTTAGAGGCTATTTAAAGGCAAATGGATGAGCCATTTGATATGCCCTGCCCCAACTTCCTGTTGCAGTGGGAAATGTGTCCACACAGAAGAGAAAAGTGCTCTTGCCATGCAGTTTAATGGGCATGTTCAGTTACACCAAGGCTGCATCTGAAATTGCACGTCCTTACTATATGGGAAAAACTAAAAATAGGCAAGACTCTGAAGTGTCTCTTGAGGGCATAGACAATTTGTGAAGCAAGTGGCAGTGAAGCAATGCAATTGGTTCTCATAAGTTACATGATAGTGACAATTTAGCGAATGTAGCAAGCGCAAAGTAATTTGTTAGTCAAAATAAGTAAAGTTGTAGGAGCACTCTGCTTTTTTTCTCATTTTACAACTCCATTTGAGTTAAAACAGTTGAGTTGAACTATTTTTGAGTCCATCCACTGAATCTTTGGGTCTGGTGGGAGCACTTTTAGCTTAGCATAGATTATTTAATCGGATTAGACCTTTAGCATCTCATTCTAAAATTGTCCTATTTAAAGCTTGACTCTTTGGTAGTTAAATTTTGTATGAAAAATTGCAGAAAACGTAAAGTTGCTATTAGGCATGGGACGATAACCGTTTTAGGGTATACCGCGGTTTTTGAAAAGTCAAGGTTTTAAAACCACCAACATATTCTGTTATATCGTTCCTAAGGTATATGTAATTTTATTTTAGTTTTTTAGGATAAAAGTATCTCAAGCAGAAAAGATCTCCGAAGATGCCGTTTTAAATGGTAAAGAAATCTGTGTTTTTGAAACTCATGAAGACAGCAGAAGTCAATGATTTATTTGAATTATTTAGCCTGACATGTTTACTGTTCCAAAATATTTGAAATGTTGCCTAAATTAAATATATTGGCTGTGTCCGAAATCGCCTACTACTCAGTAGGTACTGCATTTGAATTTGAATTTACTACAATAGAAAAATACGTTCTATACAGTATTAATGGAGCTCGGACGTACTACGGAGGCCATTTGTCATCATCACATGACATTACCCCTTAACTCCTATTTATGAATTCTCTCGTGGTGCATCTTGGGATAGCATAGTGTCCATCGGATGCGCACTTCAGAATCTCATCGGAAGTAGTAATCCGGGTAATTCTCACATACTGTTTTTTTTGTATTCCATAAATTCGGACCGACTACTTGGCTCACATACTGTTTTTAGCGTACTATACAGTATGGAAGTTTGTGATTTTTTTTTTTTAGATGCAGCCATTGTATTCAAAGCGGAAAAAAGTTCTTGTTTTACCCCAGACATTTAAAAAGAATATATTTTACCAGTAATCACAATACCGTGAAACTGTGATATTTTTATCCAAGTCATCATACCATTAGAATCTTATACCGGCCCATGCCTAGTTGCTTTTTTCTAGGTCAATATGTCTAGCAATAATACTTTAGAATAGTCCGGCTTTGAATAAGAAAATGATCAAACTCTTAAAAAAATTTTTTGGCAAGATGCTTATGGCTTAATCCGATTAAATGATACATCAGGGTGTCCGCGGGGTCTTAAAAAGTCTTAAAATGTCTTAAATTTCAAAATCAAAATTTTAGGCCTTAAAAATTTTAAAATTCACTGAAATATTGTGTTGTAGGTCTTAAATCATTTTAAACAGGTCTTAATTTTCCATGTCAATAAAAGTTTTAACAAAAGTTTATTTATTAACTTATTTATTAACTCTTATTTACCAACTCTTTATTTTTTTTATGTATAAACATATGGTTTAATTATCTTCCTTACGATAACATTTGTTTTTAATGGTTTAACTGGGCCATTAGAAAAAAATCCTTAGTGTTTACCCTTGTGTAACTCTGAACTTTCATTCATAATGGTGTTAAAAAGGTCTTGAAAAGTCTTAAATTTGACTTTATGAAACCTGTAGAAACCCTGTTTTTGCTAAGCTAAGCTAAAAATTGTTCCTGCCAGACCAGGAAATTTGTTCAATGGATTAAAAACGGGTAAAACTCAACTGTTCACTTGGATGACTTGTAAAATGAGCGTATTTCCTGAAAAAGTGGAATGTGCGCCTTTAAAAGAATTTCAATTTCGGCCAAAGCTGATTTGTTCTCTTTTTAGTTGCACATGGGAATTAATCATGAGGATAGGCATATTAAGGATCCCAAATTCCAATTAAAAGTAATAAATAGTTGTATTCGCATGTTAATCTTTATTATGGTGCATTGCAAGAAACCGGTTGCTTTGTCTTAAACTGGCAGATCAAAATAAAGCAGTTTTTTTTCTGTTGAAACAGGTTGTCATATCACGACTAAAATCATAGATAAGATTCAACAGTCTATTGAAAGAACTGCTGAACAAGCATAAAATGATATTCTTGGTAAACATTCATAACTGAAGGGCATGTTGTAAACCTCGTAGAGAGAAAAAAAGGAAGCTTGATGTACTGATATTGATATCTCGCAGGTTTTGGAAGGAAAGACGTTGTGGAGCATCTCCTGCAGACGGGGGCGAATGTGCATGCAAGAGATGATGGAGGTTTAATCCCGCTGCACAATGCCTGTTCATTCGGACATGCGGAGGTGGTCAGTTTGCTGCTTTGCCAGGGAGCAGATTCCAATGCCAGAGACAACTGGAATTATACTCCGCTCCACGAAGCCGCCATTAAGGGTAAAATCGACGTATGCATCGGTAAGTCACAACTTGTGTCTCTTTTACACTAATTACCATAATGTATTGTCTAAAAAGTTGGCTTGCGCGATCTCAAATGTGTTTCCGAAGTCAAGTGTTCTGGTTTGGATTAAGCTGGAGGACGTGCTAGCTAACTCTGTAGATGGAGGAGATGAATGGAACATTCTCGCCTTAGTGAATTCTGAAGATGTATGACTTTAATTTTTCCTGTGTTGTGCCTGAGGAACAGTTCTCAATAAGGGTTAATCATGTGGCATTCTTCTTGATTAGCCGCGGTGACTGACGCTATTACACAGCGCTCAGTCATTAATCAGATCTTTACTGCTTGGTATTCATGAGAAATTTTTAACATGGCATCTAAACTGTGAGGAGGGCCAATATTGAGGCAGTGTTTCAATCCTCGGTTTCTTGCATCACAATCAGCAGATCTCGGAAGAATCACTTCCCAGTATGTTTTAAGATATTAGGCTGCGGATTTGTGTCTGAATTTGTTTCTAAAATGAAAGGGGTGTTTTTAATTTGTTCAAAAAGTAGACTAGGGCTCGTGGCAGTCTTATCCATAGTGCTTACTTGCTATATTTTTAGCATAATCCAATTAAATGGGCGAAATTTCAATTTAAGAGCTTTGCGATAAGAATTATCTGCACAATCTCGAGGAGAATTCATATAGGCCTGAGGATATGCATGTAATTTCACATCTCTCAGTCTGACGAGATCGAAGCAGATGCTCTCTGCCTTTTATCTTTCCACTTGTTCATCAGAAAAAAAATTATTTAAGACCGGCTGAGTCATTCCATGTGCAAGTAGACCTCCCATTTATGCACATCAGTCTGGAGTGGAGGCTGGAAATAGAACTTCTGCCCTTGAGATGTTTCATATTCGATATTGATCACCAAATTCTGCAAGACAAGCCTTCGAGGGAGCTCGGGGAAGTTGGTTTAAAGTGTGGATGTTTGCTGATGCAACTGGTTTGTTTTTGTTGTTGCCCAGTGGTTTAATGCGTCCTAGGCAACTTCTGTTCAACGTCTCAATTGTTACTGTCCTCTCTAGTTGACGCCCTGATTGTTCATAATCCCCAGGCTTAGTTGTTTATTTGATAGAGCCAGTAACTAAAAGAAAGACCATTAGAAATGTTTCGCTTCACCAGGATGTTTGAACATGCCCTAACCAGAAGGTTTGTTTAAGGTCAGACAGGATGCTAGGCTACTTTTGGCTCTGGTTATATGTAAGGCTTGTTTCACACGCTTTTCGTTCCACTGTGTTGTTAGTTTATTTATGTAAACATGCAGTAGATTGGTCTATGCATATCGCTGTGTTTGTATTGTCTTGTTTGTTAGTGCCAGACATGTTGTAGTTACAATGTTTAAGTATAAACATTAAAGGGATAGTTCACCCATAAATTTAAATCGTCATCATTTATTCACCCTTTACTTCAGGGGTGCTCAACCCAATTCCTGGCGATCGACCGTCCTGCAGTTTTCAGTTGCAGCCCTTATCAAACACACCTGCCTGTAATTATCAAGTGCTCCTCACGTTCTAAATAATTAGTTCAGGTGTGTTTGATCGGGGTTGGAGCTGAAATCAGCTGGAAGGTCGATCGCCAGGAACAGGGTTGAGCACCCCTGCTTTACTTGTTTCAATCCTATACGAGTTTCTTTCTGTTGTTAAACACAGAAGATATTTTGAAGAAAGATGGAGACCTGCAACCATTGACTTCCATACTAAGAAAAACAAATACTCTGGAAGTCAGTAGTTGGTTACAGGTTTTCAGATTTCTTTAAAATATTTTCTTTTTTGTTTAAGAGAAGAAACTAACTTATTTGAAACCACTTGGGGGAGAGTAAATAGTGGGTAAACTTGAATTTTTGGGTGAATTATCCTTTTAATAACAAAGTTACACAATTATTGTATGTATTAGGGCTGGGCTAATAAACGATATTATATTGAATCGCAATGAAGTTTATATCAATAACAATGACAAGGGCTCAACGTTTTTACTCTATATTAATCTAAGAGCCGAAATGTAAAACAATGGGAATCTAAAAGTGTGTTGATAATAGAGATGTAGCGAATTTTTGACCACCGAAAATGTATCTGCCAAAAACGTTGTCATTTTGATGGACCCTCTAATTTTTGTGGCTTCAGTCATTGTTGGGGTACTCTTTTACATCTAGAAGCATTGACAGCTTGTATTGAAATATATATTGTTAATTATAAATGTTTTTTCATTAAAATATGTGTGAAGTCAAAATTTACAATGATTTTTTTTTTCCTAGTGCACAGTGTTATTCTTTAGGCTAACTCTTAATCCATGCAAGTTAATCCACTGAAAAAAAAATTAGTTTTAGTAATTTGCAATCAAATTCTCACCATTTGCTTCTGTGATTAGAGTGGTGGTCCTTCTCTGTTGACATTAGTTTGACATCTTCAGCCACAATATTCTTAACCACGCGCCTCTTACTGTTAGTTTGCTACTTTGCTATGAGGGAATGATGCGCAAAAAGCCCTCCCCTTACTCAAAATTTCAGTTGGAAGTACATCAACATGCTGAAATAAAAGTGTCAATTGATTCCAGCTCAGGTGGACTTTAATGTCAGATACATACATTTTAGTGTTATTTTAGTCAATCAGAATGCTAAAAATTTGTGGTCCTTAACATTTTTATCACCGTGGACCGGTCAACGTTTGACAAGTTTTATTTATGGAGAAAATTACAAAGCACTGTAGTGTTTAGGTGTTCTGTGTTTGTCTGAGATAATTTGTCTACCGAAATATGTATATTCTATACAAGCTGAAGTTGATCGGTCAATTCTTGTCACTTGACTCGTGGTGCGCTCGCAGAATTTATTTAACTGGGTGCATCTGAAAGGCGCGAAAAACTTTCCAAAATGTCTGTTTCTTACTCATTTTGCTGCTTGTGGGTTAAATTTGGAAGCTCAAGCGACTGAGATGTAACCGAGAGAATACGGTCAATTTTTAAAATAAAAGATCGCTCAGACTCAGATAATAAATAAAACAGAAATAATTAATGATTTCTTGTGCGGCCTGGTACCAATTGATCCATGGACTGGTACCAGTACGAGGACCACTGCTATAAATGGTTACTAGTTAAATCTAATTAAAATTTTACATGAATTATAGATTTAAGGGGCTTATTACTAGGTAGGACTGCAATAATGACCAAAAACTATATTTTTGATGGTGTAATGATGATTGTTTTTGTTAAACAGAATACATAAATAACATAACCTAAATAACATGGAGAAATGGCACATCGTAATCTGGCTACAAAGATGATTCATCACTAAAGCTGTAAATGAATCTTTCACTTTTATACTGTTTTAGCATTGTGTTGTTTATGATGAGAGGATTCACAAATGTGTGCACTCAAGAGTACATGAGTTACTGCATTCATAAGCTCAACACAACGTGTGAATGGTTGTAATAATAATAAAAAAAAGAGTAAAACAAGTATGAGGCAACATGCAGAGTTGTAAATGTAATGCTGCAAATTGACATTTTCCATTCCATTTTCACTTTAATTGTGACAGACATGATAGCTAATTTGTGAAAGGATAAGAGAGAGATTTAAAGTATATTTGTTTATATTTGTTTTAGTTACTGTGTCACTTTCACATGATCCTTTAGAAATCATTAAAAGAAAAGACTCATTTCTCATTAGTTGAAAACTGTTGTGCTACCTAATATTTTTTATGTGAGATCCAATTGACTGAACAAAAGAACAGGCAGGGTAATTTAAGTACTCTTACAGTACATTTCAATTGAATGCATCATAACTCGCAACTATTCAAACAAAAACATAAAGAAATAAAAATAAACCGCCTATAGGCTCATTTTTTTTCTCTTTAGGTTATTTTCTGAATGCTAACATTATTAGCCAATAATTTTCCCCTATTAAATTTTCCTCCCTTTCACACCCAACAAGTGTTGTCACCTCTGCCCTTTGTTCATAATGAATAAATAATTAGCATCCCCTCTGCTAATTAGGATTGCCGCTGGTCTCCACTCATTAATTTCTGTGCCCATCAACGCAAAACTGCAGGGGGGGGGCAGTTAAAAATTAGAGGTCATACCGTCATCCCTTCCCTCAAAGATGGATGACGATAATAGTTATATTTTTATTTATTCTTTTTATACCTCTTCAAATCACTCCATTTTTTTTATCATATAAACAAGTTTTACCACTCTTTTAAGGTGCATTTTAATCACCTCACTTGTTCAGTGTCATAATACTGATCAGGGAGTCAGCCGTTTTAAGTGTTGTCTCAATTGCAAAATTCTTTCAGTGCACTAAAACTTTCATTCCCTGAAAAAGTTCGCTCCCACAATGAATCGTGAAAATCAATGACTGTTAACGGAAGTTCGGAATCGCAAAACATGAATTTTGTGAACCAAATCATCAAACAAAACGACAAGCGAGAAATGTTTTTCTAAAATGAAACTGTTATTTATTTATATTTAGCATGAGCAAACATACATGCTGGGTTCCACACAATTTCTTCATGCACACAGAATTTTAATTTTAGCCAGCCAGCCTCAGCGCTTCCAGTAAACTGTCTTTCCATTATAAAATTGCTTCCCTGCCTGATAGATATACAATATCAAGGTCTCAGACTGGACAAGAAGCAATGCATTAAATTCTATTTTCTCCCGCCATGTCTTTAAAATACGACAGTTTATTTTACTCCAGTATTTTCGATGGAGTTTCTGCCCTCGCCTGCTGATCCTGACGACGCTAGCGGTTACATGGTCTTTCATCTCGTTTTACGCTTGAACAACTAAATGAATGCTTAAGTCTATTTAACTGATTGTATTGTAATTAAATTACAACATTGATGCTGTAAAAGGAACCTTATGAAATTGAAATCGTTGTCGGCACCAATAGCCTAGTGGTTAAGTGCACCGACATATAGCTGTTGTTTCTAAATTCCAGTTTTGGACGTTGTATGACACTCAAAAAATATGTTTGCTGCTTGTTCAAACTGCTCATTTAAAATGAGCTGAAAGAACACTTGAGGTTTTTTAATAATAATAATAATAATAGTAATAATTCCTTACATTTATATAGCGCTTTTCTGGGCACTTAAAGCGCTGTACACATTTTTGGGGGAATCTTCTCTTCCACCACCAGTGTGCATCATCCACCTGGATGAAGCGATGGCTGCCATATTGCGCCAGACCGCACAACACACAACAGCTGATTGGTGGAGAGGAGACTATGGCTCTTTTTTAAACCAGATGCAGAGATCGGACTCGCGTTCTTGTGGAGACCGCTCTTGCCAAGTTACCTCGGAAGAATGAACTCGGGAGACTGCAATAACAGAGAACGTGTCCTCTGAGAAATGAGATTCTGCGTTCTTTCCAGGTTCTTCCTGATGGTCACGTGACCTTCACGCATTTTTAATGAGAAATGATTTCAACATTACAGCATTAATACAACGATTTATTGTTTTCCCCTTTTCACAATATATACTATGCAAAAAGACCTTACAAATATACGTTGCACAATTCAAATAAAACTTATTTAATATGAATTTCAGCAAATAAATACCCTTAATGTGTTTATGCCTTTCTGAGATTTTCATGTTAATGTTTACTTTCACCGTTTCGGGAAAGTTTCGGGAAACTCCTGAGATAAATAAGTTATATCTCTGAACATCAATAATATAATATACTGCCCTTCCCACCTCCTTTAATCAGCCGCAATGACTTCTGTTACTTCTAGAGCGAGTTCGGTGCTTAAGCCTGCATCAATGCGTCCTCGATAGCAAGAACACATCCGGGAACTTTCACGCGTCGTCCGTTCTTGCGGTGTTGAGTTTTAGAACTGAACTGTGGCAGTTGATGATGACGTTACACGAGAGCATGAGGATGCAAGATCGCTAAAGAATGCATATTGAGAAACAGTCAGTGAGATGAAACCAATTATGACATGGGGATGGTTAGGAGGCCATGATGGACAGAGGCCAGTGGGCAAATTTGGCCTGGATGCCAGGGTTAAACCCCTACTCTTTTTCGAAAGACATCCTGTGATTTTTACTGACTACAGAGAGTCAGGACCTCGGTTTAACGTCCCATCCGAAAGACTGCGCTCACAGAGCAGTATAAAGTCCCCGTCAATATACTGGGGCATTAGGACTTACACAGACCGCAGGTCGAGCACCCCCTGCTGGTTTCACTAACACCACTTCTGGCAGCAACCTAGCTTTCCCATGTGGTCTTCCATCCAGTTACTGACTGGGTGAAGCCTTGCTTAGCTCCAATTTCGGACAGCTTAATTGTTTTCTATTCAATCAACCTAAAATTGTAAAAACCGTTAAGTTATTTTAATTGATTTGCATTTGGAGGACATGAGAACGTCACACTCAGTGTCCCAATGTGCTGTGAACCAAACTCATCACTGTGCTTACCAGTCCTCGAAATCATGTACACAAGTTACAGACCTTGGGATCTAGGGTGCTAATTGAGTCCTTGAGTCATAACCATCCACTTCTATTTTGCATTGTGTTTAATTGTTATTGCCTACACAGAGGATTAAATTAACAATCAATAAATCGATTAACATCCCCATCTTCAGTTCTGGATAATGTGTGTGCAAACCAGTGTGTGTTTGCGAGCCCCGCGAGTCGTTTCTTCCATTCCCATCTGGGTTTATCAAATTGCTAATGATTTCAGTTGGCACTAATGGGCATTTTCACCGTTGTCTAAGTATGTCGAGAAATTTAATGAACGGCAGCTTGCAGAGATGGCTGCGTCTGATATATGCGTGTGTATCCGAGCCTCTCTGAATGTGTTTGGAACAGCGGGGATTTGTACATGGTTATGCATTAACCCAAGCACCCATGTTCTCTCTGAAGCTCTCAGCTAATCGGCCCTCTCAGTGTTCGGCCGTAATTACCCGACTCTGCTGATCACACTCCAACCACCAATTACTGCGCACCACGCGGCCGTTGTTTATTCAGAAGGTCCTTATGACCAACTGTAGGTCTCAACACCTGTTTTAATGTGCTCAGTTCTGTGGACGTTTCATTTGGGTTTTGAGCACGTGTTTGTGCATGCTCATTCTAGGGTCAGTGAATTATTAGATTTGTGTCGTGTACAAAGAACGTGATGCAGGAGGAGGAAATATTCTTATTTGTGCTTTTTGTATTATGTGGTTTGAAAAAAAAAAAAAAAACTTCTGTATTTTTTTTTGTCTGCTTAGTGTTTTATTTTGGTGATCATGTAAATAAATTGTTGTTGTTTTCAAACATGCTGAATAAATCTGACACGTACAATATCTTAATATTATTATTTTTTTAAATAAGTCTTTAATTGTACTTTTCAAGGTAAGCGTGTTCTTAACAAGTACAAGTATTTGATAGGTTTGCTCCACAGATTATTTTTAAATTGTAAAGTGGAATTAGCTGATGTTCCAACATTTTAAAGTTTTGCTACTTTTTTTTATTTTCATTATGAAAAATGTGATTTGTTTTATTAAACTTTAACGATAGTTTCATGAATCAAAAGTTCAAAAGCAGATAAAATGTTTTTGAGAGATTTGCACCATATAATTTTTTTATGAACTTAAGTTAAATTAGTACACTGTAAAAAATGTTTCAATTCAACAGTAAAAAAATGTAAAAATGCCTTTTTTACACTGTACTTAAGTATCTTACTAAGCCTATCCTAAAATGTGCTTATTTTTTTCGTAATAATTTAATGAATATAAAAACAGTAAACAAAAAAGTGACTTGAAATGGAAATGTTGTGACGTATAATTGTTTTTCTGTAATTTTAATCAATGTATTGTGTGCTGTTTAAAAGTTTAGGAAGTTTATTCAATATTTAATAAAACAATCTTATTGACTTCACTTTTTAATAGTAGTGCATCACAGGTTTCACAAAATACTGAGCAGCACAAATGTTTTCAACATTGATGATAAAAAAATTATATTTATTTTTAAAAGGAATATGCGACTGAAGCCTGTAAAATAATTTCTTTTTCATCACAATAGTAAATTACATAATATTTTCAAATTGAACCTGGTTACTTCATATTGTTACTCATTTTGTTCGCAATATTGCTGTTCATTCATTCTCTTTTCTGCTTAGTCCCTTTATTAATCTGGGTTCTCTACAGCGGAATGAACCGCCAACTTGTCCAGCATATGTTTTATGCAGCGGATGCCCTTCCAGCTGCAACCTATCCCTGGGAAACACCCATACACTCCCATTCACACACATAAGCCCTAGGGTTGGGTGGTATATCGAGTTCTGGGGACATATTGATATGATTCCCCAACGCAATGCGGGATTATCCAATATCTTTTATATCGATATGGTTTGAGGCCACACGTGCACATTCTGCGCAAAACCGACCACTCCAAGGTAGCACGCAAGCTCCACTTGCACAAATGTGCACATGCATGAATGATTCACTCCATGCGTCATACAGAAGATTTGTTCAAAATGAACAAATCATTCAAGAACGACCCATTACTGATGCGACATGGAGGAACATGCAGTGTCGGTGTTGTATCGAAATCTGACTTGTACAACTTATAGTTTTAAGCAGCAGAAAAACCTGTACTGTATTTTATTTATCAAAGATTTTGTGCAGCTGTTATTTTTTGTGCAGCTGTTTATTTCTAAACAGGGAGGGAAACTCCTGTGTTTGAATTATATTTTGCTAAAAAAATTTTAATAAATTTTTTAATAAAGGCTTTAACTCTGAAGTTACCATTTATGGGAAAATACCGGATATATATTGTATACCTTCATTCCTCCTAAAAATACCGAGATATGATTTTTTGCCCATATCGGCCAGCCCTAATAAGCCCTGATTTCTACATTGTCGCATAGCCGTCGCAGACGCTGACGTGCACCTCTCAAAAAATGTAACTACACGTCGCAATGATGCGTAGCGCAAGCTCTGATTGGTAGCTTGGTATCGCTGATGAGTGTGGGCAGGACCGAGAGCCACGCAAACCCGTAGGAGCAAGTGTTTACAAGTGTCGAGTCCAGTAAAGGAGCTCCAGGTGGAAAGTTTTGTTTTGTGTTTACCTTATGATTAAAGTTGTTGCACGTCCGCCAATTCCTGCCTTAAAATGAGTGAGTTTGAGCTACTTTTACATTAAGGCAGCGTTCAGAAAAACTAAAACATCAGTGAAGAAACTCGACACAGAGAAACATAAAAACCTCACTGCCAGCTTGTTTCGGAAGTGTTATTGCAGAACAACACAAACAGCGCGCAGAAGTATAAATGCAGGAGAACACGCAAGGAATGCGCCGTGGGTCACGCTGATCACTCGACGCAGAAGTATAAACCAGGCTATACACTACGGACAATTTAGCTTACCCAATTAACCAATATCGCATGTTTTTAGACTTGTGGGGCAAACCGAAGTTTTTAATTAAATGCAATGTTGGCTGGAAATATAAACTATGGATTATACCAAACTATTGACTTTAACAAGTCTCGGTGAAGCACGGTTCTACAAAAGAGATTAAAGCAATATAACATCAAGGTAGTAACACTTTTCTCTTACATTTTCTAAAACACTATTGGTTAGGTTTAGTGAACGGTTTAGCTCAGTGATTTGCTGGTCTAGGTGATCTGACAAGACCCGCTTTCTCATGAATGCATACAAGTAAAATCGCGGTCACACTGAAGTTGTCACCTCATAGACTTCCATTCATACGCATCTGAATGTGGCAGACTGGAAACACAAGCTTGTGCGAAAAGTTTCGGACGTCGCTTTGTTGCAAAGTTCAAGCTTCGTGAACTCTTACCTGCAAAATTGTGATTGCGTGAGACCAATAGAAGATCAAAATATGACCTCTGTACAGAAATTTAAAATATGGGGAAATAGCTCGCTTTTTTAACGTATAATCTTCTTAATCCCACCCTTTTTTGCATCACTGTAGGACAGAATTTCGCATGCTCAAACTATTGTTTGACTGCGGCTTATGACGTTTCTAAAACACAAGGCATTACCTAATTAATGCTAAAAAATATAGACTGTGCCCACTAGGGGATTTTTCATCTGAAACGTGTAACGAAATGTGCCTAGAGCAACGTATTGTACATTTCACGAAGATGTAGGCTGAGGCACGTATTTCAAATGAGCCTGGGCTGAAAAATCAGCATTGCGTCACCAATCCTCCACTATGTGTAAACATGCAAATCCCGTAGATGTTGCTCATAGGGAGTTGACCGCCTGCAGCGCGGAGGTTACTGCGATGTCCCCTCCACGCCTGTCGCCTGATGGATAGGCAAGCTGTCATAAGCACACCAGCGAATTTTAATCAGCCCATCGCCATCATGCTTCCGACACTTCCAACCCTCTGTGCCCAGCGCTCAAGTGCTTTCATGACACCGGTGTATGCAAATGTGCTCTCTGTGGGGCCTTTAGTGCATATTAATTTGACTGAGAGGGCTGATGGTAGCCGTATCTTCCCTCATAGCAAAACCTTTTTTTTCCCCTCTCGTTCCGTGTTTTTTGTCGCATCAAAACCCAGAGTCTTCAATGGATGCAGTGGTGTATTTCACACGGGTTTAATGCTTGTCAAAACTGTGTTTTTTCTGATGAGAAATGGATGACCTATGAGTCACCGGCATAGCAGTAGCATCACAATCATCCTCACGCAACACAAGATTGCTCTTCTTTTTTTAGATGCACGCTTCTTTGCTTGGATTCACGAGCAAATCCAAACAAAACACTTGTTTCTTTCACAGGCTTTAAAGATTTGACACTGTGAGAGCTTTCTTGTGAAGCATATGCTTTTTATGTTTGAGTTGAACCCAACAACATGGTCAGCAGCGTTACTGTTCGAATGCTTTTTCTTTTCTTTTTTTATTAGTGTTTTTTTAAAAGAAGTCTCTCTAGGCTCGCTAATGCCGAGTTCAGATTGCACGATTTTCAAAGCAGTCGCGTCACTGACGGACGCCGACAACATTGTCTTGGTTCACAAACTACATCTCATGACCAAACACGTGACAAACGATGCGAGGTCACGTAGTATATCTGTATACGTAGTATATTATTATAACTACATAATGAGAAAGAAGCTTTTAGTGAGGTATTAAATTGACTAATTTTGCTCACCTGGCTTTTGAAGGGAATTTACATTTGCTCTTAAACGTTTTTCTTTTTCAACCCGGTTGTGATATTGTTCAGATGACATGTCAAAAAGACACGGGTGCTCCTGTCAAATTTACACTAGTTTTTCTTTTTTATTACTTGGCTCTATATAGACCGAAAATAAGCACTTTTAACTTGTCCCCCAACCTCCGGCTGACCTGTAGATACCCATACTAGTTGATACTGCTCTCATTATCTGTAGGTAATCGCCAATGTTATTTTCAATCAGAAGATATTTCATGCAGTCTGAAATCAGCATAAGACTGCATTTATTTGATCATGAATTAGTAATATTGTAATATTTTCAAATGGCTGAAATTCAATGCACCTGCATTTTTTTATTTAATTGTATAATTTAATATAAATATGCAATTTAAAATGTTTTATAAAATATGTATCAAATTTACATTTTTATTCCTGTCATGCACAAAAATATTTTGAACATCATTACTCCATCCCAGTCATTACTCTAGTCATAGTCACATGATAATTGTAATGTGTTGATTTGTTACTCAAGAAATTTGATCGATTTTCAAAAACACTTGTGTTGCTTAATATTTTTCTAGAAATCATGATGCATTTCTTCAGGTTTTTTTTTTTTTTTAAATAGGTTTTTTCTTTCAAGTTTTTGAAAGTTTCACATATAGATCAGAATGCTGTCCAAAACAATCTAGTTCACAAGGATCCATGTGAATGGCTCATAAATCATTGTATTATACAATGTCAGTTTGTAAAGAAACACTACAAACCCGCACACATTAGATCCTATCTCCCGCCATTGCTGTATGCATTTTGTCACTATTTTCATAAAACCGTGTTTTTTGTTGTTTACATGGAGATTAAAGGTACATTATGTAGGATGTTATTCATTACAATATCTAAAAATCACTATTACAGTGTTACTTTGCTGACTTATGTACTTAAATTATGCCAAATGTTTCGAAGAATGTTCAAATCCAGAGAATTAAGCAATATGACCTAGTGGCATTGACCATATTTTTTGTCACCATGTTGATGTCATCCATCCTTGATTTCTGGTTTGTTTTTATAGTAAAAGGAAAAGACTAAATATTTGAATATTTTGTGTATTTTATTAGACTGTACCGAGCAGCATTATAACAGAAGTTTTGAAAACATTAGCTTCTCCATTAACATGATTTCTGCAGAAGTCCTGTAGGACCTAATAAAGACCTCAACTCCCTTGATTCCACACTCAGTCAAGGTATCACCAAAACGTACCTTTGCTTGTGAATATTTGACCCCTAGCAGCGAAAATAGAATACTGTGTTTTTAAATCAATTAATAGCGCCTCTTATTAAGTAAACTTTCTATTGTAAACATAAAACATCATCTCATTCCAAACTTGCATAGCTTTCTTATGTGGAACACACACAAAAAATGGGTTTTGAGAAATATTTTTCTTTGTAGATTTGAAGTGAATAGATACCAAAATTGTTTGGTTTGGTAACGTCTTTTAGTGTTTTACAGAAAAAAATAAGTCACACAGGTCTCACTCAAAATCACCTTTGCTGCATGGTTAAACTAATTATTTAAAATGTTGAAACAACACAATTCTTAAGTTGTTTTTGAGACGACCTAATTGTTTTATGATTAATCCACTAACTAATAAGTTGTCTTAATCGATTTGTGTTGTGACAACATGAAGGAATGGTGTGGAACCCAGCATCTTTTACAGTGCTAGATCCACATGAAGATGTTATAAATCAATGACAGAATATCATATGTTTTCATATGTTTTGCAATACTAAAAAGAACTATTGTCTAAAAATACTATTGAATTATTCCGGCACAAGTAAGTAAAAATAATTATCCGCTTGAACCCAAATTTAACCTAGGTGATTATTCGACTATCTTATTTTCCAGTTCAAGTCCCCAGCTTCTGGATGCCAAATCAAGGAGATGCTCCGATTCCTTTAAAGCCCTGCCACAGATCGGTGCGTGTGATGAATTGTAGGGAGCAGGAGATGTGTGGAAGTGTTACTGAGGAGGGTAGTGAAATAGACAGGGTGGGCAGAGGGAGGAGACGCGTGCGTTAGCCTGTGTACACGCGTACGCTCTTGTACAGAGGGAGAGAGAGAGAGAGAAAGAAGAGGATTGGAGACAGTTATAGATAGACGCTGCTCTCGAGGTGCTCTCTGTTACTTCGGTCTCAAAAGCAGAGAGCGCTGCTGCTGAACGCCTCTGCTTCTTTCTCTCTGGGGCAGCAGAGAGGATCGGAAGACATGCTTTGATATTCAACTCTCATACACACGAGTTCACATGCCCGGACATAGTCTCTCTCTGAGTAACATGGGCTTTTTCCCCCCGTCTCACTGCAGTGTGTGTTTTTCCGCGCGGGCTGTTTTCGCTGCTGCTTCTGGTGCGCTGGTGTGCGATGTGTGTTTATGTCTGCACCATGCCGAGGCAAGCGCTCCCAGTCAGCGGCGCCAACGGCCCCAGCAACAGCCTCTGCCTGCCTGAGTTACGATACTGCTTGTGTTTTCCCTGCACAGTCCTGCTCCAGCACGGCGCCGATCCCAACATCCGCAACACTGACGGCAAGTCTGCCCTGGACCTGGCCGACCCGTCCGCGAAAGCTGTCCTCACAGGTAAGTGCCACATTCTGTCTTTTATCAGTGTTTTGATCTTCAGCCAAACGCTGTTTGCCTTTGTCTGCTACTCTGATAGTGTCTGCACGGCTTTGAAACGTAGCAGCATTGTTATGCATCTGTATCTCCACGTTTGGTGTGTTTGTGTAAAGTGAGACTGTTGTTGCCCTTGAGCGCTTCTCTGCCTGCGTGCTCTCTCTTCTCTGGTAGGGATGGGCGGATTAATATTAAGAGTATTGAATATTAAGATATGATTGTTGTCTTAATATTAAATGTTAAGATACTTTGTTAGGATTTTGTTGAGGTGTGTTTGGTTAAGTCTGTGTGTTTAGTAGTTGCTTTGGGTTGTTTATAGCTTTAATAGGTTTGCCTATCTTCAAGACATTTATGACCCTGGACCACAAAAGCTGTCATAAGTGTCAATTTTTTTTTTTTTTTTTTTGAGATTTATACATCCCCTGAAAGCTGTATAAATAAACATTCCATTGATGTATATTTAGTTTAAATCGGAGAATGTTTGTCATAGATGCAACCGTTTGAAAATCTGGACTCTAAAGCCCCTTTTACACAGTGATACCGGTAAATATCTGGAAAAGTTCCGGAATGACTTTACCAGTAAATTCATAAAAAAGGTGTTCACACAGGCACAGACGTTTCTGAATTTTTCCAGAAAAGACCATTCACACATCCATTCCAGAATACTGGTAAATTCTGACATCATTAACCACAAATGAGCTTTAAACGGCTGCGATTTGTAAACATAGAAGGGGTCTGCCTTTTCTTGATGGTTTCACATTTATTTTAAAGCTTTAACATTTATGCAGCTGCTTCGTGAGACATCCAAAGGCAGAAACGTGTACCGCAGCTAAATGTACACACTTGACTACATAACAAACTATGTGGATGGATAAGTATTGTGAACAACTTGTATGAAAACATATGGAGGAACACTTTCAGATGTCGAGATGTTCATTATATATGTGTGTGTGTGTGCTGGCGCTCACCGGCTCCTTCACGTGCACACATGTCAAGCAACTGAAGCAGAGCTTGAAGATAAACAAACAGCGGTTTATCATAAGCATTTTATTGATACATTTTTACACAGTTGGCATCAAGAAGGAAGATAGAAACGTTATCTGACTAACATATAGCAGCTAAATGTGCCTAGAAAAATTTTCAAAGGCTTTTATTTTCACAAACCGCGTGGATGTCAATGCGTTTGAGTGTTGAGATTGGCTCAAGTAGACGTCTCCCATCAGCGATTTCTAAGCGTGAACGTGCTTTTTCTGGCAATTTTCTTTCTGCGTTCACACAGCGCAGCATTCCGGCAAATTACAGGTAATGTTACAATTTCTTATTCCGAAAAATTGCCGGAACGAATTTACCGATATTTTCAAAAAGGGCCTGTTCACACATACAGGCCTTTCAGGAAAATTGCCAGTAATTTTCCAGAAAGGTCTGTATGTGTGAAAGGGGTTTAGAGTTCAAGAAAAATTTAAATATTGAGAAAATCTTCTTTTAAAGTTGTACAGATTAAGATCTTAGCAATTCCCATTTAATCAAATATTTAGTTTTTATCCATTTACATTGGTATATTTACAAAATATTTCATGGAACATGATCTTTACTTGATATCCTAATGATTTTGGCATGAAATAAAAATCTATATTTTTTTGACCCATTCAATGTATTTTTTGCTATTGCCAAAATATGTACCTGTGCAACTTAAGACACATTTGAGTGATTAAACTGTTTGAGAGTTTTGTTTGTCATGGATGGATTCAAAATGGTAGTTCATCCTTTTTATCTATGCAAATATAAATAAGACCCTTTATTACTGATGGATTTATTGCACAGTCCAGTTAATTTGCTCATAATTGGCAATTTGAAGATTATTGCATTGGTTGATACATGTCTTTTATAAAAATCATCCCACTTTATTCTTAATTTGAAATTGTGACAGTGAATTTGAAGTACATATTGGGTCACACTTTAAATAAGGGTATTATTAGTTAGCATTAATTATTAAACTTTAAGAAAGTCAAGTATTTGCTGGAAAACTTTATATTGGATTCTGATTGTTCAGTCACACCAAATGCTAGGCTTTCCATCAATAACAACATGTAAAAACTGATAACACCGATTCATCAGGGTGCCTGAATTCAGTGCTTCACAGGAAGCTGTTATTCTTGAGGAAGCCTAGAGTTTGGTGAGTTAATAAAAACTCTAATCAATAATTCTTTAAACACTTATTCAATTTATTAATGGATCAGTCATTCAATACAAATACAACTGCTGCCATCTTGCATCTCTGTTCTAGCTACTGATTATATTCCAAATAAAAAAAATAAATATTAAAGTATTGTAATGTGCTCTTGCCTTAACAATTGTTTAGTGTATTGGTTTCTAAAATTTTAAAACAGTTTCATCTCAAATTATTATCTCTTGTGCCTTTAATAGTTTGATGTATAAATATGCAGTAAAAGTAGTATTCCTTGTTAATATTTCAATACAGAAAATGAAATCTTATTGAATAGTGTTAACAGATGTTAAGGAGTGTAAACTCCTATTCTTTGTTTCAGCAACTTTGTGCTCATTGCTTTCATTAATTGTGTAATTGTTTGGTAATAATTTTGCCTATATATATATATATATATATATATATATATATATATATATATATATATATATATATATATATATATATATATATATATATATATATATATATATATATATATATATATATTAGCAATTCCAGCGTTATGGATGTGACATTTGCAGTAAAAACTCAAAACATAAATTCACATAGAAAGTATATGCTAACATTATATTGAAACTTCTGTTTATATTTTCCAAAACAACTCACCACAGAGTTGTGGAAGCAGAAAAATATCAATCTGTAAATAATTTTTATACTTTAAATGAGGATAATAAACATGCGTTATGGATGTGACAAAAAAAGTCTGTGAGTTTACAGTATACGACATACTTTGCAGAAATTCTGTCAATTAAACTGCACAACCCGAAAGAAACAATGCTCATCAAACAGATCTGAGTCGGCTCACTATAGAACAAAAATTATTGATTTTATTTTATTTTACATTTTTGCATGTATGAGGAAAAAGTGTCGTTATGGATGTGACATCTCTCTGTTATGGATGTGACAGCTGTGAAATTGCCACTTGTGTGATTTTGGTAAAGTTAAATATAATAGTTTGAAACATTGACAGATACATTTATGAGTATTGTTAAAGTACTGTAAAATACTTGCTTACCCAAAAAAACCTGAAACGGTTTCAGTATTTTGGTGAAAACTTAATTTTCTTCATGGCAAGGTTGACATTTGCATGGAATTGCTCATATATATAGTACACAAACAATACACAAACCAATATACTTTCTGCATTTCCTAAAAATAAACAATTACAGAATTATTTAAAAATAAATGTTTTGATTAAAATTGTAAAAATAGTCATCATTAAAATAAACAACAGTTTAACAGCAAATACTGCTGGTTGGAAAGTGAATCGAGCTCACTAGACAATACTAGGTGGCGTAGCATATCTCTAGTATCAACACAGTTACAGATTCCTTTTGTTGCATATGTCTGCTGTGTGATTGGCACTTAGATCTTAGGAAAATGTCCAGAGCTTATCATCGTTGTCCACATAAATTTTATCGCTATTCTACATGATAATTGTTTATTGGCCCAGTTCTAATAGTCACTATTGAAAAATCTATATTGAATGACGCTTTATTATGCTTTCATTTTATGGATTATTTCATTGGCACACATAATTGTCGATCATTGTGTTTACTTGTAGTGATAATGATTTATTTAGATTATTTTTTTATTTGATCAATATATTGTATTGGTACCAGCCTTGACTAATGATATACATACAGTTTTAAATAATAAAGGTTCCAAGAAGAACCTTTAACATCCATGAAAACTTCCCTGTGCACAAAATCTTTATTGTAGTCAATTCAAAATGATTTCAAAATGTGCTGCATACTACAAAAAAAAAAAAAAAAAGATTCTTTTTAGAATAAAACCTCCATCATTTTGAAGAGTGTATCAAGATTTCCATTTAGTTCCACACACACTCGCATTGTTCAGCCCTGCTTCTTTGTATTGTTTGGTGGGCAAAGATGCATGTATAATCAGGCTCTGCTGATCTATTGCACTGTCCTATTAGACATGCCAATTGTGTTTACACACAGTTGCATCATTTCCAGTTTGGAAAATGCATCTCTTACACGAGGAATGTAGAAAGCCTTTCGTCAGCGAATGAATTCTTCAAACTGACAATACGCTTTACTGCCAACAAGTATCCTAGTAGTAAAACTTCACTCTTCATCCCTCACAGAAACAAGCAGCAGTGATGCATCATAAAAGGATTCACTTTCTGAAATCAATACAAGCTTTATTAAAACACATTAGACTCCACAACAGCTGGCCGCATAACAATGTTGATCATTTATCACGCCACGTAATCGGAAATTAATTCTCTAATGAAATATGCATCAAATGCAAAATCGAATTAATCAGAAGGTCACTTCAGAAAAGAAATGCATATCTTGTGGAATTATTCCCAATGTTGAGCAAATACAAAATGCATTAATTTGTGCATGTAAATCTGCTTCATTCTCCACTTTTCAGTCTAACAAATCAGATATAAGGTGATGAGGAATAAATGGCAGCTCCTGGTGTGAGTGACAGAGGTGATGTGTTTGGTTTTGTGTGTATAAATAGAGCAGAATGCAGAGCTCTAGTCTCCGGAGTATTTCAGATAATTGTTATAGATCCGTTTTTCCTTCCCGGCTACCTGACCCTGCCTGTCGAGCCTCCTGTCATCTGTCCAGAAATATTGAAGAGCAGCATTCATTTCATTCCTAATCACAGTTGGCTTGCTAGATCACACCCAGACTCTACACAACTTACAACTTTTCCATTTTTATTTTATTTTTTCCAGCAAGCTAACCTCTAATTACTATATGAAATATTCACTTAGAAGCTGAGCAACGTGAACAGAGTTATTATTTTTGTTTATTTGCCCAAGGCGAGTTCTACTCCTCTCACTTTCGTTCTGCTAATTTGAATGTAGCTCGCACAAATTACATTGCGAATTAGATGTTTTGCATCACGGTTGCCAAAAGGCGAGACGGAAGAGGTCTAATGCCGTCCAACCATCTGTAAGCGTATATCTGCTTTTTTTTTCTTCAAACAGCTTCTCAATAAACCTCTGGGTCATCAAGTCTCTCTTCTTGTCACAGTGTAATTATTACACGTATTAACTTGTCTAGGTCAGTTCAGTATACGGCTGGCTGTGTGTTGCACTTTTTTGAGTTTTGGTGCTGGGAAGCTGCATTATTTGATCCAGCGTCCTGTTTGGTTTTGTTGTTGGATGGAAGCTTTCCAATAAATCGTCTGTTGAGTGTAATTAAAAAATAAAGTGAGCCTGAGTCAGTGTTTTTGTTTATTCATTTTTGAACTGCACAAATTGTAGATGGAGAATTTATTTTAAAGATCCCTTGTATGGCTGCTTGATTATGGGAATAATCATAATCATGATTATTTGGTCATAATTGTAATCACGATTATTTAAAATGATATATATTAGGGCTGAACAATATATTGTTTGAGCATTGATATCACAATGCGTTTATCCACAATAGTGACTTAATAGTGATTTAATAAGTTATTAAAGATTAGAAGATAAAGATATTATTAAATATATATATATATATATATATATATATATATATATATATATATATATATATATATATATATATATATATATATATATATATATATATATATATATATATTATTATTATTATTATTATTAAATAGCTTGGTCAAAAATATATTGTCATATGGATTAAAATGGATAAAAACAACAATTGGGTAAATAGACGATATAATGAAGAGATCTACCTGTACCCTTTGACTTTCATAGTAATTATTCTTCATACTATGGAAATCAATGGTTACAGGTTTTCAATTTACTTCAAAATATATAAATTTGTATTCAGCAGAAGAAACTCAAAGTTCATAACCACTTGAGAGCAAATTGTGAGTGAATTACATTTTAGACAGAAATATCTCTTCAATATTGTATAGTGACTTAAAACTTTTTATCCTTTATGGCTTGAGCTTAAGGACAAAACAATTCTCAGCATCACATAAAACTATCTTTCACTTGTGCCATCACAATGATTTTTTTTATGCAATGGTTAACAGATTATTAGCTAGATTTCATCCAGATAGTTAAAAATGTCATCAGTATTCATGGCTTCATATGTCTTCTTCACGGATCCCTGGCTTAAAACGCTGGCTTTCAGAGAACACCAGAGTCGACAGTTTGATTCATGCCTATATTTGACACATAAATAACACCCATGTGGAGCCATTGCCACTGTGAAATGACAGATTCTGAGGGACCTTGAGCTTGACTTTCATCATGTGGTAATGCCTCTGCCATCGCATGATGTCCTTACAAAGACAAAATGTTCCTTTAAGTTGCATTAGACACACTTGCACTCTAGCTTTTATGCTGAATGATTAATTACTACTGAAGTACTGCGCTTTGTGCTCCACAATGCTCCGTTTCGAGTTTTTGCTATACTATCTTTTATCCTTTATTAAAAGGCTAATGGTTTTTATGAATCATGAGCTGTTTTATTCATGCTGGAGCACTGATGGATCAGATAGGGATGTTATTAGCTCAATTTTGTGTGTGCGTATGTGTAATTTTCTAATGTATTTGTGAAATGCACATTTTAGCAGAGGATTTCAAGAAAGTCTGCAATATTTTGTGGGCTAATGTAATGTGAAGTTGCAAGAATTGCACAAAAAGTGGCTGAGCAGAACTTCAAATAATTCTGGCAGAACACTACTGGCTTAAGTGCTAATATATTGATGTCATGTTTAAGAAAGTGCCCGCATTCTCCACCATTTTTTCTTCCATTTATAAGGTTTTAAGGGTACTTTAAATGTGAGCTTTATGATTAATATGACACTGCTTTTAAAGGAACAGAGTTAAACAGTTGAGTCTTAACATTTTTTTAATCCATTCACCTAATCTGAATGGATTAATGGATCTGGCTGAAGCACTTTTATCGTAGTTTAGCAAAAATCATGGTGTTTTTAGCTATATCGACTTAGAAAATAGCAACATTTCATTTTCTGTCGGTCTTAATACACAATGTAGCTACAAAAATGATTCTTTTTTAATTGTTTGAGAGTGGGCGACGCAGTGGCGCAGTAGGTAGTGCTGTCGCCTCACAGCAAGAAGGTCGCTGGTTCGAGCCTTGGCTGGGTCAGTTGGCGTTTCTGTGTGGAGTTTGCATGTTCTCCCTGCGTTTGCGTGGGTTTCCTCTGAGTGCTCCGAATTCCCCTACAGTCCAAAGACATGTGGTACAGGTAAATTGGGTGGGCTAAATTGTCCGTAGTGTATAAGTGTGAATGAGTGTGTGTGTGTGTTTCCCAGAGATGGGTTGCGGCTGGAAGGGCATCTGCTGCGTAAAAATGTGCTGGATAAGTTGGCATTTCATTCTGCTGTGGCGACCCCAAATTATTAAAGGGACTAAGCCGAAAAGAAAATGAATGAATGAATGAATGTTTGAGAGAGTTGCTAATAGTCCAATCCAATGAAATTATTTATGCTAAACTAAGCTAAAAGTGCTCCCGTCAGACCCAAAGATCAGCTAAATCGATTCAAAAATGATAAAACTCAACTGTTTAACTTTAAGTAAAGCCTATTTCCAAAAAACTAGTGTTCCTCTTAATATATGGCACAAAAAGTGGAAACAAGACACTTGATTGAAAACATTAGACCTGTTCTGTGAGATACACACTTCATATGTAGGATTATTCAGAAATTATGAAGCATGAGGTTGCAAATGTTAACTAAACAAGTTTTCTGCTGTCTAAGGTGCATTTTCCTTTTTTTTTTTATCTGAAGTCTTAAATCTGTTATAGATGTGATTTAATATGTTTGTATGTGTGCTGGAAGTCTTTGAAAATGCTTGAATCTACTGTTTCAAGATTTGAAAAGTGCTTAGATTTTGGACAAAGTTCTTGAAAATGTCATTGTGTTGATTTTGTAATCTATCTTAATAAATAGGCAATTAAAAAAAACAATTGAAATAAAATAAATCTAATTGCTTTTGTATAAAATTAAAACTCTGGAGTCTGAGGAACAGAGTTAAACAGTCTTACCATTTAAAAAAAAAAAAAAACATTTACCAAATATACCAGTCTGACTGAAACTATTTTCTTATAGCACAGCATGAATCTGATAGAGTTCTAGCCATATCGACTTGGAAAATAGCAACATTCTATTTGCTTTTGCATAAAATTACATTTCTGGAGTAAGTATATATGCTTCTAGCTTGATCTGCCTTTTTAAATCTCTGCCCTTTGATATGAATATAGATATACATTTAAAATTGAATGTGCAAGTATAGGTGACATTTAAAAGAGTAAATGATAATAATTTAATGTTAGGCATGAGGCAAACCTGTCATCCAAGATTTTCCTAATACTATAATATATACAATACAATGATGATTAGCATCTGATATAATGTGATAACGTATGTATATGTATGTAAATGTCATCTGCCACACTTGTAAAGCACTGAACAAATTAGTAAATGCATCTGAAAAGTGATTGGAATGTGCTTGAGTTTGACTTTAAGAAAAGTGTAAGAACCATGAATATGACACTGCTTTTAATATGAGACAGAGAAAAGTGAAACTTGATAGAAACAATTTAGACCTGGTTAAGGCTTGTTATTCGAGGTGCGCACTTCATACAGTATGTGGGCTTATTTTGAAATGATGAAGCATCAATATGCATATCATTAATGTGCAGGGTTCATATGGCTACTGGAAATATTTAAAAAGGCTTGATTCTACTGTTTTTAAGGTTTGAAAAGTGCTTTGATTTTGGACAAAGTTCTTGAAACTGCTTATGTAATTGTGTTGATTTCGTAATAATCTAGCTTAATGAACTGGTATTAAAAAAACTACGATTTAAATAAAACTAAATTTCAAATGAAAGATGACGGATTTAAGATGAAGTAGGCGAGTGGATGAAAGAAATTCAATGTTAGGCTTGGGGCAAACCTGTCAACAAACATTCTTTAGAATACTGTACTATACTTTATAAAACAGTAATGATTAGCATTAGGGTTGGGCCGATAGACGATGCTATCGTCCATCGCCGATGGCCAATAAACTTCACGATGCTGAGCTGGCATCGCGATCCATCGCCCTGCCCCACATTTATATTGATATACAACTTATTATTTGCATGTCATCTTAATATCAATAATGGTCTTTTCATGAGCTGTGTTATATTATACTTATAGCTGCTGTTTGCACGGCTGACAGCATCGTGAGGATTAAATACATTGTGAGGATTATACAGTACCCCTCGCACTTAAAATGTGTAGATTCAGTGGCAAACGCTGTTACCTGCAAACCCCGTCCCACAGACTTTACAGTGAATGGCTTTAGTCATTTTCATAGTGGACTTGAAGCCACTGGAAGTCTTTTATCCACTCTTGGAAAAGTGTAAATGGTGGATTAACATTCAGCACATGATCACTAATAAGATATGCCATTATTAGTAACGTTAGGTTTTCTAAAACTAAATCTGTCAGTGTTATTTTCATTCTCTCATCTTCAGCGCGTCACATTTTTGTGGTTGCAGCTCCTGTCATCTCAAGGCAGAAGGCATTGACTGAGTGATTGACAGCTGATATTAACCAATCCATTCGCGTTCAGTTCTAGTGCAGTGGGCCAATAAGAAGAGCACAAAGGCGGGGCAAGCATTCCGGGCTTTTTTTTTTACTTCAGCAAGTTCACAATCGCATAACAACTGTTTTAATCTGTTCCTGAGCGCTGCATTTGGCGTCTTTAGGTGCAAAGATGCATCCTGCATAAATGTCTCCTAAATCCGCGCGCGGGGTGAGGATTTTGCAGTGAAAACAGGTCGCACGGCAACAATTTATGCATTAGCACAAATGCTTTCAAATATATAATTTAGGTCGCATAAAATTTCAGCCGCATACGCCGAAACGGTCGAGCCCTATAGCATCATTACTTGTTATTATTTCCTCATAATAATAGTAATAAAATAAGGAAGTTATCATTAATCACAATACAAATTACAGTGAACTCCAAACGAACTCTCGTCTCGTCTCCGCCACCAGCTGTGGGGAAAAAGCCATTATAATGACACGGATCATTCCGCTTATTCATGCCAGAGTCTTGCGGAAAAAAAGTGATTGACAGGTGGTAATTTGTGTATAACTTTATTTATTTATGGTTTGGTTATGGGTAAAGCAAAGACCATGTGGGTCAGGTAGTAAAAACAATAGGCTACAATTAATAAATTCGTTATGAATTAATTGATATTTAACAACAACCACCCCCACCCCACCTACGACGACGATACCATCGTCCATCGCCGATGTTCACATTAGACATCGCCCAACCCTAATTAGCATCTGATATAATGTGAGGACGTTTGTATATGTATGTCATTTGCCTAACTTCTAAAGCACCGAAAAAGTTTAAAAATGCATCCTGAAAGTGCTTGAATTTGACTTTGGAAAAGAGTAAGAACCCGCGATTATGACACTGCTACTAATATGAGACGGAGAAAAGTGAACCTTGATAGAAACAATTTAGACCTGGTTAAGGCTTGTTATTCGAGGTGCGCACTTCATATGTGGGCTTATTCTGAAATGATGAAGCATGAGATTGCAGCTGTTAACTAAATCAGTTTTGTTTTGCCGCTCTCAAACGCCAGAGTTAACCTCGTCTCTGGTGCTGTATTATAATCAGATGTGAGTAAATTTCTCTATTGTTACAGCTCTGATGAATCCAATTTGCTCAGCTTGTTCGTTTTTGCCGAGATTAGTTCATAACACTTCAGAATGGAACAATCAAATAGCCGCTGGCATATCGTCCTCTTGCCACGTTGAACAAAATGCTGTTCATTTAGTTTTGCTTGATTGACTTTCAAGAGGTGTTATTCATTAGGAACGCATCCCACGATAAAAGCACTGGTATTTTAAATCAACGCAAGTTCAATTTGAAAGACAAACTTAAAAATCTGCCCCTTAAAGAGCGAATCCCTGGGTGAGGCGTTTGAATGATGACTCTGACATTTATGTGTGTAATGGAAAGATGTTTGAAGTACCAGTGCCCTACAGCATAAAAACAGTGCAAGAAAGCTTTGTAAATGTTTTTATGAGATGCAGACCTGAATCGGTTGGGTTGTGGACCGCTGCATGGCTTCAAAACGAGCCCTTTTATCCATTATTTTCTTGCATTCTTTCAGAACATCTTTCCCAGGAACTGGAACCTCTGAGCTTTTATATTGCTCACTGTTGTGCCGTCTTTTTCTGTGTGTGTTCCTTTCTATCTGAAAATGGATTTATGTTGGTCATATTACTGAGCAATGTGGAATCGAAAATGGAAAATGTCAAGGGGAATACAAAGTCACCGAGAGCTTTGGATACTGTTTTTCTGAGGGGAGTAATGCTGGAACTTTGGGGGAAAAGAAAGATGGATTGTTTATTGTGAACTTCAAGTGTGGCATTTCCATAAGTGGTGAAATCTTGATATTTTGTTTCTACAGAACTATTATTAACGATGTCTTTTTACCTCAGTGAATTCATTTTTTTCCTGTAGCGCAGGTCTTTGAATATCCATTTGGACTTTCATCATAGCAAAGAGAAGAGGAATGGCAAATATTTTGCCTTTGAAATCTTCAAAATTACATTCATGGTCTGCTCTAAAACAGAAGTAGTTTTTTTTTTTGACTGAACGGGAGAAGATTTTTCAGGGTGTCCTCGGGGTCTTAAGTATTAAAAGTTGATAAATCAATGTAGAGAAATTTGAGGCGCTTAAAACATTAAAAAGTCTTACATTTTTGCAAGGTATTAAATTTTATCTAATTTTTGATTATGCAATGTATGGTTGTATGCTAAAGTTTGCCTGAATTAAATCTGCGAATATCAGGATGCTGTGTAGTTTTGCTGGATTGTTTCTCCATATGCGTTCTTGTCTGTACTTGCGTTCTTGTGTTCTCGTGAAACGTCATCAACCATCGTTGAAGTGCTGTTCCAATTCAAAGTTTACATCTTGCCAAGTACAGAAAAAATTCTTCAGATGTGTACTTGATCTGCCCCTTTTGGCAAGGATGCATTGAGAGGTGACTTGTGCAAACATGCGAAGCACAGGTATCCCAGAATGCACTGCAGCCTAACCAGCGAAAGCTAATGGCGGAGGAGCAAACCCGCACTGCTTTAAAAATACTTCTCTGTTGTGTCACAAATTTAAGTTTTAAGAGTTTTTCAGGCGAGAATGTAGTTGTTTTAAACTCAAATCGACAGTTTATTAATACAGATAGTGCGTCTTTGACGATGTGCCTCAGCTTATGCGGACTCTGACCCACAGCTTGTCAGCGGGAGCATCGTCATCACCTCCCCTGCTGAAAGCAGCTTTATTCGGCCAGTCCATCATGGATGTACTGCCAGATTGCATCTCTCTATTGTAGTTGATATTTAACACAATCTAGTGTTTTTGGTCTTTTAATCTATTATTTGTTCTCGGGTGTATTATTTTGGCAGTGTTACTTTGTTACGTTTTTTTAATTGTCTTTAATTATGTTACGTGTTGTACGATGTTTGTCTTTGTTTACCAAATTGCTTATTGTTATCTTAATTTCCTATTGTTTATGTCTTGTACTTTATACTTGTGTAATGTCCATTGTAGTTTGTCAAATCTGATAATCAAAGACACGAGTCTGTGTATAATAACACATTTTAGTTCACATAGAGATTTATGTTTACATTATCTTAAATCAAAAATATAGATTTATAATATATTAATTATAAGCCTGTGCTTTATACAGTTAAAGTCACAATTATTAGCGCCCTTGAATTATTAGCCCCGTTTATTTTTCCCCAATTTCTGTTTAACGTTAAGAAGATTTTTTTCACCACATTTCTAAACATAATAGTTTTAATAACTCATTTCTAATAACTGATTTATTGTATCTTTGCCATGATGACAGTAAATAATATTTTTCAAGACACTTCTATACAGCTTAAAGTGACATTTAAAGGCTTAACTAGGTTGATTAGGTTAACTAGGCAGGTTAGGGTAATCAGGCAAGTTATTGTATAACGATGGTTTGTTCTGTAGACTATCGAAAAAAAATAAAGCTTAAAGGGGCTAATAATTTTGTCTCTAAAATGGTTTTAAAAAAATTAAAAACTGCTTTTATTGTAGCCGAAATAACACAAATAAGACTTTCTACTGAAGAAAAAACATGATCAGATATACTGTGAAAATTTCTGTGCTTTGTTAAACATCATTTGGGAAATATTTAAAAAAGAAATTCAAAGGGGGGCTAATAATTCTGACTTCAACTGTATAATTAAATAATTTTATTGAACCGATGAATTCATGGTGAGGTAAGTGACGTTATAAAGTACACTGCCTTTCCATTTGAAGAAATACCTGACTTGCGTCCTTGGTAGTTCGTTCTTTCAAGTCTGAACTTAGCAAGTCTAAACTTCCAAGGACGCAAGTCGGAACTTTGCATTGGTGTTGAGAAACAGCCAATGAAATCCTACTAGGTTTGGCATCATGCTGCTTTGTTTACTGCAGTAACCAAGGCAACACCATTATTTCTGCAGTTCTACAGGCGCCAACCTGCTGAATTAGCTATTAATAGATTTATATTCAGTATGAATCATGTTTTAGTTTTGGATTAGTTTCTTACATTAAAATTTAGTACGTATACTGTAATTTAAAACCTCGCCAGTGTTTCCTTTTGAAAAGTGGTTATAGTGTATGTTTATGATGCTTAAAATGTATGAAAAGAGTCTTAAAAAAGGTCTTAAAAGGTATTGAATTTCACTCTCTGATTCCTTTATATACTCTGTTTTCCTTATAGCAGAGCGCTCATACCTTAGACATTCTTATCATAAACACTGCTGGAAAACCCAGAGCTACTCTCTTGTGTAAATTTTAAAATTGTAGGACTTTAAGGAAGAAATAGTTCATTTTAAGTCTTTTTTAAAAACTTGTTTACCTTCTTAATCCAATAGGAAAAGAATTAATTTGATATTCCTGCCAATTTCTTTCCCAAATCAGTTTAAACAAACCAATAGCGCATATTTTCAGTCTAATTTGAAGGGCCGTAGAGATTTTGTTTGTCACGTGTGTTGCCCTAGGTGAATATGTGGGTATGCATACATTTAAATGAATTAGCATGCTTAAGCTATGATGTCGTCTCTTTTATTACATTATAAAACGGCACATTTTTAAAATTGATCTTAAACAAAATTACTAGTTTTCCAGCTGTCATTTATCTTCCGTCTATATTACACAGAATTTGTTGTGCAAATGTAGTCTGTTTTAATCCAGCAAGGGATGAAACTAATGCCTCTGACCTTCAGCAACGAGAAAGTGAGGTTAAATCGCATTATAGCAAGTTTAATGAAGTGCCGATAGTCCAGGATCAGTTGGGTTATTGATGCGGCTGTGGATCTAAGTTCTCAGCCAGGCTGACTGCATTCTCTTTAGAATCTCGTCATTTTGACTGTTCTTCCCCTTAGGAAACTGTGCAATCGTGTTTCATGTCAATCAGTGTTTAATAGATTAGCTCTGTTATTCAAAGATTTAGTGAGACTTTTGGTTTATAAATCAAATAAATTAAATCAAGACTTTTTTAAGGAAGCATTGATTTTGTCTTATTGTAAGTATACATTAAGATGCATCAGCTACATTTTGTTTAAACAGCATTAAAAAAATACAAATGTTTTGTAACATTATAAATGTCCTTACAGTCACATTTACTGTAATACATTTCTTTATATAGATTTTTAATATTATATTATATTATATTATATTATATTATATTATATTATATTATATTATATTATATTATATTATATTATATTATACAGTGCTCAGCATGATTGAGTACACCCCATTTTGAAAATGAATATTTTTATCCATTTCTCAGTGAATATAGGCAATGTGTTTTGGTGCATTTAAACAAAGGAGATTTATTAAACAGATATATTTATTAAAATAACATTTTAATCACCAAACATATCTAGAAATTGAAAGATAATACAATTAAATTCAAGCAAAATATTGCAAAAAATATATAAAATAAATACAACCTACCATTTTTTTCAATAGGTTTGCTACTCTTGATTTTTCCTCCTTTTTAAAATTTGTATTTAATATTTTTCTATAACATATAAATTTGACCGTTATCATAAGTTATTTTGTTAGATTAGCTCCAGATTTAGCTTCAGTAATGACTAATCTAATGTATATGCACAAATGTAATATTGTATAGCTTCCCATTCAAATTATGAATTTAAAGGTAGATTTGTGAGGGGTGTACTTATATATGCTGAGCACTCTATGATGTGATTGGGGATGCAACGATCATAGATTTTGGTTGTACGATATATAGTCTACAATTATAGTCTGAGGAATAATCACGGTTATCACGATTAATGTGCATTCATTAATTTCAAAACATCACTAGTTTAGAAAATCACATGAAAACTCCTTACATTTTACAGTGTTATACTGCAATTTTACACTAAAAATAAATGACAGAATAATGAATAAATAAATAAAGAAAGAAAGATAAGAATAAAAAATGCTTTTGTCTAATGTAAATCTAAGCTACATATTAGCTAAATATTTCCTTTTTAATGCGAACAAATGTAGTCAATGACTGCTGGACTTCTGTTTGAAAGGCACTTTTGATCAACTTTATTACAAAATTGTTTGGTGTTTTCATTTTGTTTTTTATTTTTCTCTTTGGAGTAGAAATGTGTGTATTTCAAACAAAGTATGAAGCTGATCGGTGAGTTTTTGTTCATGTGACTCGCAGTGCGCTCGTGGTATTCTTCCAATCGCGGGATAGCAAACAAGGGCAAAGAGGCGGAGAGTGAGCGGAGCTACAGACGCATGCTGGATTCTCTGCATTTTGCTTAGACCTGGCTTAGACAGACTTTTTACTTTGGTAGAACGTTTAATGCTTCATTACCTGTGACTCGTTTGTGTTCTGACCACATGTGCTTGGTTGTACACTATATCAATAAAGTGTTTAGTCTTTTAAAAACACTGCTGTAACACATTGAGCCACTAACCATTGTTCTTATGACGTTTTTATACAGGAGGAAAACGCCAATTACTTCCAAACACTTAAAATATAGTCTCTGTAAGTAATTGCAAGACTATTGATGAAATCCAGCATAACACTGTATGACAACACTTCAGATGACTGTTTTATAGCCTACAGCTAATCAATCTGTCAGATTCTGGAGTGCATTACAAGTCTAAAGAACATTATAAATGATAAATGATCTTAAATAAAACAAATACAATTATAGAGATGGTATATAAGTATATAGTTTCACTCACCTGGGAAATAGAGGCAACTTGAATGGTTTGAGCACAATTAAGTGCATACAGCATGCCATATTATCTGATAATTGCAGGAAATAATTCAAAAAGGCAAATGACTGAGTAAAAAAACATTAACCAAAACAAAAACACGATGTATATGCCGAGCTCAGCGGCTAATTAGCCACAATCAGCTGAGGTGACGAGACCGCGAGCAGCGAGAGCTAGCTGTCACTCAAGTGGCCACGCCCTTAATTATGCAGACGTAATATCACTTAATAAAAACGAAACAGATGAGTTATAAAAAAAACTCACCCGCCCCACAGTTGTCATGAAGGGTAATCATAGCTATATGCACCAAAGCCATCTTTTGTATCAGGCTGTAAACATGTTTTTATCAGCTGTAAAAATGGCCAATTTACCAATGCAGTCAGACAGCACTTGGATTTCCTGGAGCCAGCCCCCCAAGGCGAGTCGATGAATTGCAGTTTTAGTTACTTCAGTATTGGCTTCCCGAGGGAGAGCGGGAGGTGGCCGCTTTGTTTCAACTAGGTCCGCTAATGACGTAATGGGGGCGGGTACTTTCACTTTTCACTGCTACAGCTGCTCACCTCTGCTCGTGTTCAAACCAAACTAAGATCGCCGCGGTTTTTCACATGGCAGGTTTTTACATCTTTCATACATGTTAAGAGATCGAGTTCATCGACTTGATAAGGAAATGTGTCTTGACATATTCCGCACAGACGTGACTTAGTAAAGCGTGAAGTGATGTAGGATTTTACTTGTTGCATTAGTCTGAATGTAAATCCCCTCGTCAGGCAGCGATGGAGGAGCATGAGAGAGTGGACCAAAGCGCATCAAGTGAAAGGTATTAACAGTCCGTGTTTTCAGTCCGTTACTACCATGATTGAAACTCAGTCAGGCAGCGTAATACAGAGAGTGGACCAAAGCACATTGGTGCAATTATAATGTATCTAATATTTTTATATTATTTTTTATTTTTATACCTCGATTTAATAAAAAATTTAATCATCTTAAAATGCAAATTCGAATTAATCGAAAGAATCGCACAGCCCTAATTCCTAGATTTATGATATGATATGATATATTATATCGAATCTTTTTGAACCCTAACAGAAAGGAAAAACACACGCACCACATGAGCTTCATATGTGAAACGTAGAATAAATGTAAAACATTAAAAAACGTAATTTTGCAACATTTCCATGGAGAGAAAGCATGTTTAATGGGTTTCATATGCTATTTTAACAAGCTTATGACAAAAAATGTAGAGGTAGAGGTCTGCTTGTCTGGGTAATTAAAAATATATATTTTTTAAAAACATAGTGTTGTCGTTTTTTATTTTAATTATAATCCCTTTTCCTTCATAAGTTAGTTCTAAAAGGTCCTGAAGTTTGACAAATTAATTTTTTTAAAGTGACACGTAGCTTTCAAATCATACGAGGTCATAAAGGCTTCAAGATATAATTACAAAATCCTGTTTAAAAAGATGTTGTTTATCATGTCACACTTCCCAGATGTATTTCAAGTCAATTCCTCTCTGTACAACAGAGGGATAGATGCACTGTCACATAATTATCCGTCCACCAATCTCACAGCGGACAGCTTGACTGCTCATTACTCAGGATTCGGTGTACGAATGCAGAACACAATAACGCAGAAATAGGCCTGGTTCTGCACTGCTGCTTTATTTTGTCTTTGAGAAGCTTCTGGCTCTTTGCATGATGTTTTGACGTCCAGTCTGGTCTTCGCTTGGAGAGGACAGATGGCCGGACCTGATGGCTGATTTGAACCTCTGCTTGGCATCACGTAAACAGCCCCAGACATTTTTACAGCTTGTCAGGACATCATCTTTGGTCCACTGCTCTCAGGTGATGATCAGCAGGTAGATGGTATATTGCAATCGCAAAAAACTCTAAGCCAGTATTTTTTTTTCAAGGCTTATTCTAAGGTTTTCATATATATATATATGAGGATTAATTTTATTATTGAACAACAACCATGTTCTCAATGAACCCAAAAAACTCATTAATATCAAAGCTGAATATTTTTGGAAGTAGTTTTTAGTTTGTTTTTAGTTTTAGCTGTTTTAGGAGGATATCTGTGTGTGCAGGTGACTATTACTGTGCATAATTATTAGGCAACTTAACAAAAAACAAATATATACCCATTTCAATGATTTATTTTTACCAGTGAAACCAATATAACATCTCAACATTCACAAATATACATTTCTGACATCCACAAATCAGTGACCAATATAGCCACCTTTCTTTGCAAGGACACTCAAAAGCCTGCCATCCATGGATTCTGTCAGTGTTTTGATCTGTTCACCATCAACATTGTGTGCAGCAGCAACCACAGCCTCCCAGACACTGTTCAGAGAGGTGTACTGTTTTCCCTCCTTGTATGGCTGGGCGGTTTTTCCGATTTTTTTCGATTAATTCGAATTTACGTTTTAAGACGATTTTATTTTTTACAAAATCGAGGAATCGCGGTTTTTTAATAAAAATATTAAAGCCGCTTTTCCACTATTGTGCCAAACCGTTCTAAACTGTTAGACAACCGTGCTGAATTGTGCTGATTCTGTGTGTTGACGTCGCGGCTCTGTTGATGTGCTGCCACAGCTGGTAGCGGAAGCGCGCCAGGGCGGACCGGCCTTTGGGAACACCGGGACATTTTCCCGCTAGAGCAACAAGCGCCCCGCAGTCAGCCAGCCACCTTCGCGAATGTTTCCATGCGCGTCGTGCTGTTGTTCGCGTCCCGCAGCCGTCTGTGTCTCCCGCGCGAGCTGCGAGACGGGGACCCGCGCACCACTCGAAGGACGGTTACGGCGTGTTGTAAATGTCGGTCACCGCAGAAAGTCAAATCTTTCTTTAATTTGGACTTTTGCTTGAATTACGGAGTGGCACAGTAGCTGTCAAGGTACTGTATGAATTAAATCATAACCCATATATGCACCAATAAACAAGAAAAAATGAATGAATGAATAAAATAAATATGGATTCTTAAATGTCGGCAGTTTTTACTCCAAAAAATATCAATACGCATCGACAAATGTTTTATAAAAATAAAGCAATTTCCAACATTTCAGCTATAGGCCATTATACGATTCAGTTAAATATAAGATAGACCTTTAAATATATATAGATATGTAACAGGTTTCTGTGGGTTTTTTGTTCACGGTGATCTTTAATATATACTGGGTGGTGTAGCTACGCACAAATATTTTCTAAAACGTCAAGCAGATATTTGTCTACAGCTCGTTAGTTATTTATGAAGACAAAAAATAATTAAAATAACAAAAATAAAACTATAAAATTACAAAGATAAATGAGCAGCATTCTGCTAAATATAGTCCTTTATATCCTGATATGCTGTGTTGTTTCATTCGTTTTTTTATATTTAACTTGATGCATTCGTTATTTAATATTTAAATACAAAATCGTTTAAATGGTTATATTTTACCATCAAAATGTAGTATATTTTATATCATTACCATTTTTTGATATAAAACCGCTGTTATTTTATTGATTGTTATGAAATAATTTAAGTGCTATATTATTTTTTATTAGTGAAAGTGCCCGCTCACTTTGACAAGGCCTGTCTAAATATATATTTCTGCCATGCCACTAATACAGATAAACTATTGTTGCATTATCATTGTTTATTTTTCTGTTATGTACAGAGATTTGAATATTTATTTCCCCTCCAATCCTTTTTAATCTTCAAGTTACATTTTGGTCATTTTCTCTCCAAATAAAATTTGCCCAAAGCTGCACAACATATGACCTGCTGTGACTTCTATTGTAGCTATGTTTAGCATCCCTATATGAGAGAGTGCCATAACCGCGTTTAGTCACACTATTGCTTTTCTTTTACAAGTGAGCATGAAAAAAACTAGTTTCAGCATTTATTTAAATTTAAATGAACAAGGTAAGCTGGTAAGGTAGTTACACAGAAAAAAAAAAAATTTAATAAAAAAATAAATAAAAAATCGAAATCGAAATCGTGAATCGGTCAAACTTTATGAAAAAATCGAGATTTTTTTTTTTTGCCATATCGCCCAGCCCTACCTCCTTGTAAATCTCACATTTGATGATGGACCACAGGTTCTCTATGGGGTTCAGACAGGTGAACAAGGAGGCCATGTCATTAGTTTTTCTTTTTTTTTAGACCCTTTCTTGCCAGCCACGCTGTGGAGTACTTGGACGTGTGTGATGGAGCATTGTCCTGCATGAAAATCATGTTTTTCTTGAAGGATGCAGACTTCTTCCTGTACCACTGGGAGTTGAGCTTGACTCCATTCTCAACCCGAAAAGGCCCCACAAGCTCATCTTTGATGATACCAGCCCAAACCAGTACTCCACCTCCACCTTGCTGGCATCTGAGTCAGACTGGAGCTCTCTGCCCTTTACCGATCCAGCCACGGGCCCATCAAGACTCACTCTCATTTCATCAGTCCATAAAACCTTAGAAAAATCAGTCTTGAGATATTTCTTGGCCCAGTCTTGACGTTTTAGCTTGTGTGTCTTGTTCAGTGGTGGTCGTTTTTCAGCCTTTCTTACCTTGGCCATGTCTCTAAGTATTGCACACCTTGTGCTTTTGGGCACTCCAGTGATGTTGCAGCTCTGAAATATGGCAAAACTGAGGGCAAGTGGCAAGTGAGGGCAAGTGGCAGTTTTCTCAGTTCATGGGCAGTTATTTTGCGCCTTGGTTTTTCCACACTCTTCTTGCGACCGTGTTGACTATTTTGAATGAAACACTTGATTGTTCGATGATCACGCTTCAGAAGCTTGGCAATTTTTAAGAGTGCTGCATCCCTCTGCAAGATATCTCACTATTTTTGACTTTTCTAAGCCTGTCAAGTCCTTCTTTTGACCCATTTTGCCAAAGGAAAGGAAGTTGCCTAATAATAATGCACACCTGATGTAGGGTGTTGATGTCATTAGACCACACCCCTTCTCATTACAGAGATGCACATCACCTAATATGTTTAATTGGTAGTAGGCTTTCGAGCCTATACAGCTTGGAGTAAGACAACATGCATAAAGAGGATGATGTGGTCAAAATACTCATTTGCCTAATAATTCTGCACTCCCTGTATATATATGAATGGCATCAGTACAAAAACATAGTTCATATTATGTAACACTCGAGTTAAAAAAACCAATATATATATATATATATATATATATATATATATATATATATATATATATATATATATATATATATATATATTGGTTTTTTTAACTCGAGTGTTACATAATATGAACTATGTTTTTGTACTGATGCCATTCATTTGTTTTGAATAATTATACCTTTTGGTTTGCCTCCAAGCTCCAAAATATTTAAATTGGGAGTACCAAAAATAGGAATGCTGTTTGATTATGTAATAGTACATATTTTAGTTGAATACAGTTTTCAGACAACAATCAGACAACATTGTCAAGAGGTTTAATTAAATATTGGGACGTGTGTTCAGAGCCCTCCCTCAAAGATTTTCTTAGGCCATGTCCACATGTACTTGGGTATTTTTATAAACTGAGTTTTCCCTGCTTTTGCTTTTTAAAAAAAATCTCTGTCCACATGAAAACGCAAAAATGCACTGTGATGCATGTTAAGGGCACGCTGAAACAACAGGATTAACAACGGGAAACAACGGGCTATTAAGTATTTTCATGAGTAAATTGCATATAAGTCAATGCAAACGTGAGAACTGATTACTGTCCTGCAGTGCAAACAACACAAAATACACAATGCATATAGGCAATGTATTTTGGTGCTTTTAAACAAAACAGATTTATTAAACAGGCATATTTATTAAAATAAAATTTTAGTCACCAAACATATTTAGAAATTGAAAGCTAATACAATTAAATTCAAGCTAAATATTGCAGAATAAAAAACAATTACAACCTACAAAATTTCAACTAAATTTTTCACATTTTTTTGCTTCATGATTTTTCCTCTTTTTTTAAATTTGTATTTAATAACATATAAATGTGGGTGTAGTTTTAGGACCGTTATCGTAAGTTATTTTGTTAGACAATCTCCAGATTTGGCTTCAATACTGACTGATCTATTGTATATGCACAAGTATAATATTGTGTAGCTTAACAGAGAACAGATTACTGTCCCGCAGTGCAAACAACACAAAATACACAATGCGGTTGCTGTGAACGTGGAATTTGCCTCATTTGCGTCTTCTGCGTTTAATGTGAACTTCGCTGTGTTGGCCAAGAAGAAAGGAGAAAACAGCATGGACGCTGATGTCATGAGGCAACAACTAAGGCCGTTTCTCAATATGCATTCTTCAGCAATCTTGCGTCCTTGTGTTCTCGTGTAACGTCATCATCAATCGCCAAAGTTCAGTTCCAAAACTCAAGACTGCAAGAACGAAAGACCAAACTCGCTCTAGAAGAAGGAAACACAGCATTTTATATAGATATAACTTATTTGTCTCAGGAGTTTCCCGAAATGAGACGGTGAAAGTAAACATTAACGTGAAAATCTCAATAAAAGCATAAACACATTAAGGGTATTTATTTGCTGAAATTCGTATTAAAATCTGTTTTATTTGTATTGTGCAATGTATATTTGTAAGGTTTTTGTTTATTTTGTATATTTTTTGTAAAAAAAATATGAATGCGTTCTATGAATGCTGTAATGTTTAAATAATTTTCCATTAAAAACACGTGAAGGTCATGTGACCATCAAGAAAAATGCAGCATCTCATTTCTCACAGGACGCGTTCTCTGTACTTGCGGTCTCCCGATTTCGTTCTTTCGAGGTGACCTGGCAAAACTGGTCTTCACAAGAACGCAAGTCTGTTCTTTGAGTTTCTGGAATTGAGAAACAGCTTAAAGGGTCACGAAACCCCCTGTCTCAGCAGGGTGTTTTCACACCTCTGTTTTGAAAAAAGTCAGGAAAGTTGGGCGTGTCCAGCTCTGGGAGTGTGGGAGTGTCGGGGGAGGGAAAGAGGATAAGTTTTTGCATAGAAGGGAGTTAACATTTGGGCACGCGCTAAGTTTGACAGGAAAAACAATCACAGAGGCTGATTTGTTACGGCGAATAAGAGAAAAAAATCCTCCGCATTTCTCTGTACCTTATGTACTCGGTAGGTAGCGTCAGAAAGCCGTGTGTGTATAGACTATCCTGTCACAAAATGCGGCGAAAATCCTGCACGACGGGAATAGTTTGTGTTTACATGTTTACACTCGGAGAGCAGCATTTAAACAAAGGGCACTGCACTGCAAACACTTACCAAATCTGTAGACAGACAATCAAACTGGAGCTGTGTCTTTTTATTAAAAGGAGATGAGCAGCAAATCCGGATTTCACCATTTCCAGATGAGAAAAAGCTCTCGGGTAAAAATGTTCCTTTCAAATGCGTTTCTGTCGCGTGTCGCGTGCACTGTAATCCACATGTGAGTCCAGCTGCTCTCCCATAAAGGGAAAATGAAAACAAAACGTTCGTTTCAACACACTAATAACACCTACGACTCTTGTCTTGAAATTCTTGTACTTTCACTTGTTTTGGCAACACAACGTGGCGTCTCTCTGTCGTCTGAACAGTGTAACCTGGTAAACAGTCTCCGGAGCTATCATGCATATTAATGAAGTTTCGCGTCATACACAATAGAGCGCGCTGATTGGTTTGAAGCACGTCTTCTCATGAATTAATACTGCGCACTCAGATACGTCAGAACGCCCTAGAAAAGACAGACAGCCACTCTACTGCTGGATTTACACCTAAGTATCTCATGGCCGTGACGTAGCTTCAAAAATTCGTTTCAAACCGGAAGAACGAATTTGCTCAAAATAACGCAAAAACAACCAATTTTCACTTTTTAGTGCAATATATGTGTCCCAATAGTGTTTATAGCAGCGTGGGACACATATATGACTGTCAACAGCTCAAAACATGTGTTTTGGTGTTTCGTGACCCTTTAAGGTTGTAGTGTCTACACAACCACACATTACCTGGTCTTTTTGAAAATCTTCACCCTGGCCGGAGTTTTCAGAAAGTTTTGATTTCATTCATCTGATGCTCTGTTTTCGTGTGGACAAACAGTGAAAAAGTGTGGTTCTGTAAATACCCACGTTCATTTGGACAGGACCTGTGATCAGATTATACAATATCAGCCTGATTTTCAAACCGTAATAAGGGGTATCATTATAGTAACATAATGTCCAAATAACATATTTTATTTTGTTTAAAGTTTCAAAGTGGGTGACAACCAAGCAGCAGCTGCCTAGTATCCTCCTGTGAAGCCAATAAAGATATGACTGAAACTGCAGTTCATCGACTGTCCACTAGAGGCAGGTTCCAGAAGGGAGTCAATTCCAAAGACTTCCCATGTTGAGACCACCCAACTTTTTTAGTAGGAAAAAAGTTTTCAAAAGCTGGTACAAAAATTATAAAAAAAAAAAAAATTGTTAACAGTTAAATAGTTTTTAGTGTACATAGCTAATATTACTAAATGATCTCACATTTTGGATTTCCTTTCCAACATAATTGTCACAAGGTCATGTTTACAATCTGTTCATCACAGACTCTGTGACTTTGACACTTCCTGTGAGATCCACCAACCAAATAAAATATGGTCAACCCAATCTTTTTTTATAGACTACTACAAAGGCGCAGCAAGATTTTCTCCCTGGCGCAGTGAGAATATCAGGTATTTCTTTGTTTTTTAAGAGAGAGCAGAACAAATCCATGTTTATGTTCTCACCAATGCGCTTTGAACTCCATCCAGCTCTCTTCAATTCCATTTCTAAAATCCAAGATAAATCCTGTTTGATTGTTCTTCTTTTCCATTATATGTTTCTGCCCTTTCCCCCCCCTAAACTTTAAGTTCTTCTTTTGCCTGGCTTCGCTCTCATGCTATAATAAACATGTTTTTCCTGAAGTGAATTGAAAATTTCTCAAGTTGTTTTTAAGAGCCCTGTGATATGTTGCACCACACAAAATCTGTATCGCAAATATCTTGAAAAGCTCTTAGCACCAGAGTAAAGAGGGGTTGTTTGCTTAATCTATTCAGCATAATATCCTGCCTTTCCCCCTGCAGGATTTAAGCAGGAAAATAAAACTGGCTGCAGTTTTATTTGTAAGATTTACTTTTTCGTTGCAGGCAGGCAGTCTCTTCCCAGTCAATTAGATCTAGCAATTGATCCGTAGCCTTTGCTGTGTCGGGTGGGTCCGATAATCCCTTTTATCCCCCACGTACGTCTGCTGCAAAGACCTTTCAGGTTGTGTTTGGTTACAGCATATTAAGAACTGTAAATTGAGAGCCTCCAGGTAACCTCTGACCTGTGTAGATTACATAATCGGAAGTTCTGTTTTTGGCCATTTTCACACTAGATTGGATTCAAACTGTTATGATGTTGCATGTTCTTCTTGTAAACTCTCATCTCATTGGTCAGAGCAGTTGTTTATTTTGTAGGAGGATTCATCTTCAGCCATCCAACAGAATGTAAAGACAGCAGCCCTCATGTTGTGGTACAAAAAATATCAACTGTTGGTTGAAGCTTATTTTCTCAGGTTATTGATGCACTCTGTCTTTTTTCCTAATTTAAGGAAATTATTTTATTGTTTAAGAACATTTGTTAAGGTTATGAACTTAAAAGAGTCATTGTCATTTCAGTAAAAGATGCAGTGCTTGTTTTTTATTGCTTAGAGTGCTCGATTGCACCCACTTGTGGGCATAACAGACAATTTTCCCTTTAATATTAAAGGGCCATGAAACCCCCCTGTCTCAGCAGGGTGTTGTCACACCTCTAGTTTGAAAAAAGTCAGGAAAGTTGGGCGTGTCGAGCTCTGGGAGTGTGGGAGTGTCGGGGGAGGGAAAGAGGGTAGGTTTTGCATAGAAGGGAGTTTCCATTTGGCCATGTGCTGATCACAGGCAAAAGAAACACAGAGGCTTTGATACCGCACGGCGAATGGGAGAAAAAAAAAATCCTCCGCATTTCTCTGTAACTTATGTACTCGGTAGGTAGCTTCAGAAAGCCGTGTGTGTATAGACTATCCTGTCACCAAATGCGGCGAAAATCCTGCACGACGAGAATAGTTTGTGTTTACATGTTTACACTCGGAGAGCAGCATTAGCGGATCTTTCAGTCTATAATATTGTACTGTAATGTTGCAGTGATATTAACATACTGTAAACTTAGTAACTAAATAATTTTGACTGAGGTATGTCTTTAAAAACTAATAAAGCACTGCTGAAAATACGACAAACTTTGCAATCTGGGTTAAACAAAGAACACTGCACACACTTACCTAATCTGTAGCGACAGGACAATCAAACTGGAGCTGTGTCTTTTTATTTAAAGGAGACACGCGGCAAATCCGGATTTCACCATTTCCAGATGCGAAAAACTCTCGGGTAAAAATGTTCCTTACAAACGCGTTTCTGTTGCGCGTCGCGTGCACTGTAATCCACACGTGAGTCCAGCAGCTCTCTCATAGAGGGAAAATGAAAACAAAACCTTGTTGCAGCACACCGACGACCCATGTCTCCAAATTCTTGTTCTTTCACTTGTTTTAGCAACACAACGTGGCGTCTCTCTGCCGTCTATACAGCGTAAACAGTCTCCGGAGCTATCATGCATATTAATGAAGTTTCGCGTCATACACAATAGAGCGCGCTGATTGGTTTGAAGCACGTCTTCTCATGAATTAATGCCGCTCACTCAAATGCGTCAGAACGTCCTCAAAAAGACAGCCAGCCACTATCCTGGCTGCATTTACCCCTAAGTATCTCATGGCCGTGACGTAGCTTCAAAAATTCGTTTCAAACCGGAAGAACGAATTTGCTCAAAATAACGCAAAAACAACCAATTTTCACTTTTTAATGCAATATATGTGTCCTAATAGTGTTTATAGCAGTGTGGGACACATATATGACTGTCAACAGCTCAAAAAATGTGTTTTGGTGTTTCGTGACCCTTTAAAGGGCTAGTTCACCTCAAATTAAATTACTTCATCATTCACTCTGCCTCATGTGGGTTTAGACTATCGAGTTTCTTTCTTCTGTTTAACACAACTAGATATTTTGAAGAATGCTGGTTGCTGGTACCCATCAACTTCCATAGTAGAAATAAAAAAATACTATGGAAGTCAGTGTGTCTCAGTAACCAGTATTTTTTTGTATTTTTAACAGAGAAAAGAAACAAAAGTGAAAAGTGAGTAAATGGTGACATAAATTAAATTTTGGGTAAACTATTAATTTAAGAATTGCCTTTAGAACAGTGGCACCCAACCTTTTTATCACCGCAGACTAGTGGTTTAACGGATCACAAATCTGCAATTCGGATCACACTATGGTTTTTGAGTCTCGGATCGGACCATTTTTTAGGCTAAACAAGCAGTGACAGAAAACACCTTAAATTAATAGCTTAAGCATTTAGGTAGGTCCCACCACAACTTTTCCGTCATCATTATATCTTACAGGGAAGCCAAAATGCTTTCATACACGTGATTTGAGTGACGCGGAGGGCGATATCTCTGCAATTGTTATAACTGTTGGGTTAACCTACAAGTTCAAAAAAGGTATAGACTCGCCGCTTGCACGCATTGCTCCCAATATGCATGCACAAGCCATGCACCTCCATTGGAAATAACGAACTTGTGTGCGGAAAAGACACGATATGTGAACGGTAGAATACAGTCATTTTTTAGATTTCTCTAAATATAATCGATCATTCAGACTAAAACAGCAAATAAAACGGAAATAATTAATGATTTCTTCTGCTGCCTGGTACCATTTGATCCACGGACCAGTACCGGCCCGGGGGTTGGGGACCACTGCTTTAGAATTCAAATATAATTAATTTTTATTTTTTAAGAAAGAAATTTGAATTTTGTCATTTAACAATGTCGACAGCCCTAGTATGAACTCCAAAACCACCCTTTTTTAAACAGACTCTACTGTTTTCTTCTGATGCTAACACGGTAGTACTAAATCATGTGTGTGAACCATTATTCATATCAATAGTAAAACTGTTGAGGCATATTTATTCACTCTTTTTTTCCACATGAATGTGACTTTATGCAAACAGGTAAAATTGATCTAATTTCCTCTCACCTTCAGCAGAAATTGACTACCCTCATATTGCAAATAGACACTTGACTTGTGCTTGCTTTAATGTTTATTCTTAAAAATGAAGCAAAATCCTAAGTATAGAAGTTATGCAAACTTTTTTATTCATTTTGTCACCATCCCCTCCAATGTCATTTTCTTTTCCATAGCCATTGGTACAGTGCAGTCAATTGAGAAGTTCAGGGGTTTGTTCAGAAAGTTAATACTACAGCTCGGACATCAGTACATACTGAAATTTTAGAAACGTCCATTTCCCACTTACATTTGAGCGCTGTGAGCACATTCTTAAACACTGCCGATTAGCCATCGCATTTATATGCTCAACAGAAATGACTGTGATTGGCTATGAAGGTCATCAGTTGACCACTTTTCACCACTGTTCATTGAGTGCAAACACAGATACATGGACACTGGAGCATTTTAAAGCCGCATCGATCAGCTGGTCTGACTATGAGCTGACATATGAGTGATCTGCTGAGATTTAAAACTCTCCAGTGTCTGTGTATTTGTGTTTACACTCAGTTGACTGGTGAATTAATAACCTTCATGGCCAATCACAGTCATTTCTGTTGAGTTTGTGAACACAGTGACCAATCATTAATGTTTTAGAACCTTCTCAACAGCGCTCAAATGTTAACAGTAAATGGATGTTTTTAAAATTTCAATTCCGATTGGTACAGATCTTGATACTTTTTTTTTTTTTTTTTTTTTTAGGGGTTTTCACCTTTATTGGGATAGGACTGGAGATTTTATAGAAAGGAAAGTGTGGAGGAACAGAGATAGGGGAAGGATCGGCAAAGGTCCTCGGGCCGGGAATCGAACTTGAGTCGCCGTGAGCACCTTGGTGCTATGTGTCGACGCACTAACCACTAGGCTATTGGCGCAGACAAATCTTGATACTTTTGACAATTATATTATGTAATAAGTTCTGTGCATCTGCTCACACCTGGGTTCCTTTTACCACACATCTGCACCTCCTTTTACCATGCATCGTCTTAGTGTCTATCTTGTTATACAGTCTTAGCTTCTGAACCAAAATCATACTGTTTGAAAGCATTCACAGTCACTCACATTACATTTTTTTCTGTAATCAGACGTAAATGCTTTTCAGCCAATCTGGAGTCCTAGGTCCTTGTTACTAGACCCATATTTGACTGACTTCCTTTACCTGAGGTGTCTAAAATTTGTGAATTTGGTGTGACTCAGACTTAGACACTTTCATTGATCTGAGGCCATTTTTACCCATGAGCTCAAGGACCAGTGTGAGATCTTTTTCAGCCCACCTGTAGCGCTTCAGATCAAGGGAGTCTCTGTTTATCTCTGAATAATTAATGCTCTCCTGAATTATCCACTGCTGTCTGCAGTATACTGAGCACTCAGAAGCACAGGCACAAAGCTCCTCACATGGGCTGAAATCCAAATGTAATTCATTATTTTTCTTGCACACCTTTTTTGTATTTTGCCCCTTTGGTGCTCTTAACACAATGCAAAGGCCTTGTTTTGTATGCAGCTCAACCAGCGTGCTGTTTACAGCCACCTCGCTTTTATTATGCTTAGATGGTTTGTGCAAAGACCTGAACATTTAAACTATCATTGATCTGAATTTTTTATTTAATCCCTAGAGACTATCTTAGCTAAAAGCAAAATAGCTCAACTCGACATGGCACAGGCAACACTAAAGTTGCTACTGATGATTGTTTGAATATGTATTTAATAAAAGTGTCTGACAAATGCAACATGAAAATGCATGTCAGTGGTATTTAGCATGACATTCCGGCTGCTCGATCCCATTTCTCACCCATTCTGATCATGTCTGAATAGTCTCCCAGCTTACATTTACACAATTAGTATTTTTCCCTCTAGTGTTTTACAGATGTTAGATTTTCTTTGATAAAAAACACATTTCCTGGGGTTCTCTATGGGGAAAAAAACTCATTAATTTTTGCTGATAAAGCACCCAGAGGAGCTTCGATAATAGGAGTTCACAGAGCCATTTTACAAAGAGGGATATCTGAGGCAACATTAACTTCAATTAATTACTTAGCTTAATAGTCAGAGCTTGCTTGTGGGCGTATAAAGCTGATCAATTCTCTGCACTGGACACTGGGCGGTTAAATCAGTGTAATTGGCCACTCTGTCTGTCTTACTGGGCTGAACTGGTGTGCAATAAGTCTCAGAGTTGCCATTTTCCTATTCCTATTAAGATTTTAATCGTCAAGCAGGTAAAGATTTGTTCATTGTATCTCTTTTTATTCTGGCAGAGTTCTGAAAGAGCGCCGCGAAACTGATGCACAGTACTGATAAATCGGGCAATGAGACTTTCAAATCTACATTCCCAACAAGAATTATTATTAATTTATGTAGCCACCTCTGATACTAGGTTATTATACTTGCTAATTTTATTTCTGTTATCTCTTTAACAGAGTGTCTGCCAGGTCTTAAAAGTCTTAAAATGCCTTAACATTTAATAACAAAATTTTAGGGCTTTAAAAGTCTTTAATTGACTCAAATATTGTCTTGTAGGTCTTAATTTTTTTTAAATGGGTCTTAATTTTCCTATGTCCATGTAAAGCTACCCAATTGGGCCAGTACCCATCCAATCAACTACAATCCATCTAAATAAAATGTAAAATTCAACTTATAACTCTGTTTAGCAGTATGGTTAAATAGTAAATATCTTCCTTACAACAACATTTCTTTAAAGGTTCTCAGTGTATTTAGACCATAAATAGTGAGGGCACTATCCTGGACAAATGTGCATACTTTTAGTTTATTATAGTTTTTAAAGCTTGTCATTTGTTTTGGAAATAAGTTATGTTGCAAAAAAAAAAAAAAAAAAAAAAAAAAAAAAAAAAAAAACCTTTGTATGCAACTCCTTGTTTTGATGGATTTTTGAAAATATGTGACTAATAAATAACTAATTAGAATTTCTTGATAAGGCAAGTAAAAAAATTTTAATTAGATAAAATCCTTGGCGTTTAGTCCTGTATAGGTCTGAAATTCCATTTATATTGAAGTATACTTCAAACACTAAAGAGCAAATCCATTGATGCGCAGCTCCACAAGTCCCGAACCATGCAAACCAGTGGCGACAGCGGCCAGAACAAACTTCACCAATTGACGAAAGTGAAGGAAAAAAAACTTAAAGAGAAACCAGGCTCTGTTGGGCCCAAGCATTTCTCTTTTGGCCAAACTTCTTGTGCAGGGGTGCGTTTTCCAAACAACGACGTAACTGGCAGCTGAACTATCATAGTACGATGCATCGTTTGGGAAAAGAACGATGTAGTGTTTCCCAAAACCCCTAGTTTCTGTCGCAGATCCATCGCTTGAACCACGTTAGTTATATCGTAAAACGCCCATAATGATGCTCTAAACAGGGTGGAGTAACTACTTCTTTAGAGAACAACCCCATCATTTCTTTGTGCAAATTACATTGTTTTACACAAACGCGCATATAAAATAAAATCCAATATTAGTTTTGGTACATGCACTCGTTTTCCATATTAATTTAAATATATGTAAATGGCACATATAGGGTCTGTGTTTCCTTTACAAATATTATTGAGAATATTCCATATTCTATTCTAAAACATAAAATCACTTACAAAAGCTAACACGTATTCTAATATCATATATAAATCATATAAAAAATAAATAAATAATGAGGCTATTTATTATAAATATATTTACTTTAATAGTAATGATAATATTATTGATGATGATGATGATGATGATGATTATCATTATTATTAAGTAGGATATTGTTTATTTATTTATTTATTTTTTTTAAAGTCTACTTTTACAATTTGACACATGCAAACCACAGCAGAAAGTTCTAACCAACAGGCCCATGTCATATACAGTACAGACACTTAATAAATAACCCACTATAAAATAAAAGAATTAACGTATGCTATGTTTTTATTTTCACAAGCTTTGGAGACGTAACATAAATTCTGCTTTTAAATAATAGGTCACCTATAGCTTTCGCCATGAGGCTGTGTTCAAAATAATATCAATGTTTTTAAAGTGCACTGCGAAGGGAGCGCAATTGTAAACATGAAGATCGCTAAAACTGAACTGTAAAAATAATTAGAAAGCAAATTACACCTAAGAGAGGAGATGACTTTATTATACTTTTTTATTTTTAATAATTCCAACTTTGAATGTTAGAATGTTCTAAATGAATAGAGCATAGGGGGTATAAGTGGCAATAGAACGCAGCCAGGAACTATGTTTCTAACTACAGCTCCAGAGGTGTAGTTTCAGGTGCTCAAGTTTGCGACGCAGTTTGCGAATCTTTGTTGTAACGATGGATTTGGGAAACGGCAAATCAACGAACTATGTTTGTAACGATGGAACTTGCGACCTTAGTTGGCTAACGATGGTTTTGGGAAACGCACCCTTTCTTGAGTCCCACGGAGTATCTCTGGATGACACAATGACAGAGGACCAGGCCTGAGACGGGTTATGTTTTGACCTTGATGGTATTTAGGTGGTAGTCATTCTGGAGGGGCTACCACCTTATGTTTTGTTTTTTGTTTATTTTTGTTATATGCTTGCTGGTTTCCACCTTCTCTTTTACTTGAACTTTGAGTAACGTCCAACTGTAATTTTCTCAAATTTGGGGTTAGCAATATTTAAAAAGACAAAGAAAATACAGTGTGAGTGCATCAAAAACATTATGCTGTACAACTGTTTTCAGCACTGATAATAAGAGTTATGACTTATTTGACGTTAAAAAAAATTGTATGAAAATGATGTAAATTAAATTTTAAACTTTGTTTATATATCATCTCTTTTTGTTCATTTTTGTACACCACAGATTAATTTTTACATGTAAAACTAAATGTAAACTGTTAATATCTATAAGTGAAATATTGAAACGTGAACTAAGCTTTTCAATTGAAGTTTTAATTCCTATAAATTAAAAAATAAACAAATAAAAATAAATATATGTTTAGATTTTTGATAGTTTTAATGAAAATTTACCTGAGGGTCGCACAATTGAACAAATGGCAGTTTAATCGGCAAGTAAGACATAATATTGTAGTAGAGATTTTATGAAGAAGCGCCTCTGTGCTGTCATTGGGGAAAAAAAACTGTCAAGTCTTCAGGTTCCTAATGATTTCCTCTCTTATTTTTCCACATTTTCAGATCAGCTTCTGCTTCTGTATTTCTTGCAGGTCTTTCATCTTCTCACAGATTCCTGTTAGATTAGCCCAGTTTAGGCCTATATACGTGCAAAGACTTATTGAATCCGACAGTACATGCTTGTGTAGCGTAGATCTCATTTGATGTCCAGATTAGCCAAGGTCAGTTATAGATCCACTAGGCTATCAGTAACGTAAGGAGCCCTGGCTGCCAGTTCAAATTACTGTTACCTACATACTGCAGCGTTTCTTATCTTATGTAAGAAAAACAACTTCATGCCACACTCTGATGTTGCAAACAAACTTTGATTTTTTTTTTATTTGAAAGCTTTTCCAAGTTTCAGCAGCACAGCTATTAATTACCCAGTGATCTGAAGGCAGGTTCTTGTGGTGTTTACAGAAGCAACCAGTGGGAATGCAGGGTTTTTCCTGCTTGTGTCTATGTAAAATGTGAGAATTAAAGAGCGTTAGTGTGGCAGAGATGTGCGTCGTGGGACTCACACTGCCCCCCTGTGGGTAAGTCTCAGCGTGAGCTTTTGGACAAATATCAGGCTGACAAAACAAAAGCCTTCGACAACATGCTCACAAATTGTATCCTGCTGCTTCCTGCCGTCAGACTCGGCGCATGCTACTGCGTCAGTTTGCTTTCATTTAAGCCTTTTTCAGTGAAATCTATTAACCAAATATAATGACAACACATGTTCACATCATAATTTGCTGTCTTGCTTGTGTTTAATTCAACGGTTCGGGTCTTAAATGAGACGTCTGTAGTCCCGCATACAAATGGCATTTCTTAAGGAAGTCATAGCTTGTAAGTGTTCACATTGTTATTATGATTAGCTCCCAGAGGGAGGTGCTGGTTCAGTCTCTTCAGCTCGCGCTCTCGCCTCAAGACGCGCACATACACAGCGAGTCTGCAGCAGTGTTTGAGGGTGCCGGACACGTATTGGCCGTTCTGGGAAAGCTGCCTGTTTCCGGGCAGGTGCTGTTGGCTTCCCTGACAGTTCTGAGGAGCAGCGAACAGATTAGCAAGCGGCGTGTTGCATATAACCGAGCCGGGCTTCTGCAGGGGAGGCTCCTTAAAGCCAGAAGCATTAAATGGGCCCTCTGTGCTATGGCTCAGGATGCCTGCAGTGTCAGGGCCAGATCGCCTTCGTACACTGGCACACAAAGCTGTCAGCAGTAAACAAGCTAAAACCCGTCAGTAGAAGCGGGGGCCGTGTGAACGAGAGAAAAAAAAAGTCAGAGTCAGATCTGAATGGAATTGGCGACGGAGGGGTTTAAGCCGAAAAGGTCATCACAGCTCACTTTTGCCTTTCCAAATGTCTCTGACAAATGATCTTTGAAGTATCGTTGGCGCATTTGTTCTGGGAGATCAGTTGAAATACATTGGCGACGTCAGAGTGTCGGTGTGTGTGTTTTTTTTTTCTTCTTTCTTTCTTTTTTTAATGACCCATTTTATTAAGGAAGATTTTCTGCACCTTCCTTCCACTCTCTCCTATTGCTTTATTCCTCATTTGGTGGGTTTTTCACTAAGTCCTTTCTTATACGCAGTGTGAGGAGGATAAACCTCTTATTGCAGCAGGAGCATAATCCCTTTTGCATGCCCACAGTGAAAGTATATTACACACCAGAAGTGGAGCAGATACATCTGTGACCGTGTAGGGCACCAGGAAACTCCCACATCCCATGATCATAGTAAAAAAAAGAAGAGACGGAAATGTTTTATTTGATATTTTCAATTTATTGTCATACAATTTAACTGGGTTTCAGAACTAGGAATGCATAAAATCTAATATTCAGGATGATTCAGGGTCTTAGATGCTCAGAAAGCAATAATGTTTTTTTTTTTTTTGTTATTTTGTGAGAAAATAAATTGAGTTCGAAGCAGTTTTGTGGTGGTTATTGTGTTCATATTGATGATACAAGTTCATTTCTGCCTTGGTTTTTCCTGTTTCTGTCTGATATTTCCTTGTCAGTTTTCACCTCATCTATCGAATAAAGGGCTTTATAATTTAATTCTGTCACAATTTATTCACCCTCCCGAACCCATAAACCCCAGGACATACTATTTTTATTCCAAGTGCATACTAACTTTAAGTAACTTTGCCACCATGTCAACAAGCAGTCAATGTAGTATTTGGAAATTGTGTACTTATCTTTGCAGACTCTTTTGATGGGTCCCAACTTTTTGACTAGATATAACTTTACAATTAGATTCTGCTAACCCTAACCTAACATTCTGCTAATAATCTGCTAGTACTCTAACAAGAGTTAGTTCACACCTAGTTGCTAAGTTACTTAAAGATCTAAAGTGGACTATAGCTGGGTCCCAAATGGCACACTATACACTTATGCAATGTGTACTTATGCACTTACACACTCAACAGTATAGTATATGTGTGTAGTGTCGTCCCAAATGGAAAACTAATGTGTTTTTTATTAAGCAGAAATTCAAACTATTTCCCTGATGACATTTGACGGTTGCCAAATTAGTGAAATAAATGACTAAAGTACCAAATAATACCTGCCATGAGCATAACCACATTCACAATCGGGAGGTGCTATAGTTACTCTCGTAGGAGAATTTAGATTTTACAATAAAAAATAAATAACGTGATCCAACATGAGCGCCTGAAAGCTTCGCCCCTTCCGCTACACGAGCAAAGCTGCGGTTGTTGAGTGCGTGAAGTTTCCATTATTCCACACTTCATTTTAACGGCGGAATAAATGCATCATCCAGGTAAATGAAGTGCACTTATTATTTTTAGAGTTTTCAGTGTGAACGCACTACTTACACTATTTATACTACAAAATGGCGTGGAATAGTACATAAGTAGGCGATTTGGGATTTTTTTTTTGTAGTTTAACACAGCCTTTCATAGTGTACTCCATTTAATGGGATATGCAAAGAGTCTACACAATTTTCTTTGACTGTGTGGACGATGCATTGCAAAAACAGATCAAAAACAGCATACAAGCTAACTGTCCGCATGACAAATTCATGTCAAGCACACTAAACACCGAACTATGCAGAATGCACACAATAAAAACAAACAGAAAAGTGCGGACAAGTGGGATAATGGCATCTGCTGCTTCAGAAACATTAATAGACACATTCATATCAAAGAAAAACAGCATGTCAGCTCCAGTGGTGTAGTGGTTAGTGCGTTGACATATGCACTCCGGTGCTCACGGCGACCCAAGTTCGATTCCCGCCTCGCGGTCTTATGCCGATCCTTCCCCTCTCTCTGCTCCCCTTGCTTTCCTGTCAATCATCTCTACTGTCCCATACATTAAATGTGAAAACATTGCATGTTGCAAAAAAAATGCATGTTGATAATTTGTGAATATTTTGGTTTTAAAGTTACAGACACAGAACAAGAGCAGGTCAATTGTAAGAGCTGTTGCAGAATTGTTGCCACAGCACGAGGCAATACAACAACCAACACCTAAAAAAGCACCAGGTGATAACTAACGCCATAACTCACTACTGTTTGCTCTAGAGAAAAAATGTTTCATTTCTGAATGTTTAAAAACAAATTTGAATAAACGTTGGAGTAAGTTAATATCTTTTCAGTTCCTTCAGTTCAAGTTACTATACAAAATATTAAGCTGAAGCTTGAGTTCAAAGTTAAATCACAAATCAAATCGAAATCGCAATATCTGGTAAAAAATTGCAATTAGATTTTTCCCCCGAATTGCACAGCCCTAATTCCAGAAGACTTTTTTATCAAATAAACTCTCTTTAGTAAGTGACAACAAGAAAAATGTTAGAATTTTTTTTCATGTATTAGCGCTAAAATCTTATTTAATTTGTATTCATTTGTTTGTTGTTTTTTAATTGTATATTTATTATTAAAATGTTTTTGCCATAAAAATAGCCTTGGTTGCTGACATGACATTAAATAAAAAAATACATTACATTACATTCTCTGACCAGCTATGCTCATAATCGTAGACAATTTAATTGTGCAATAGTGTTATAATCATTCTGTGATAATGTCAGCTGTTTGTGTAACTTTTCAGTGAACTATGGCATTGTGTAGTAAATGCTGCAAAATCTGAAAGCAAAAATACAATATTTATTTAAAAACATGTTGCTACTCCAACTGTAACTTCAGTCGAGTGTTTGAACTAAAACCTCACCGTAAGATGATTCTATAGTCATGTGATTATTGGTCACTTTAGTCACATATTAGTCACTCAGCAAAAGCAGTTAAATCTTCTATTTTTTATTTGGATTATTTGGATTTTGTTTAAGAGCACCCTCTTGGCCTTTGTAGGAAATTTAGTATTGATTACAGAATCATGCTTCCCTGACAGGATGTGCATAACAATCCCAGCTTATGTTTAATTAGAAATTTACGTTTCATTTCCAGCCCCTAGCACATTGTACGGTGGAAAACTTTTTTAGTTTTTTTTATAATATAGAGTTTTTAAATCTTCAATGGATAGAAGTTTTAGAGAATTGACAGGAAATCATGAAGAGCAGAGAGAGGAAGGGTCGGTCAAGGACCTTGAGCCAGGAATCGAACTTGAATACTTAACCACTGGGCTATTGCTGCTGACAAAACTTGTAAACTTTTTAAACATCCTTTCTTTCTCCAGAATTGAAGCATTGTTCAAATAGATTACACAAGATGTTTGTACTTTCTGTCCCAGGAACTTTAATGTGGGCTTTCAATGGAGGGAAAAAATAAACATTGGTAATGGATGCAATATTTTGGCCGTACTTTTTGGTAATTTTCACCTTGATATGGCAGTGTTATTTGAAGAGGCCTGTAAACAAACCGACTAATGGTCTTTCCAACTGGATATATACAGTATTTAAGGGCCACCCATTTTCGCTTACTGTTAGATGCCCATGGCCCAGCAAGAGCTCCATCACTTTGTTCTCCTCTGTGACAAGTCTGCCCTCCATCCCTGACAGCTCATTGATTACCATGGTGTGCTGCCTTTCGATCGGCTCCCTGATGAATTCTCGCAGCCCTGAGATCCTCCCTCCCGAGTTTTCATTTGTCTTTATCCACCAGGACATTACTCACAAGGGTTACCATGAGAACATGCAAATTCTTCTGTTCACCACCTATCGGTTTTCTCTCTCTTGTAGTGTAAACACAAATGTTTTGAAGCATCTTTCCTGAAATGACAAATCGGCCCACACTGATAATAGCTCACTCAGAAAGCCTGACAATGGAAATCGCTGGGATATCAGACATCTTGGCAATCGCTCTAGCTGATGTTTTTCCTCTTCCATGATAGAGAAGAAAGCGATTCATCTTCTCAGGCTATGTTGCCCTCAGTCGCTATTATCACTGAGCCGTAATTGCCTGCTTTTACACATGGCTGAGCGACTGCCTGGCTTGCCTGTAATAAGACGGTAGGCAGAAAATATAGAAGACATGGGGAGAAGAGAAACCAAAATAATGAGCTTAGTTATCAAACTCTTCAGATGCAGGATAAAACAACTGAAGAAGAGTGGGGGCCGCAGCACGTCCTGATTTACGCCGTGGTTTGAGCTCTCTTAAGAGGTTTAGATTTTTATGATTGGGCCGGTTGCATCTTTGACAGTGATGCAATGGCATAGTCATAAAGTTGGATTTGGAGTTTTTCGCCAGCGATCTCTAATTGTTGACTTGCTGTGAAATGGCAGGTCCTGCGGTGGGTAGCCTGCAGTGATAGAGCAATATTTTCTAATTAACAGCCCTGTTAGCTCTCCCCTGTGACCGTTCCAAAATCCACCCATCAGATCTGTCGATGAATAATGCATAGTGCTAATATTATAGTGTTGTGTTAAAATCATGTCCTAAAATAAGTGCTTTTGATAAAAGTCTCTAATTGCCAGCGCTGTATTTATTTGGTCAAAAATACAGTACAGACAGTAAAATTGTGAAATATTATTACATGTTATTGTTTGGAAACAGGGCCTCACAGTGGCACAGTGGGTAGCACAATCGCCTCACAGCAAGAAGGTCGCTGGTTCGAGCCTCGGCTGGGTCAGTTGGCATTTTTCTGTGTGGTGTTTGCATGTTCTCCCCGCGTTCACGTGGGTTTTCTCTGGGTGCTTCGATTTCCCCCACAAGTCCAAAGACATGCGGTAAAGGTGAATTGGGTAGGCTAAATTGTCCGTAGTGTGTGTATGAATGTCTGTGTATGGATGTTTCCCAGTGATGGGTTGCAGCTGGAAGGGCATCCGTTGCATAATACATATGCTGGACTTGTTGGCGGTTCATTCCGCTGTGGCGACCCCAGATTAATAAAGAGACTAAACTGAAAAAGAAAATGAATGAACAAATGTAGGTTTAGAAACCATAACTTTGATCGATCAAATGTTCTAATGAACTATTTATTTTAAAACAGTAAAAGTCTTAGTCACTGTTGGAAAAATGTGAACACAAACCAGGAGACTTGACAAGTTGAGATCTTTATTGAGATGTGTTGGTTGTTCTGCAGTCAAACAGCATCTTCATGAAGTCTTACAGTCTGCAAGTCCAAAATGAGTCTAAAACAAGTCTAAATGAGTGTAAAACACGTCTAAAATGAGTGATTTTAGTCTTGTTTAGGGCTGGGTGATATGGCAAAAATGCAATCTCGATAATTATCTTTCATATTGAATGATATTGATATACATTTCAATATAAGTTGTTAATGCTTCCAAATTTAAAAGTACCCCAACAATGACTGAAGCCACAAGAATTAGAGGGTTCAATAAATGGCATAACATGTTTTCGCCAATAAAATTTCGGTGAAAAACTCGATACATCTCAGACCCCCTAGTTTTTCACGATTTTTTGTGTTTTTTTTTTGCGTTAAAAATGACTTTGTGGCGGTAATTCCCAGAAATTTGCAGACAATTTTGTGATTAAAAAAATATATATATAAATGTAAAAAATTATATGCATTTACCATATTATGCAGCTTATGTTAGGTGTGCAATCTGAAACAATGACAATGACACAAATTATAAAAATAAAGCTTCTTTATTTTAGTCTGTTGTTTACTTTCTCTCAGATTTCACTCCCCGGAGCATCTGACATCATGTCACACATAGGACTTGCTTTAGGGCCTCCCCTACCGTAATACACCTAAAACACAGATTGCCGTAAAACTCGTCAATGGCAGGGAAACGTTTTCTCTCGTTAACTGCAGGGAAAGAGTTAAACAAAAACATTTATCGATTTTACGCACATCATAATACCAGCCATACATGTAAAGCACAAATAATGTCCTTCAATTCGGTCACGTCCAGCGGCCGTCACCCTTGAACCAATCTCATCTCCACCTTTCTGTTCCATTGCTCCGTTTGCTCCAACTTTCGTTTGTAGTTTAAAGTGCATCAAAGGCACAAAACGCCCAATTCGCTCCACAGGACATCTATATCTCACCTTTCCTCTGACTTCACATGTAAATAGTCCACGCTTCATCTGCTCCTGCTTACTGCACAAGCTGAAAACTCCCCCATCTCCCATTCCATGTAATGTAATGATTGTGAGGGCGCAGGTGAGACGTCATTTTTCATTAGACACTCAAATACATCACATGCGCTGCGTATGCAATGTCTATAAGTCATGTAAAACAATTCATTGCAAACTGAAATAAATATAATTTGATTATATGGTTAGGAATTTGATATTTTATGAGATTATTTGCAATTATTTTGCGTTTAATTAAGAATTTTGCAGGATCGCAAAAATTTGCGACCTTTTTGTTGATTTTGCATTGGATTCAGCGATCGCGGAATCGCGAAAAACTAGGGGGTCTGACATCTCTAATATCAACACCTATCTAATATCAACACATCTAATATGCTGTGTGATCAATATAGAGTAAAAAAGTCTAGAGCTTATTGTTATTGACATAAATTTTATTGATTCGATATGATATCGTTTATTGGCCCAATCCTAGTCCTGTCTATATTATGTTTTTAGGAGGGGCAGTGGCTAAAGGTAGAGATGGCTAACAAAGCATGCAAATGAAGTAGATATGTGAAAGAACCTGTCCAGCCACTTACCACACAAGTTTATCAACAAAAGAGTTTCTTTAGCCTGAATGGATCCACGAAGACGGGTACAGTCGTTGAGACCATTCCCATAGCAATTACATCACTTTGGCTCAGCCAGTACTCAGGAAGCAAAAGGTTTTAATGTCTCTCTCACCCTAGCTAGATTTTTGAATGAAATTAGATATATACAGTTGAAGTCAGAATTACTAGCCCCCTTTTGAGTTTTTTTCTTTTTTAAATATTTCCCAAATGATGTAACAGAGCAGGGAAATTTTCACAGTATGTCTGATAATGTTTTTTCTCCTGAAGAAAGTCTTATTTGTTTTATTTCGGCTAGAATAGAAGTTTAAAATTTTTTAAAAGCCATTTTAAGGAGAAAATTATTAGCCCCTTTAAGCAAATTTTTTTCGATAGTCTACAGAACAAACCACTGTAACCACCCTAACCTGCCTAGTTAACCTAATTAACCTAGTTAAGCCTTTAAATGTCACTTTAAGCTGTATAGAAGTGTCTTGATAAATATCTAGTAAAATATTATTTACTGTCATTATGACAAAGATAAAATTAATCAGTTATTAGAAATGATTTATTAAAACTATTATGATTAGAAATGTGTTGAGAAAATCTTTCTGTTAAACAGAAATTGGGGAAAAAATAAACAGGGTTGCTAATAATTCAGGCGGGCTAATAATTCTGTCTTCAACTGTACTGTATAAGAGCAATATCACACTCGTAGCAGTGCAATATGGCTGTATATCATCACTGGTTGGGTGTGCGCGTTGGCTTGAGGCCACAGGCCAAGTGCCTTAGTGTCCCACCAGTGATGATATACAGCCATATCACACCGCTACAAGTGTGATATTGCATTTATTTAACAGTTCAATGGCATAATCGTGTATATAAAAAAAGACAATCAAACACGGACAGTCTAAAAATCCTTTTGTATCAGGAACTACTTTTTTCCGCCATTCCTTCACATCTGCAGCTGACGTTAGAACAGCAGAAACTGTTGCTACTTCACACACGTCACTTTAGAGCTAGTATTTGAATGATTCTCTAGCATAATATCAAAAGTGATGACAAAACAGGTGATTTTGCTCACATTTCAAGATTATAAAGCTGAACGGCATGACATGACATCAGTCTAGAGACATTTTTTTCTCTGTTGCAATCGGTATATCACAATAATTAAACTCGAAAAAGCCAAAGCAACGCAAACACTACCAGATTACTGTTGTAATTACTGTCTCTCCGAAATTATAAATATTTAAAATAGGCACTATCCTTATAAATAAACTGCATAGTTGCAATCTAAAACCCCCTCAAAAGTGATTTGTTGTCCCAACAGCTGCAATACTTGTTAAACTGTAGTGAGTTTATTGATCTGCTGTGACTCTATGTGGGCGAGTAATACAGAAGGGTGATGAGACTCTAGGAGTGCTGTTATTGCAGAATATCGCACCGCTATAAATTTATATTCTCACATCGCGATTGTTCAATTTAGTTTTATTTAGATTATCGCTCCAGTGTTAAAATAGCTCTTACGTTCTTGTTCATATTTACAATTTTCTTATTTATGTTGCACCTTGGTCCTGCAAAACACGACATTTCCATTTTAAATCCATAATTATTAAATATTATTAAATGTATCCTTGCATATTCACAGGATTTCTTTCTTCAAAAAAGTAAAAAAAACAATTTATATTACTGTTTAAAAAAAAATACTTTAGTTCATTTAACCATTATTTCATTTATTTAGATTTATTATTACATTCATCATTTATATTTATTTATTCAATTTCTCTCTTCAAAATACTGCTTGAGTAGATTTTGTTTTAGTTGGAACTATCTTGTCTCCAGCTATAAAGTTGCAATATTTACTGCATTTGTATCTATTAGTCTAGTCACGATTAGCTATTCTGATTGTGCACCGGATTTCCAAATAACCTTTAAACCTTTAAATATTTGTGCAGACTTAACTTGACTACTTCATATCTTATAAATATTTTTCCCTTCCAACATTGTAATGATTACTATTTTTACAGTGTACTGTTATTCTGTAGACTTCACTGCTGAATTTATTGAAACCATGACCTTTCTCGTTCAAGTGGGGAGCTGTATATGCATGCCTAGGTAGAAAGTAGCAGCTTGAGGGTGTTTTCGAGATTGGCGCCTAGTGAACTCACTAGCCCTTAATGGTCCAACATTGACATCTATTTCTTCGTAAACCACAGGTACCAGAAGATGTAACAATATGGAGAAAAACATATTTAAGATTCCCTTCTTTACCCCAGTAGCATTCTTTAGGGCTCCCGGTGTCTAAGAAACACACTTACTGTGGTTAGCTTATTAGCTTCTGCGCTGCTTATTTACTTCAGAAAGCCACAGGCTACCGTCGAAGCAATATTTCAAATTATTATAATATTCGATTAGGTTTTCCTGGTATTGAGGACGTTGAAATTGATGTCCCAGCTAAATGGAAGTGATACCTCATGGCTCAAACCCTAAAACATTTCTCTCTTTAATGGCTCATTTAGGGTATGCCAAGGTTTTGATTGACAGCTAAATTCTCCGGTGTAGCCAGAGGAGAGGCAAGGGCTCAGCTGGATTGTTTTCCGAGGCTTAGGTTCCAATTCCCAGCTCCCCGTTTGGCAGAAGGGATCCACTTCGCCATCAGTAAACTGTGACCATGTCTCAGGGCTCTGATCTTTTAATGCCTTGTCCCAAGAACTTTCCATTTGGAGTCGCTGATCCAAAACCGAAGGGCTTTTTTTCCTGCCGTGTTTATATAAATTGTGGGCCACAAAGCAATCATTTGAGTTGCAGGTCTTGTCAGAGGCATCATCAGTCTTGTGGAAGTGCACTTGAGTCTCTCACGCCTCGAGTTGTGACTCATGAGTTATATTAACAGAAGGTGAACATTGCAGCTCCACAATATGGTTTATTTCCTCAATCAGCTTTGGGACTGAGCTGCGCATTTACCAGTTAATGGGAAGAATGAAAGAGTTTGCTGGTTATCACGGCGATTAGTGTGGATACTCATGATACTTCGGCTATATATTTAGTTTCTATTTGTCGTAAATAAGATTTATTTGGTTAATTGTGCAGCTTGAGATATCTTTTCAGAGTCTCCCACTTTCCCTCAGTTGAAATGAAGCGTTAAGTCTTTTAATGGGTTCCAGAGTGCCTCAAACGTTACCCACAAGGCCGTTCCCGCTGTATGTAAGTGACTCGGTAAAAATATGTAAATCTCACCTCATTTTTTTACAGCTTGAAGAAAGCTAGTTAGAATGAGATGAAAAATCAGTGCAATGCAAATGTTGGGTAAAAAAAGTGTTGAAAAGGTACTTTATTTTATATCACAGCCCCATCTTTGTCTGACAATATGTTTATGCTAATGTGGTAGATAGTTCAGTGGCTTGTTCAGTGTCGCCTTTGAATAATTAAGTGGGTGGAATTAATTTCACGGATTAATACAGCAGAAGTGAATTTAGCTTGCGTTTATCATCGCACATTTCTCAAGAATGTTGCATTTTGGCATCACTGAATCTTGCAGCTAAGTTTCATGAAGCAGATAGTTTTACCCCAAATTGAAAAATTATCTGCAGTCCTATTATCTGTAATAATCTTTTTGAACAATTTATGCGTATCTTGACCTTTAAGTTATGCGATGACCTAAAATACAGTTGAAGTCAGAATTATTAGCCCCCCTTTGAATTTTTATTTCTTTTTTAAATATTTCCCAAATTATGTTTAACAGAGCAAGGACATTTTCACAGTATGTCTGATAATATTTTTTCTTCTGGAGAAAGTCTTATTTGTTTTATTTCAGCTAGAATAAAAGCAGTTTTTATTTTTTAAAGCCATTTTAAGCTCAAAATTATTAGCTTCTTAAGCTATATATATATATATATATATATATATATATATATATATTTTTTTTTTTTTTTTTTTTTTTCTGATAGTCTACAGAACAAACCATAGTTATACAATAACTTGCCTAATTACCCTAACCAGCCTAGTTAGCCTAATTAACCTAGTTAAGCCTTTAAATGTCACTTTATCTGTATAGAAGTGTCTTGAAAAATATCTAGTAAAATATTATTTACTGTCATCATGGTAAAGATAAAATAAATCAGTTATTGGAGATTTGAGTTATTAAACTATGCGGTTTTTAAGGCCTGTGACTGTATGCATTCTGCCATAAGACATTGTAACTTTAATAACGATTAATTTTATTGAGTTATTTTTATTCGTGTTCAATTACAGTACCTGAATACTGTTAGACTTGTAAAATGATAATATGTTGTTTATTTCAATTTCAAACTTTTCTTTATTGTATTTATTAATTTGTTTATTTTATTTTATGAATTATTCACTCGCCTACCAAATCATCCCTATCAATCTAATATAATAAAATGCTGTTTATTTCAATTTCAAACTTTTCTTTATTGTATTCTTGAATTAGTTTATTTTATTTTATGAATTATTCACTCGCCTACAAAATCATTCCAATCAATCTAAAATGATAAAATCTTTCCAAATAGAGATATTCAAGTCACCTGGTGAAATTGTATTCACATTGCTATATATATATATATATATATATATATATATATATATATATATATATATATATATTAGATATCACAGAATATAAAAATATTAGCAGGGTGTCCGCGGGGTCTTAAAAAGTCAAAATTTCAAAAACAAAATTTTAGGCTTTAAAGTCTTAAATTCACTGAAATATTGTGTTGTAGGTCTTAAATCATTTTAAACAGGTCTTAATTTTACTCTGTCCAAGTAAAGCTACCTTATCGGGCCAACATCTACCCAATCACCAACTATCCATCTTAATAAAATCAGGGAAGGAAAACTTAAAACAATTACACAGTTCCTCATAATAATAACAGAGCACATTATCCCTTAACGTTATCTACCACTCATACAAAAACTATTTACAGAAGGGCGTGCAGACATAATATTCAGAAATAGAAACTGAAGGTTTTATAACAGAAATGCATTAGGTTGAATAGAAGTTATACATTTTAAAAAAAGAAATATTATGGTGAAAATAGTGTATACAGCTGGAGTATTCTTGTTTTGACACATTAAAGCCTTATTTTAGACACTTAGTTTGTACTTATTATTATTGTATATATTTTTTGAATGAATGTTTTAAAGTATCAGAGTTTTAGATGCATAGGTTTTTAGTGGAGGAACAGAAATGTTCATTAGATTTGAGTAAAAAAACAAAAATTAAGATATTTTATCTAAATATTGATGTTTTTGAAACAATATGGCGAGTAAATGAATGAAGACTTTTAAAAAACTGGGGTTCATTTAAATATATAAAATGTATTAATTTAGATTTATTTTTGCACAGAACTGCTTAAAGTATCAGATACATTTTCAGACAATCATTTAAGGGGATAGTTCACCCAAAAACTACAGTTACCCAAGCCTTGAGTTTACACCTTAATTGGACGTGCTTCGGGTGTGAGCTGTCGTTGGTGCACGGAGAACGCAGCATCTTTTGAAAAGGACACCGACAGAGTCCTATCGCGGGGGGAGAGATGGAGAGCTTTTCCAAGAATGCTTCGTTGTAGTGTTTTCTAGTTGTCCAAAGTTGTGAAATTTAAGGTGCTGTCCATCTTTCTTCTCTCCCCTCCTTGTTGTGACTGTAACAGCCATATTTTTTGTATTATGAAGCAGCCAAGTGATTTTTCTCCTGTTTCTTGGTTCAGGTAAGGAGTAAGGGAAGTATTTGTAGTTTATTTTTCTGTATTTCATTTGATTCTATTAGGTAAGTTATCTTCGGCGTGGAGTTGGTTAATTTTTTTGTTTATTATTTTGGTCTTGCTCAGCCCTGAAGCTATTTTTGTTTGCTCTATTCTTTGTTTTCTGTAAATACAAACTTTTTCCCCTTTTCTCACAATAAAAGAACCTTAAGGTCATTAAAGTCATAACCTGCTAACTGTTTATTTATTTATTTTCTTTAACTTATGTTCGACCTCAGCCCTAGACATTTGGGGTCGTAAATGTTCTGTTGAACACAAAAGAAGATATTTTGAAGAATGTTATGAATTGACTTGCATTTTTTTTTGTACGAAAGAAGTGACTACCAGTTTTCAACATGACTCATATTATCTTCTTTTGCATTCAGAATTATAAAGAAACAATTGGAGGATGAGTAATTTTCATATTTGGGTGAACGATCTCCTCAACACTGATATTTTTCCTCCTCAAAAAAAGAGGAAGTGAATAGTGAGGGTTTTAAGACTCCTCAGTGTTATGAAACACGTGTGCTGACAAACACGGTGTAGGAAGAGGAAATTAAGCTAATCTTCCAGTGTTTATTTTGGCTCCAGAAAGAAAATTGTGTGGCGTAGCAAACAGGATTTGTCCTTGGTTTCCCCATCATATCTCCGCAGAAGTGTGTTTGTCAAGCGGCCCTGGGCTTACTTGAAGAGAACACCTTTACCATGCAGCACCCACCTACCCATTCAGTTTTTTTTTTCCATCCTTCCTCTTTGAGCGAACTAGGCAGGGGTCCAGTCTCCCTGACCACACATGCCAGTTCCCCCTAACCTTTTCCTTGCTCACATACACAACTTCTTTCACAGCAGGAGACTGAAGTGCACTCTATCAGTTTGCCAAGTGCACTTTATCAGTGTGTCGGCCCGGAAATCAAAGGCAGGTCATTTGTCCTCAGGCTGCGCATGTTTACTTTGAATTGTTGCTCTCGCACCCACCCACACATGCACAAAAAAATATACTGAAATTCAAGCAAGAGATGTACTCACGGTTCAGTCGGAGAAGGCGATTAGGCCTTGCTTCAGTGGCAGCGTTTGAAGAGGAAGGATGTGATCATTTGTGCACATCCTGAAGGGGTAGACTTTTAGAGATGCAACAACAGATATAAAAACAACATAAAATAAATTATTCAATGAATTTTACAGTATCCTTGCTGTTTTTCATTGGGATACTTAATATCAATAGTTTTAGGCTTTTGTAGATTCTCTTTTTAATTGTATTAGTTTGACAGCTATGAAAGAATATTATAAATTGTATTATATTATTAATAGTATTATGCTGGTGCTTCATGACTTATATAATGAGAGTTGATCATAAATAATAGTTTCAACTTCAGTTTTGATTTACTTGTCTTTGTGTAAACTGTACCATCACTTAATATTTTGTTTTTTGGGATATTCAAATAATTATTTAATATTTGAAAGTAGGCCTGCAGAATATATCATTTCAGCATCAATATCACAATGTACGCTAGGGCTGCATTATTAATCAAAAAAAGATCACGATCTTGATTCGACCCCACACACAATCTTAATCCAGTGGTTCTACGATTCAGCCAATTATGTTTTCAAGTTCAGGAGAGAAGCATAAAGGCGGTCGCACAAGTTTTCACATTGTTTTATATATGTTTCTCAGCAACTTGGACACCTCCAAATGGTGTTGAAACTGGGTATCCGCAGTGTCTTAAAAACCCTTAAAATGTCTTAAATTTCAAAATCAAAATTCTAGGCCTTAATAAATCTTAAATTCACTGAAATGTTGTATTGTAGGTCTTAAAGTCTTTTTAAACAGGTCTTAATTTTCCCATCCAACCCATCCAATCATTATCATTCCATCTCAATAAAAGATTTAGCAAAGTTTTATTTATTAACTCATTTATTAACTCTATTTACCATCTCTATTCATGTTTCTATTTCTAAACATGTGGTTTAATTATCTTTCTTAAAATAACATTTGTTTTTAATAGCTTTTTAATGTTTTAACAGGGCCATTCGAAAAAATCCTTAGCGTTTAGCCTTGTGCAAGTCTAAAATTTTATTCATAATGGTCTGAAAAAGGTCTTAAAGTCTTAAATTTGACTTGATGAAACTTGTAGAAACCCTGTGAAAGAGTCACATACTGTGTTTATAAGGTATAATTCACCCAAAATGTCGTTTCTGTCTTTATGTAATGTATTTGTGGCCGCGAAATCACACGTGAGCTGACCGTGAGCTGTGTGTTAACCAGAGAGGACGCATGCCTGCGTCTTCTTTTGTGAACAGAACCTGCATTGACTGTGAATAACAGGTAATCAAGTCCTAAAATAACATTCAGTTTGTTACACAAAGCAATCATTTGGGAGCTGCGCTTAAAGTATGATTTGTATGTGTGTTTTATTTCTCTTAAAGTGACGGCAGCCATGACATGAGCGCACTCGGAAGTGAAAGTGAAACCGAAAATGCACACGATTAAATAACCATCTCGCATTTTAAAGTTATGATTACGACAAGCATTTGGTATGTTTTTTTTTATTTATTTTTTTTATTCCATAGCGAGCTCTATGTAACACTAGTAACACTGTCAGAATAACTACTCTAGCCTATATAATGGTGAATATAATGCAGGAGAGAATCTGATTATGACAAATGTCTACTTTTATCAGTAAAAAAACAGTTTAATAATGTTGTCAATGACCGATTGCAAGTACATGTCTCAAACATAATAATTCAACTTCAGAATTATGAAGTTGTATTCTGATGTCATCACTTTACTGTGCATTAATGACCCAGACAAATTTAAAGTCTATTCAAGTCCACCATTCCAAGTCTATCCAAAATGTAGCATTTTAACCAACAGTAGACCTACACATAGGCTTAATATATTATTGTTGTTTAACATGTTTGAGAAATAACGACAATTGTAGCCTACTCATGTTAACCTTTATTTTACATGTACAGAATCGTGAGAAAATTGTGATCTTAATTTTAAGTAAATAAAATTGTGATTCTCATTTTAGCCAGAATCAGCCCTAATCTACCGTAAATCCGCAATCTGCATCCGTAATAGTCACATCGCAGAATATGCAATGTTAATGCATAAATAGAGTGAATGTTTATAATTTGCATGTGTTTTTAAGGCCTGTGAATGAACATTTCAAGAGAGTTTTGAACATTTGGGCACAAAAAGTATAATGTTTGATGGGAAACAAAGAGTTATTAGCTGCGTCCCAAATGACACTATACACTATGTACTTATGCACTTACACACTCAACAGCATATGAATGTAGTGTCATCCCAAATCATACACTAATGGTTTTTGTACTAAGCATAAATTCCAACCGTTTTCCTGATGACGTTTGACAGTTGCCAAATTAGTGAAATAAATGACCAAAGTACCAAATAATACCTGTCATGAGCATAATCGCATTCACCATCAGGAGACGATATAATCACTCTTGTAGAAGAATACTGCTTTCACAATCCAAAAAAAATAAAGTTATCCAACATGTGTGCCCGATAGCTCCGCCCCTTCCGCTACTTGAGCAAAGTTGCGGTCGTTGAGTGCGTGAAGAGTCCGTCATTCCAAACTTCACTTTACCGGTTGAATGAGTGCATCATCCGGGTAATTAAAGTGCACTTGTTATTTTTTCTTTACGAGTTTTCAGTGTGAACGCACTACCTACACTGTTTATTCTACAAAATGGCATAGAATAGTGCATAAGTATGCGATTTGGGACGCACCTATTGTATTGAATTATTTATACAGAATTTATACAATTTATGTTAAAAAAAAAATCTTACTTAGAATTTTTGTCTCGTTTCCAGCCCAAATTTCTACATTTCAAAGCCAAAACAAGATTATTCTTCTAACCCCACTGGCAGATAACTTGAGTTGTTTTAAGGAAAAACTCATTTTGATTTATTTCTTATGAAGGTGAAAGCAATATTTTTACTTGATTAAGAATTTTTAAATATTTGGACTAGAAATGAGACAAAGTAAGCAAAGCATTTTTTTTGCATTCTGATTATTCAGTTTCTGTAGCTGAACTGAACAGAGCTATTCAAACCATCCTGTGAAAATTTATTCATATTGCAATATTTATCGCAAAAAAAATAAAAATATTGCAAAATATTTTTTCCAATATCGTGCAGCCCTAATTGAAAGTATTCTCACCAAGGAATTTCATCAGAAATATTTTTGTAATGACAACCAGAATTTTCAGCATGGCCGTTTCAGTCTTCAGTATCACTTGACATTTCTGAAGTTATTCTAATATTCAGATTTGCTGCTCAGATTATTTGACTAAAATGTTGTTGTTTTTTTGCAACAATTTAATAGTCTGTACTGATTTCTTTTTTAACAATTTATTGGAATCTTGTCGAATAAAAATATGATTTCTTATTTTACAGCAGTGTATGTCTTAATCTCTAATTACTGAAAAAAAAATCATACTCAATTTTTGATAAAACATAATCACAGCATTTTAATCATATTTGCTGGTTTTTGATTTGATCAGACAAACTTATTAAAGCAGTCTGGAAAATAAGAAACTAGGAGTTTAATTAATAAATAATCCTATTATTATTGTTATTATTATACACTTGTATATCATTGCTGTCTCTAATACTCTAATCATAAAAAATGGTAAGTCATACTCAAAATGAATGTTGAAAGTGCAGGTTCCACTGGTGTTTTGAGACTCCTGGATTATTGCTGCTGCTCACACGATTGTTTATTCTCAGTAATGAAATCCCTTCTATTTGGCTTGGAATGTCTATATTCATTTTGTCCGGCTCTGAATTTGACATTAGGCTGGCATAATGCTCTGTAGCTTTCATTGGAAAAGGCCTCACATATCGAGGAGTCCATATATGTTACAGATAAAGAGAGGTCATAGAATTTTTTTTGTGAGAGGCAGCCTATTAACTACCTAGTTACCATTCAAGACATCTTCCTGAAAATGCCAGCCCATCTCCAATGTCGTCCTGATAAGTTTCACACTACTCACATTCACTTCCGATAATGTGAAGTCAAAATTATTAGCAATTTTTCCTTTTTCAAAAATTTCCCAAATTAAGTTTAACATAGAATTTTTCACAGTATTTCCTATAATGTTTTTTTCTTTTGGAGAAAGTCTTAATTGTTTTGTTTCTACTAGAATAAAAAGTTTTATTTTTTTATTTTCAATATTATTAGCCATCTTAAGCAATATATTTTCTGATTGTTTATAGAACAGACAATACAATGACTTGGACTTGCTCAATTACTGTTACTTGCCTAATTAACCTAATTAACCTAGTTAAGCCTTTGGGATTAATAAAAGTCTATCAAATTACACTTTAAGTTGAATACTAGTACTAGTTGAAAAATATTCTGCCAGCACTCCTTTGGCCGACATCCATCTAATCACCAACAATCTATCTCAATAAAACTTTAAACTTTTTATTTAAAATGTTATTTTTAACTCTATTTACCATAATGGTTTAATTATTTTCCTTACAATAACATTTGTTTAAAAGTCCTCCATGTATTTACTGCTGACCTAGACAGACTTTTGTTCATACATTAAGTTTGTAAGTTTTTTTTTAAAGAAAGGTTATATTGAAAAAAAAAGGGTATGTATAGAACTAGAGCTTGCTTGTTTTGACACAATATTTAAAATATTTTTTCTTAAAATTAACTAAAATATTATTACTTTTAATTATTTATTTATTATTATTGTATTATTACATTTATTAAATATAAAAAAAAGTTTGATAGGGCAAATCTTTTCCAACTGGGCCATTCTATAAAACTCCTTAGCGTGTTGTCCTATATGAGTCTAAAATTTCATGCATAATGGTCTTAAAAATGTCTTAAGTCTTAAATTTAACTTGCTGAAAACTGCAGAAACCCTGTAATAAAACTATTATGTTTATAAATGTGCTGCGAAAGATTGTCTCTCTGTTAAACAAAAATTGGGAAAAAAATATACAGAGGGGCTAATAATTCTCACTTCAACTATAAATCTAGATCATTTTTATAGTTAAATCTTCCCTCTTGGTGTTTGAGCAAGCATGCATAGTTTTCATACAGAGAGAGCATCTGACGTCCGACTGCAACACTACAACTAGACTAATGGTCTCTCTGATGCTGTTATGAAAGATTGCTAAACTTGGCAGGCAGCTCGTTAATAGTCTCTGAAGTCGTGATATTTTCTGCCTCACCATCTGTGGTGTTTTCTTCTATCCCTCTCTTCTCTTTTTTCCTTAAAGTTCTCCTTCCTGTCAATAATGTCACTTAGCGTTCTGGAGGTGATTTGTCCTGGAGACGTTCAGTGGCTTAATACTGACTAAGCAAGAAAAACTTTCAGAATACCAAACCGGGACGTGATGAGATTTCATTCCAGGATGATTTTGCCGTCATCAGGTGTTGCCGTTTCCATCTCTCACTCTGTGTTTTAGATTGTAACGCACAGTGAAATTTATGATACCCATTAAACGCACTCTATAACTGGGGTCATTTAGTCTATCTCTGGGTTTTGGAATTGATTTGGGCCGATCATCAGTCAGACAGCATGAGCATCTTTATAACTTTTTTATGTGAGGTGGAAAACTGTTATTTGAGCACGAAGGCTCCAGAATTAACATTTTACAAGTAATTAATACAATTTAAAAAAGTATTTTATTAAGAAATGTGACATTGCATTAGGGCTGCACAATCTATTGTTTCAACATCAATATTTTAATATGTTTGTCCGCTATAGTCACATTGAGTAATGTTGAGTTAGGGTTATTATTGATCAGCCCACCAAATTATAACTATTGCGAAAGTTTATAAGTGGCATGTGTTTTAAAGGCGTTTCAAGATCATTTGGACACCAAAAGTACAACATTTGCAACTTTAATTAAGAATATTTTGACTGAAATATTAATTAGTAAAAACGTAAAATAACAGAAAAATTACAGAAATTTGCTGTAAAAATAACATGCGTTAAATTGCAGAAATTTAGCAGAAATGTAAATTTAAGGAAAATTTCTGTAATTTAATGTCCATTATTTTACGGTAAATTTATGTAATTTAATGGTCGTTATTTTACGTTTTTTCCCGACACCCCAGCTGCCAGAAAAACAACGTAAAATTACAGATTTTTTTTTTTTTTACAGTGCAATGTTTTTTTTTACATTTGACATTTATTAATTCAATTTCTGTACCTGAATACTTATTTTTATGTCTTTTACTTATTATTAAGTATTGTGCTTTTTGTCTTCTATTGTAATTATTTTTTGCTTACTATTTGTTTATTATTTTTTTATACATTATTCACACCTATACAAAATCACCCTAGTCAATCTAAATAATGATTTCTTTCCAAACAGAGCTATTCAATCTATTCAAGTGAAATTGTATTCATATCGCAATATATAGACCATTTCAATGTGGTCATGTCATTGGCCCATGAACATTTCCTGCTTGTTATCAAAGTATTTCATAACAATAACAAGAGGCAATTCAATCAGAACTTTAACTTAATGTTAAAACGGCTATCATAACATTATCAATGTGGCTCTTTTTGGATTCTCTGAAGCTATAGAAATTAAAAATGTAAAACAGGAAATGCGTTGGGACATTGTTTTAGTTTACATCTCTCAAAATGGTCTATTGGAGAAAAACAAAATATCGCAATACCAGATTTTTCTAGTATCATTCAGCCCTAAATTGCATTTTTAAAGACAAACTATTCAAATAATATTTTGCAATTTATTCAACTTTTTAACAAAGAATATATATTTGTTGACATTAATGGATTGGTATTGTGGAACAGTAAACAACTATTCATCACTCTTGGTTATAGGGATAGTTCACCATCCAATATAACTTTACTCACCTTTTGCTTACCCTAAAGTGATGCCAAACAAAAATGAGCTTAATTGTTTTGAAGACAAAATAAAAATATTGAAGAATACTGGAAACCAGTAGGTATTGACTAGGCATAGGATGATAACTGGTTTCAATGTTTAACATGGTTTGGAAAAGCTTAGTTTTTAAAAATGTGTTGTAAAGAACATGTTTTTGAAATTAACAAAGACGGCAAAAGTCTATGATTTATCTGAATTATTTAGCCTGACATATTTACTGTTCCAAAATATTATACTTGTTTTCTAAAATAAAATGTATTTGTTCAATGGGGTGAAAAGTTTTTTTTTTTGTTTTCTCTACCCAGACATTTAAAAAGATCATATTTTAGAGCAGTGATCACAATACCGTGAAACCATGATATTTTTATCTAAGGTTATCATACTGTCAGAAACTTATACCAGCCCATGCCTAGTTTCGACATTCACTGTAAGGAAAATGCTAAATAAGTCAGTGGCAGCAGATTTCCAACATTATTTGAAGTAACCATTCATACTTTGAAGTAACGTCTTGTGTGTTAAATAAAAAGAAACTCAGACTATTTCTAAATAATCAGTTTAAGGATTATTTATAAGCAAACTATTAGATGTTCAAGATATTAAGCTGAAATATTGAATTTAATCATTTTATTAAATAGATTTCCACAATTCAAACAAATTGAATATGGTCTGACCCACGACAGAAGACAAGATCTGACCTCCTTTTTTACTTATCTTCTTGTGTTAACACCTGTACAGAATATCACTCATTTAGCCAGAGAAATACATATTTTACCTTATATGTAAGTTTAGCAATAATGTATGAAAAGTATTTATGCATGTAAAATCTCAGTAAACTTTGAAACAGAAAAAAAGGTAAACTTTGAAACAGTAAATCAGTTTGTCATTAATATACAAGCAAAGCAAACTAAATAATTCGTTGCCATGTAGACTGAAATGTTTATGTTTATATAAGCTAAGCGAAATACAGTTTTATGGCCAGTAAAAATATTAATGTCCTGCAATTATTGGCCAAACCGTTTTTAAAGCCAAAATGTGTTTGTTTTTGTGCACTGTGCTCCACTAGTATCTCTCAGTGGGGGGATTGTCAGGCTCTGAGGTTGGCCGCGCTCTCTCAGTGAGAACACACAACCGATGGCCTGACGGAGCACACAGGGATGTAATGAGTCTTCCAGACATGCTGTTTTCTGCTTTATTGCCATCCTTCCCCACTCTGTGATTCACAGTCTTTTGTTAGCGACTGCTACAAAACGCCAAACAAGCCAGTCTCGCAGCATTTTCTTTTAGCCATATTGTTGTTCAAACACCCCCTGTGCATGCAGCCCATATGTCATGATATCCACCTCTCTACAGAATTTACACATGCCTTTTTTTCCTGCTCCCTCCCTCTTTGCCCTGTCTTTTTGCATCCTCCCCCTTTATTCCTCACTTCTCCACAAGCCTCGGTAGAACAAGAGAGAGAGAGAGAGAGAGAGAGAGAGAGAGCGAGAGCACATGTGGGGGTGGGGAGGAATCACAGCTGAATTAGTTGAGTCTCTCTGATTGGCTGAGAGACCGGGTATTGTGGGTAGGGGGGCTAGAGCGGGGCGGGCAGCATTTGTTTATTACATATTTCCCCCCCTTTCCCTTATCTTGTGTTATCACGGCAACGGCTCCTCCTATGCAAACATAAAATAGACAGTGGAGGGGAAGCATCAGGCTCACTGTATACAAGGGGAGGGGTGTGTGTATTTGTATATGTGTGTGCTGTCTATCTGCCTGAGAAAGAGAACCATTTAATTTGTGGAGTGAACAGGGATATGCGTCAGTTCATCCGTCGTATCTAAGACACTGCCGATGTTGCGTCCACAATCAGCTCGACGTCACAGCTTCATCAGGCGAGAGGGGTTGGTGCTCGGCAACACTACCACCACCACCAGAAGAGAGAGACAGGCAGAGAACGAGAGAAAAGCAAGGCAGCGTTGGTGCACTGATGCCTGTGCTTGTGTGTGCATGAGCTTGTCTGTGTGGGGCTGCCGGCGGTCCACTGCTCCTTAGTTACTCTGGCTTCTTGCTGCTGCTGTACGTCCTTCATCCTGTCTGCCTCTGACACCATGATTTTTTGTAATCACTTAGGAGAATACAAGAAGGACGAACTCCTGGAAGCTGCGAGGTGAGTACATGTCTTCTCAACCCTTCCACATCTCATTCCCCGCTCTCCCATGATTTCGTTCTTTCCCTCCCTCTCTTGTACCGTTTCCATAGTCACTGTTTTTCTTTTGTCTGTGCACATGGACGTGAATTAAGGCATGTGTCAGAGAAGGTGCCGTCAGGGCCGGGAATGCCTGACTCAGTAGATGCATTTTCATGTTTACATGTGATGGCCTGGAGGAGTCCGCTTCCTGCACAGAGGACAGCCCGAGAGTTTCAATTTAGCTGCATGCCTTGGGCAGAATGCTTTATTCCATGTGGCGAATTCGGTTTTAATTGGTTTCTGAGTGCTCCAGGTAAAACCAGAGAAGGAGGATTTGACAGAGACTCAGAAATGTACTTCCTACCTGTTGTCCTGGGCAACTCCATTAAACCAAACACTGTATGGTTACCATGAGACATATAGGAATGGATAAACAACCTTTGGAAACACGTGACGTGCTGGCAATCCCAGCAGTCTTCACCTTCATCACAGAGAAAAGACGTTCCTTTTTATGCTCTGGTCTACATCTCCATTGGCATTGCCCCCCTTTTCATACCCCTGCCTTCAGGCGCAGCCAGGAGCGTGGATACAAATCAGGACTCCTGTTGTTTAATGATCAAGAAAGAAAGGAACTACAAAGGCCTTGTAATTCTCCCCAACGTCAGGACGAAAAATCGTTAGGAACACATATGATCACAGGGGGCTTCATTGCTGTGGATTTAAGTTGATCTTGTCCACCCAACCCCTCCCAAAGATGGCAAGAGTAACTCTATGCATTGAGACTTGTTTGAGTTTTGTGGAATGGAAGATTGGCAAAGCAGATAGACTTGGAAGTCTTGCTTGGCCTGTGCTGCTCTTAGTGGTAATCTCCTGAAGGCTGGGAAGCATCTACAAGAGCCTGAAGAAGATTGATGACACTCTCCCAGTACTCAACCTGTCTTCCCAGTTGTAATCTCTCAGCCAGTTTTATTTCCCTCTGCTGGTGGCAGAGTGTGCATTTAAATGAAGGACCTTCTGTTGTTCACTGAAGCCAGTTATCTGTAGTTACTGGCAGGAGGAGACTAGAGCAACCAGGGAGGAACAAACTCTACTAATTTGTCAGGTAATTGATTGACCTGTAGGAAATCTCCTCTACAAAAGTTTTGTTTGCCTGCAAGACCCTGACATTTTCCATAGCACGTTCCAGCACAGAAACGAGGCTACATTGTTCAGCAGCTAATACGTCTCCTTGTCATTGTTCAACTTTTGATTTGTGGAGTCAGTCCAATCTCAGGCCCTGATTGGCATGATGCTTTGGCTATACCCGTGAGAGGCCTGGCAAATCCAGCACTGTCATAGTTGGAGATGCTGGCAAGATGTAAAGGATTTATTGGCAGTTGCTGACCTCTACAGCATAGGCCTCAAACTCGATTCCTCGAGGGCCACAGCTCTGCACACCTTTGCTCCAACCCTAATCAGACACAGCTGATTCAACTAATCAAGGTGTTCAAGACTACTAGAGACTATTAAGCAGGTGTGAGATGGAGATGGTTGGAGCTAAACTATGCAGAGCTGCAGCCCTAAAGGAATTGAGTGTGAGACCACTGCTCTACAGGCTGCAGGCTGAAACTCCAGGCCATGGTTCAGTCCAATTACAGCAGGAACTTTATATAGGGTATCCTCTCCTAGGCATGTGATATATTAATGTTGAAAGTGCAATGTGTAGGTTTCTTCTTTATGTTCCATGAAGGTAACAACTGATTGATGCTGTTTATCTTGCATGCTGGTCCTCTCCTGACTTTTATTCCCCATCTCTCCTTTATCCTTCACTCCTCTTCACTCCTCACATTCTCTGTGAAATTCACTACGTTAGCTTGTTCTGTTTTACGGTTCCCCCTTGTTCTTTAAAAAACTGCTGCTTTGCTTCAGGAGCGGAAATGAAGAGAAGCTCATGGCCCTGCTCACACCGTTAAACGTCAACTGCCACGCCAGCGATGGTCGTAAGGTAAGAGCATTCACCGCACCATTAACATCTGACCGCTGTTGGTGAATACTCCACAGAACTGTAAATATTCTCCTCCTGACAGTCTTCCAGAATGAAGTCAAGGTAGATACCATATTTAGTAGATGATGACTTTCTGGAAAGTCAGTTTACAAGACCTCTCACTAGAGGTAGCAATGCTGTTCTTAGTTTGTTTCAAGGATATTATAGTTTTTGATAAGTTTGATAAGCATTTTAGTTGTTATTTGAACTCGTTTTTTTCTACTTTCACTTTATTTTTTGTCTTTTTAAAAATGTTTTGGCATTTTCATGTTTACAATAATCTAAAGGTCTAAAAAAAATTTAAGTTTCATTGTCTTAGCAATAGTATAGTTAGTTTTATTTTCAGCAATGACTTTAACACTGCTTCTGTCCTGTTGGAAATTATCATTCTAACCATAATAGAGTTGTTTCAAGTTAGCCAGCGAGACGTATCCCTAATTTGCATATTCAATTAAATATGTTGTCTACCATGACTAAGCTTTCTTTGTGAGAAATGTGCCATTGTTTACTTCCTCCTGCATTCATTTAGCTAATGATGAAGATCAAAATACATTCAATGTATCTCATTATCATAGTCATCATCATCAAATGTGGAGTGTTGAGTTTAAAGCTGAAGCTAAAGAGCATCAGTCTGAATTCTTATTTAATTGGTTATTTAATAAAGTACAGAAGTCTAAATTTCTGTGGAATTGCCATTTAATTAGACTAATTTTTGACAATTGTTATTGTTGTGCTTGAAATTCAGTTCTCAACTTTTCATTTTAGGTTCAAAGAAATGTTGCTTGCGTTTGGTTCCAAGATTAAAGTAAACCCTCAGGTTTTTAGGACGAAATACTCTAGTACTAGCCTACATTTCACTCTTTCAGCTTAAAATTGAGTTTTTTTTATTAATGCATATTAAATTAGTATCGACTCGAATTTCACATCTGATATATCTTTTTTTTAAACAAGTTTTTTATGAATTCTGTCAGCACATGTTAGGCTGTGTACGACAACACCACCGTCATCAATATTTGTCACCAAGGACAAGATAGGAGCAGTGAAATGGTTGCAGAAGTGTTCTAATCTCTCAGTGAGATCAAGGGCTTGATTTAGAGGAATTACTCTCAGCCGCTTCTGCATGTAGTCCTCATGCATATTTATTGAATATTGACTGATTTCCCAAGTGTGCTACCCAGAATGTTTTTTTCCCCCTGCTTTGGTAAACATTTTGAGAAGAGTCTGGCTGCAGATATGCACTCTCAGCTCAGATGCACTGTCTGTGACATCATTTCTGGAAAGTGTTAACAAAGATTGATGCTTTATTACATAATGATTCCCCTCATTCAGCTCTGTTTATTTTGAATGTGGCAAGAATATTTTAGATGCTGATGCATATAGAATGATGCTGGAATGATTTGACAGTCTTTTTGTTCTTAGTGCCGGTTAGGAATAACCATTTATAGATAAATTGTTTTCAGTGCTAGGGCATTTGATTAAAGATGTAATTATGTTCAACTTAAATGAATGCTAAATTCAGTCCGAAGTACTGGTTAACCCTGAGATTTATTTTATTTGTTGTGACAGTTTCTCATATAGGATCTATGAAGATGTCTGTAATGCTTTGATATTGTGTGGAGTTCTGGAATGTAGATTAAAAAGTTTGATGTGCAGTGGGAAAAAATGTGGCTTCATTGACCCAAAATAAAAAGATAAATAATAACAATAAAATATTGCATGTCAGGTTCTTAACTACACTCTGGGGTATGTATACATTTCTGAATTTGTCAAATGCTTTTAGCTGTTGAAAAACTGTACACAATGTTGTCTTTATAAGCTGCATTTCTATTTCAGACTGCTTGAGCTTCATGAAAGCAGAAAAACATGACATTTCAAAAAGATAACGCAATTACAACACAAAAAAAAAATAAGTAGACCTCCTAAACTCTGGGACCCGGTACTGGGTCCGTGACGTCATTTACTTCCGCATTCTTTAAATTTTAAAGGTCCATACTGGCCCAATAGCCCCATAAGTGGTTTGTTCTCTCATCAGTTGGAATAGAATACCTTTTGCATAGATTATGATTAGACATTTTTCTTTTTTCCTGTGATTGCTGACATGTGCAGGAACCAACAAAATTAATTACAGCAACCTAGACCAACCTAGTGTTTCTCAACCACGTTTTCTTTAAAATAATACCAAACTTTTGCGTTTACACCTCTGCATGTGGATTTGAGAAGCTTTTTTAATTTGGGTAGGCAAAATCCAGGCGGAAACACCAAAATAGCACTTGACTTTTATAGGTTACCCCTTAACTGCCCCACCACGAAAAAAAAAATTTACTCCTTAACTCCTAATGTCGCTATTTAACAGACTCAATGTTATTTTTTAACACATCCCATAATTTCTAAAATATTAACCTCTACCAAATAGTTCATATGTTGGTTTATGATAATGTACCGTAATTAATACATATACTATAAAAATCTGAAAAATATGAAGTGTACGACCAATTTATAAAAAAGAAAAAATCTAAATATAACATTTTTGACTACTAAGTCATCTTTATTTTTTAAAGTATGCCATTAAATTATTTCAAATACTCATTTACGCGTTTTTTTTTTTTTTTTTTTTTTTCAATAAAACCAAAGTTAAGTGTAGTAGGGCAACAGGATTATGTTTGTTTGTTTGTTTGTTTGTTTGTTTTTGTAAACCAACAATTCTGTAGTGTAAACCATTATTTAAAACAGTCATTGTTTAAATGATTTGAACAGTCATTTTATATTTAAAAATATGGTCAACCACCAGGCAGTAATTTCAAATATATTTTAAATACTTAATATAGTTTATTTTGCAGATTTAAACATGAATCTAAGTGTATTGTCAATGAAAAACAAGTTATGTGTTCCATTATTGTAGTTGCTTTTTTGCTTTAAAAGATATGGTCTCAAAATCATACTAAAATCTTTATCACGGTGCAATTTGTTTTACTATCAATGTAAACATTGTATTATTTATTACGTATTTCCAGATTTCCTGTAACAAATGCAGCTGATTTTAAATGCAGTGCAGTACTGCACATTTAAAACCAGATATCCCAGTGCTGCTTAATGCCATTTATTTTGAAAAATTTATGTTGCAACATAAATTTTGTCCTTTTCATCAGAACGTCAGCCATTTCACGCCGCACTAAGCGTTTTCTTTTTTCAATTTTTACATGACCTAGATTGAAAATCATCCCCAAACTTGTTTAACAAGCTCCCCATTCATCTTAAAGCAGGTGAGTGGAGTAAAGGCTCGCCGCGGATGTACCTGAGATTGGCTCTTATCGACCCAAGGGGCCGTAATCTCGCCTATCTCTCTTAGCAGACCTCTAACAATACCCGATTCTTGTCACCTTAGTAATTCCATACAGCGTTTCTATGTAAAATGCAGTCATTAGCCAAAGGATTATAGTATTTAAATGCATCAGATCTGTACCCTCTTAAACAAATCTCAACGGATTCAACCCTCTCAGAGAATAGATTGGCATTACATTTCTTGTTTAATAGATTTTGGGTTCATGATGCGGAAGAATTTCACGATCACCACCACAGAGATGCATATTCAAATACAAAGAGATGGCATATGCATTATGCTCACGATAATCTTTAGCTCTTGTGGTCTTTATGGAAAAAAAAGCTCTTTCAGGGTCCATCTGCTTTAGTTGGCTGTTTTGCTGTCACAGGCAGCTTTATGTGTGTATAAAGATCAGTCTAAGCTAATGTCACTATAGCAGCTTCTGCCTGAATCACAAAGATTGCCCAGTTTTTCTGCCTTTTGTTGCTTTCTTTTGCTCTGAATGCACTCGCTGCTTCATTAGATATAGAAGGACACCACCAGAATAAGGAATAATGGAGCACATCAGGTTGCAAAGCCCTGCATCCTTTGTTGGTTTGATATCGTCGTCTTCTATAGATCTACAAAGAGATGTTTTAGTATTATCAGGTTACCTTGTTTTATTCTTCTGGAAAGACCTTTGAGAGATTAGCAGCGCCCTATTTAGAGCTCCGTCCCTTTAATTTCATAACCAATTTCATCCACCTGATACTCGAGCCTCAACCATGAAAAGTGATTTGACTTCCAGCGACCGCCAGCGCTGTTTAGAGACAGAGCCTTCCTCCACAAAACACCCCCGTCCTGTAACGCAGAGCTGATTTGAGCTGGACTGCCGCCAATCCTCCATATGGTTGAATTATGTATTCTGTGCTCAGACAGAGAAGCACTTCCTTGCTCTTCTGTCCACACGTCTCTGTGCCAAGCAGTGTGTTGTGGGTATATTCGATGTTCTGTCATAACTGGGGGTGTTGGATTGGTTCAGATTTCTCTGTTTGGTTTTCATCACTGGTTTTGATCGGTAAATCTAAGGCTGAGAAGGTTCATTTAAGGCTGAGATAACTTCTTGTTCAGAATACAAAATAGTGTCTTTTATAGTATTTTAAAATGCTTTAAAGGGATAGTTCACCCAAAACTGAAAATGTACACACTATTTGCTAGGGTTGGGTGTTGTTTGGGCTTATTTCGATACCGGTGCTAAATCGATACTTTTAAAACTGTAACAGTGCCAAAACGATGCCTGAACTGACATTTTTGAGCCACAAAATTATAGTGGATGACTCTTTAGTTTGACAAAAAAGAATATTAATTAATCATTTTAATTGAACAATATAATTAAAGTTTTTTAAAGTATACATCAATTCATATTTTATATATTTGAAATGAATTGCATTAATATTTTTATTTTGTTTATTTTTTAGCATGAATTTAAGATTTGCATTATGCAATTAACATTACATTAGCTTATACTAACCTGTGGAAAAGGTTGGGGCTTGTCACTACGTTTACAAGGACATCAATAATCGAATTATTTGCCTTAATCCGAATAAGACAATAATATGATTAAGGTGTTTACATGAGTTGCCTTTTGAATGTTCCTTTTATGATCCCGTTTTACATGTTTTAGCACATAGATTGATTAACGTCATTGCATCACCACACTATCCACGTTTCTTCTGGAGTTTCATGTCATTTCGAGTGTCATGTCATTTTCATCCACTTATCCGGGGCCGGGTCACGGGGGCAGCAGTCTTAGGAGAGAACTCCAGACTTCCCTCTCCCCAGACACTTCCTCCAGCTCCTCCGGGGGGATCCCAAGGCGTTCACAGGCCAGCCGAGAGACGTAGCCCCTCCAGCGTGTCCTGGGTCTTCCCCGAGGCCTCCTCCCGGTTGGACATGGAACACCTCTCTAGGTAGGCATCCTGGAGGCATCCGAAACAGATGCCCGAGCCACCTTACCTGACTTCTCTTGATGTGGACAAGCAGAGGCTCTACTCCGAGCTCCTCCCAGGTGACCGAGCTCCTCACCCTGTCTATAAGGGTGCGCTCTGCCACCCTGCGAAGGAAATTTTCAGCCGCTTGTATCCAAGATCTTGTCCTTTCAGTCTTGACCCAAAGCCCATGACCATAGGTGAGAGTAGAAACGTAGATTGACTGGTAAATCAAGAGCTTTGCCTTTTGGCTCAGCTCCTTCTTTACCACAACGGACCGGTAAATCAACCGCATTACTTCTCCACTAGGGTCAAGAACTTTCTTCCAATCTGGAGATGGCAAACTTCAGTTCGGCAGTTTCACTTTCATTTAGCAGCATATTGTTCATGCCCCCGTGACAAACTGAGTGCACACCGAAATTAGGCAACGAAATTCATATGCTAATTGGGTCTGGTGCATACCGCTTACATTGGTACCGGTGTCATCATGGCACAGGGCTTTGGTACCCACCTTTAGTTTTTACAGTACTTACTCTCAAGGGGTTCCAAACATGATGAGTTTCTTTCTTTTGTTGAACACAGATATTATTTTTAACAATTGACTTTTCATAGTAGGAAAAACAAATACTATGGAAGTCAATGGTTACGGGTTTCCAACTTTCTTCAAAATATAATTGTTTGTGTTTAACAGATGAAAGTAAGTCAATCAGGTTTTGAACAAGTAAAATGTGAGTAAATGATGACGGAATTTTCAGTTTTGGGTGAACTATTTCTTTAAAACATGCGTTTATATTGGTTAGGGCTGTTTAGTATAGAGAAATTATTGAAATATTGCAAATGTGCACATCGCAATATACATAGTGCAATAGTTTGACATAAATGAGCAAGTAAATACAAAATATTATTGTGAGAACTCTCTGAATGACTTTTTAGTACATCAGGCTACATAATTTAGTTTATGCAGTAAACATGGTGGTTGAGCAATGCTTCTTTTCTCCCCTGAAATAACATTAAACATATCAAAACATTGGTTTTGATTATTATTTTTTTTTTTTACAATATCCTTTGAATATCGCATTATTTAGCATGCTAGCCCTAATATTGAGAATAAAACTGAAACTGAATTTTGTTTTTAAAATTTGGGTGAAGTAATTGCCTTTCAGCACAACAGACATGCTCATGTAAAAATTCTGCATTTTTATTTAGAAATCTGCTTGTTAAATATATAAAATATTAAGTGATTGTATAAATAATGTATTATTTTTTATTGTATTATATTTTAAACCTAGTGGTTTTAAAGTGAAGAGTATTTTTAATATTTCAAAATGATTTGTGTTCTAATTCTGCCTGACAAGATGCTTTTGTTACAATGTCTTTTGAAAATTAAGGTAGAAATGTTTGATAATCAGTACTTATTGTTCAGAAAAGAGCACATTGTAATTATTGGGGGGGGAAGGCAAAAGCATGTTTATTTTTGTCTTTCAATGCATTTTTACTATAGTTTTAGAACAAATTAACAAAATACAAGATGCTTGAATGTGTGTTGTCAGCCACTTTACCTTCTGTCTTATTGTACAGTTCTAGCAGATATGAGTTCTTATCAAAATGAACACCTCACGCAATTTGGGAACTTTTACTATTTATTGTGATATTTTCAGAAGTGACCTTAGTTGACAGGTAAAATTTTAAAATATATTTGCAATAAAAACTAATTGGGAAAGTCTAAAAAGGAAAATACAACAACATTTATTTGAATAAAGTTAAACATAATAAAAGACATCAAAACATTACAGTTGTGCAAATTTACTTGATTAAGTTCTTAATATATACTTATATAGCTGAAGTCATAATTATTAGCATTCCTGTGAATTTTCTTTTTTTTTTTTTTTTGTAATTTTTCCCAAATTATGTTTAACATGGATGTTTATGTTTGATTTTTTTTACTCACTGAAAACCCTAATAAGTTGATTGAACTCGTCTGATTGAGTAAAACATATCGTCTCCCAAAACATACATATAGAATTTTATTGAACTTGGTGCATTTGCAGTATGTACTTGAACTATTGAGTAATGGGGTCTCTAATGAGGTCTCCAAAAACACACTTGTTTAAGTTTATTGAACTTGATGCATTTATAGATTGTACTTAACATATTCAGTTCAAAATTATTTGGTGTTAAATAGACACCACTTTTTTATTTAATCAATTTAATTTTATTTAATTAAGCATAAATTAATTTTAAATGTTTTATTTAAGTTTAGTATATGTATACCAAACAGAAATAAGCAATGCACTGCATATTTAACTGTTTTATTAACTAAAGGTAAATTGACAGGACAGTAAACGGTACACTTGTAGGGGAATTGTTCATCAAAGTCAGTTACAACAGTAGAAATGTCCAACATTACATATTGCACTTTAACTGAGCAACTCCACAATGTAGTATTTCCTTTAATATTTTTTTTTCTTCTGGAGAAAGTCTTTTGTTTTATTTCAGCTAGTATAAATGCAGCTTTGAATTTTTTAAAATAATTTTAAGGTCAATAATATTAGTCCTCTTTAACAATATTTTTTTTCTCGATTGCCTAATTACTTTAAGTTGCCTTATTAACCTAGTTAAGCCTTTAAATTGCACTTTAGACTGAATACTAGTATCTTGAAAAATATTTAGTAAAATAGTATGCACTGTCATCATGGCAAAAATAAAAGAAATTTAAAAAAATCTAATTCCCATTAAACAGAAATTGGGGAATAAATATACAGGGGGGGCTAATATTCAAGAGCGCTAATAATTATGACTTTAACTGTATATACCTATTTTACCAGTCACACTACTAATATATTCCAAGATATCACTGATAACTTACCTTTTCTTCATCTTACCTGATGTAAATGTTTCCAGGAAACAAAAAATGGCTTTTGTCCACCTTTCGTTTCCAAAAGTGTGGGTTGTTTTTGTTGATAACATCATCCTCAGCGCTTAAATTTCATTTTATAGAGCTTTTGTCATGCTCCCTTCACGCTGCACAACCAATCGAGCGGGTTGGATTAGTTTTGCTTTTACAGAGGCTAGAAACATGGCCCCCGTGTTGTCTGAAAGCGAAAAACACCATATGCCTGTGAGCTGAACCAAGCCCGCCACAGCATATTGTCTGTATTTACACTATGGTGCTTCACCGTGGTTGTCTCTGTCGTGCAAAAGTGCTTTGATATCCCGACACGAGCATGAAAATAATGTAGACCGCACTCCCACTGAGCTATAATTAACCAAGATATCTCCATTGAACATTATATCTTCCTCTCTTTACGATGCTGTCAAAATGTATGAGCAACTTCTGAATGGATGGCAATGTTGTGACGCACTTTCACCCGCTCTCCATTACAAGTGAACCACTTTTCATTTGGTAATTATATGTTTGCCTCAGTGACCATCAAGCTTTGAGCTCTGGATGCTGGAACAGATGGCCTTGGGCTCTCAATTTATTGCTTGATGTTTTTCCGCACACTTCACCTCTCTGGGGGTTTTTAGATTATTCGAGACATATCATTCATAAAATTATATTGATTAGTTCTTGTGTTGTTGTTGTTTTTTTCCCTCTCCATGTTGCTCGGTAGAAACCAAGCACATGAAATCTCTGTCATGTATTTTAAAGATTAAATATGTCACAATTGTTTCAGCAGTCGATACAAATATAAATAGTAATATTAAGAGTACTTTAATGTTTCATAGTAATTGCTGCTGCACTGCACTTGCAAAACTGCTTAATCTGTGTTATGAAATGGACTCCTTTATTGACATATAAAAGCGAAATGTTAATTAAAAAGTTAATTTCAGTTAAACATTGAAAAAAGTGATCATTCAGGCTAATACTGAAGTTTTACGTCTTGTATAAATGTGCTTTTAACATTTCGCTTAATTCATTTTTATTCCTCTGTATTTACATTTTGAAAAAGGCCTGTAGCAAACTGATCATTTGTTAAAGCGATTGTTTGCTTTAATATTTGCTATATAATAATGTTTGCTCTATATATATATATATATATATATATATATATATATATATATATATATATATATATATATATATATATATATATATATATATATATATATATATATATATGCATATATATATATATATATATATATATATATATATATATATATGCATATATATTTTTTTTTAATAAATGTTGTTTATTTATTTTAATTTTTTAAAATAAATTTTAGTTTAATAAATTAACTAGTATATTTAATATTTTTAAAATTAAATTATATTTATTTATTTATTTGGACTTTGCTAATTTGCAAAACTACACCAACACCATGTTGAGTTCAATAAACTAGCTAGTGTATTTAATTTTTTTTATTGTGTTATTTATTTGTTTGTTGGTTTGTTTATTTATTTTTTTTATTTTTTTTACTTTGCTTATTTGCTAAACTACACCAACACCATGATGAGTTGAATAAACTAGTATAGTTCATATACATTAACACCTGCCAAATGCGGGTAGTTTTCAGCGGTGGCGGGTAAGACAGCTACTCGCACTAGCTACTTTGGCTGGTTGAAGATCATTTTTAAATGATAGTTTTCTTAAAACCAGGGTTCGACAATAAAGATGGTCCAATATGCGTGCAAATGTCATCTTAAAATCGAGAATCAGCATGACCAACAAAAATAGCGTTCGCGCGAGCAAAAGAAAGCATGTGAATACCATATGAGAGGATGATCACTCGCGTGCAAAGGTGATGTGATGCGCGCGACTGCTTAAAAAGCATGCACGCTCCTGTTTCCTGGTGTGAAGCAACCGTGCCTGGAAACTCAACTGCTGCGATCAGTTTTCTCTGAAATAGAGTGGACAAAAAGTGATGCTCGTGCACTCACAATCCTGCGGCTTCCAAAAGCTCCGGATGTTTTTAAAATATATCTTTTTGTAAGCATCAGCGGTTGCCGGTTTTGTTTTAACTATTCTTTGAACAGAACAGATTATGGGCCTAACGTTAACGGTGTGCGTGTGATTATCCTTTCATTATCGCACGTGGTGTGTTTTTCACCTGCTTTCTTTTGCTTACAGTTATTTTTGTTAATGTGGTTTAATGATCATTTTTGCAATAACATTGCTTTAATAGGAGATTAACTCCCAATGTATGTGTAGTTAACTAGTGATCTGAGAGACCTTTAGCCTGGACAGACTAGGCTACTGTGCATAGTTTTAGATACATGTCAATAATTACTTTTTAAATATGATTTTTTTTAAATAAAGGTTTTGTTGAATAAAAAGAGCATGCATACAGGTATATTTTGCATGTTTTGCTGAAGAAAGTCTTATTTGTTTTATTTCGACTAGAATAAAAGCAGTTTTGAATCTTTAAAACCCCATTTTAAGGACAAAATTATTAGCCCCTTTAGGCAATTCTTTTTTTGATAGTCTACAGAACAAACCCTTGTTATACAATAACTTGCCTAATTACCCTAACCTGCCCAGTTAACTTAATTAACCTAGTTAAGCCTTTAAATGTCACTTTAAGCTGTATAGAAGTGTCTTAAAAAATATCTAGTCAAATATTATTTACTGTCATCATGGCAAAGATAAAATAAATCAGTTATTAGAAATGAATAAAAAACTATTTTGTTTAGAAATGTGTTGAAAAAATCTTCTCTCAGTTAAACAGAAATTGGGGGAAAAAAAAACAGGGGGCTAATAATTCAGGGGGGCTAATAATTCTGACTTTGTTTTTTTTAATGATGTTTGTTTGCTTGTTTTTATATTTTTAGACTTTGATCATTTGCTAAACTAGACCAACTCCATGTTGAGTTAAAAAAAACTAGCTAGTATATTTAATATTTTTAAATTAATCTATCTATGTCTATCTTTGACTAATTTAAAATTTCAACAACAATATTTTAAAATGATTTAAAAACAAAATATGTTTATTAAAATTAATAATACAATTTTTGGCCATACAAAAATTTTACCAATGCAAAGATCTTACCTACTTTTTACAAATATTTAATAAACATGAGTTGTTTTTGTAATTTGATGTTTATATAGTTTATTCCTTTACTCGCCACAGCATATTGTCTGTATTTACACTATGGTGCTTCACCGTTGTTGTCTTGGTCATGCAATAGTGCTTTGATATCCCAACACGAGCATTAAAATATGTTTTTCATCACAAAAATGGTTTTGGGCACTAAATTATAAACAATCAAGGTTTTTGCCTTTTTATTTATATTTTTACCAAGCAATTTACCTTTTTACTTGCCTATTTTCCTGCCAATTTTGCCTTTTAATAAAACACCTGCTGACATCAAAACCTTGACATCACTATTATTAAGTAAAATGTACTAACAGGAGAGTCTGAAACTGAATAGTAATGTGCTGTGTTTGGTTAGTCTTCCACATATATTAGGCGAAACAGCATGAAGCTCGAGGCTTCTGCCATTTCCAACATCTCTCCTAATGAGAGGTGATGATGGGAGAACATGAAGCCCTCTCCGCTGGTTCAATCTCATCTCAGCCTTTGCCACGCGGGCCGACATCTCTCTCTGCTTCCCGCAAATTACCTCGCGTTCATCCTCCTCATGTATTGCTGTTGTTGAGGTTTTGATGTTGACCAATTTTAGAAGCTTCAAAGTTGTACCAACAGTGATATATTGAAAACTCTTCTCAAGTCCCATGCTGTGAAATTAGGGCTTCCTGTTTTCTTATTTGAAGAGCCGCCTCATCATGCGCTGCGGTTTCTTTTGACGCTGCTAAATATATGCAGTGCCATGTGCTCACTGTGATGCACTGAATCAAAATCACTGCAAAAAAATTTATGATTTCTTGCAAATGTGAAAGCCTGTCCTCATGTTAGAGCGCTTTAGTCAACAGTCGTAACTAGTCAGCTATTCGGTGGTGATATAAGTCAACAGTTGTACTATTAGGAGTCGTTTAATAGAGCTGTAATTGTTGTTTTAATAGTGTGCGAGCTAACTTTATCAAGTATGTTACTAATTTTGTAAAAAAAAAAAAAAATTTACTTTTAGCGAGGAGAATTATACAGACCCCCTAGTTTTTTGCGATTCCGCGATCACTTAATCCAATGCAAAATCAATAAAATGTCTCAAATTTTTTGCGATCCTGCAAAATTTTTAATTAAAAGCAAAATAATTGCAAAAAATGTAAATAATCTCATAAAACATCAAATTCTAAACCATATAATCAAATTATATTTATTTCAGTTTGCAATTAATTGTTTTACATGACTTACAGACGTTGCAAACGCAGTGCACGTGATGTATTTGACGGGATGTATTATCTCTCGAAAACTTACTTGTGCAGTAAGCAGAACAGACGAAGCGTGAGCGATTTCCATGTAGTCATAGCAAAGATGAGATATACTGTAGACATCTTGTGGCGCGAATTGGGTGTTTTGGGCGTTTGACGTGCTTCAGATTGCAAAAGAAAGTTGGAGCAAGCGGAGCAATAGAACAGACAGGAGATGAGATTCAAGGGTTCAAGGGTGACGGCCGCTGGACGTGACTGAATTGAAAGACATTATTTGTGCTTTACATGTATGGCTGGTATTATAATGAGCGTTAAATCGATAAATGATTTTGTTTAACTCTTTCCCTGCTGTTAACGCTTCCCTGCCATTGAAGAGATTTACGGCAATTAATGTTTTAGGTGTATTACGGTAGGGGAAGCCCTAACGCATGTCCTATGTGTGACATGATGTCAGATGCTGCGGGGAGTGAAATCTGAGAGAAAGTAAGATCGTGGATGAAAATAAGAGTAATACAAACTTCCTTTGGCTTAACCCCTACTTTTTAGATTTTATCTTGACGAGACCAAAATAATGAAGCTTTATTTTTATGATTTGTGTCATTGTCATTGTTTCAGATTGCACACCTAACATAGTAGGCTGCATAATATGGTAAATACATATAATTTTTTAGGTTTATATATTTTTTTAATTGCAAAATTGTCTCAAATTTCTAGGAATTACCGCCAAAAAATCTGTAATTTTTATCGCAAAAAAATTGAAAAGCTATGGGGTCTGATTATATAACGTTACTTAGGAAATTTTTGCAGACTGGAAATTAGAAGTTATTGTTAATAATTTTAAGTTATTGAGCTAAATACACAATTATTTAATGTATTATATTTAGTAAAATTATGTAGTTTGCATTTACATTATAATAGCAATTTAAAAAAAAAGCAATTCAGCAATTCAAAACGAAGAGGCAATACGCACAAGAAGTGCTAATTATACAAAGGAACTGTTACTGCTCAGGGAATTAGGTGCTAGAGTTAATTTTTTTTAAATAATAATAGAGAGGAAGGAGAGTGTTTCTACAGGTGGTTTGTCAAGCCCACTCACTAGCTATGTTTCCATCCAAAGATACAAATTAAATTTATGAGCAAAACTGAAATATCGCCTAAAAGATGTGCATATAAAGCAGTGTTTCAATCCAAGTTTAAGAAAACAAAATCATCACTTCCTGATTAACCGGCGCCAAATATCAAAAGGAAAAAGCTGCGTCAATCTTTTCTTTATTTAATAAATTACTTACACCTCAGAAGACATTATGCTGTCACGCAGTGAACGCGTGGTGGCGTTTAAAGTCGTTCATACGTTTTTTTATGTGCATTTTCAAAATGTATGTGCATCTTGGCGTTTCCATCAACCGTTTTTTTATGCTCATATCCAAAATGCGCATAAAAATAGGTGTATGGAAATGTAGCTACTGTGTTCAGTTTGCACTGTGCTCTTGCGTCACAAAGGTTTTTTTTTTTTACTTTGTGTATTGACCTGTTAGATTGCTAATACAAGAAGTAATCTGTACTCATACGAATATTCTTGTTTTGACTTATTTTAATTTTGCATTTGGAAACAGACACAAACTTTTCAGCTCAAATCCTTCCTCTGTGTTTAGAATGATTTAGTTCCTCCACCTCGAATCACTAATTATGCTGATGTCCTCATTTATTAGCCAATCTTTAATTATTAAAATCATACTAACGTGCTTCTATTTAAATACTAGACAGTTTTCACTTGTCAAAGGTAATATCAGATCAACTTACAATACATGATTTTCAAAAAGAATGGATTATTTAAAATTGTATACATCTCCATTACAAACCTGATACCGAAACTCAAATCTACTTCATCAGTCTTTAAATTGCACAACATTTATTATTTCAGTAATTAAAATTATCGGAAATACATTGTCACATTTAGTTTTTTAATAAAATAATAAGTCGTTATTACAAAGCATTTTGGGTTTCGGTTTTAGGCCAAGTTTTGGTTTCGGCCCAGAATTTTTTTTTTTTGGGGCTGTATCTCTTACTATAATAATTGTTATCGTTTTAATATCCAGCCCTAGTGCAAGAACAAAAACACATTTGGCAAACAATTTAGTTTTTTTTTTTGTGATTAAAAAATCAAACATAAATATCCAGAGAGCCTCTTTGCGTCAGTGGTTGCACACCTATACTCATGGTTAAATGCTTTTTGTCTATTCTCTGCATCATTTTTGCTCATGGTTGCGTCATTTGGGATATTTTTATTTGTTGAGTTTAATAAAAACTATCTAAAGTTAGATTTATGTTTAAAGTTCTGCTGTTTATTTTATGGATATTTTTACTATTCTACAATCGTACTCGTATGTTTCTTGTCGTTTTGTCTCTCCTCCAACATTTCTGCTTTTAGTTACGTTTTTGGGATTTGTTTTGGTTTAAGTGTAAAAAAGCTATATCTAAAAGCAGTTATATCTATTTAAAGTTGTGCTGTTTGTTTTTATGGATATTTTTACCACTATGCTCTTCCTATCTGCAGATTTCATCAGAGTATTCTATTTTCAGTTTTGAATCGGTGTCTTCATGTTGCGTAGGAGGCGAAGGTCTTGACAGTTCTGTTCTTCAATTTATTGCAGATTAAATAGGTCTCCAGACAACAATCGTCAAGATTTACTGCTACAATTCACTCTCAACTATCTCTTATGAGGAGTTGCATATTTATTATTCATTATTTATTTAAGTTAGAGCTTTTAACATATTACAACTCATCATATTTTATATTTTAATTTAGTATTTTTGGTTTTATTGTATTAATCTAAAGAAGTTAAATTAGGGCAGTAGCATTACGACACAACAAACACATGCAAACAAAAATCACTCAAAAACAATATAATAAAACACATCTCAGCATGCTTCATATTAACATTGAAAATATAATAATACTACTTCTGGAACAAAAGTGAATTTATATGTGAATTTATAATTAATAACTAATGTTTTTAATTTCGATATTGACACTTTGACTATTGAACTTTTTAACTATCATCTGTTACATAATATGCTGATATAATATTATGCTGTTTTATTGTATATATTTAATCACCATGTTAAAAATAAACATGACAAGGTTGTACATACAAGATGTACAATTGGCCATTCAATGTTTACCCACTCATATTTATTCAAAAGGCAAAAGAAACCAATTTATGACTTGTGCAAGATTTTTTTTTGACTATAAAACATATTTTAATATTAGAGAACATTTTTATTCAGAAAATATTTTAAGAAAAATGTTTAAAAAGGTAAACATTATTGGAATATTTATCACTAACTACATTGAAAGATCTAGTTTTTATAATTACACATAATTTTTATACATACACATAACCCCTTCCCCAACATCTTAGCCTTTTATAGATGAAGGAATTGGGGGAAAAATATTAACACAAATTAAAATAAATTAATAAAATAAATTGTTACTGCAATGATAATTTCTTTTCAGTGGATACATTTGAACGTCAAGTTCATTGTGTTACATTGTAGTTGCATCAAATTACATTAATGGTAGGTTAATTACACTCTGAGGGCCCTGTCATACACCCAGCACAATAAGGTGCAAGACGTGTTTGGTGCGATTTGTTATTTTCAGACCAGCGCAACCCTAATTTTCACGTTTTGCGCCACGCTGTTTAAATGGCAAATTCATTTGTGCCACTTAGTAGACTCATGGGTGTGCCGGTCTATAAAGGTGGTGTGTTAAGGTGCATTGTTGGTGCGTTGCTATTTTGATGAACTGAAATAGACTGCACCATTGACCAACTGAAAACTGGGCGAAAGTCCAGCACAGAGCGCGTTAGTTATGCGCATGTACGGGTCCAAATGCATACACATCGCTCATTACACACAGGATGTACAGAAATACACAAATATCTTTACATATGAAAAAAGGATTAAAATGTTACAAACAATATTATTTACTGACAATAGACATTTGTATAATGCTATTATTATTATTATCAGTGTTATTTATTATATGCAAATTTATATTTGCTTTAATTAAAACAAGTTTATATTTGCCCACCTGTCAGGTTTTGGAGATGTATGAGTCACTATATGGTGCATCAGAATAGGCTGTGGGTTTGGACACAACTCAGTTTTTTGCCACACTTCGTTATTGGTCGTTTATTTGTTTGCTGGAAATTAAAACTGAATTTAGAAATAGTTTTGAAACGAATCTTTGTGCTTAACAAACGGAAATAAATATGTAGGCTAATGAATGTCTTCAGTGGAGTGTTTACAACACCGTTTCCTTATCTACGTAAGTAAAGGAGTAAAGCAAAGAGTAAAAGTAAAGTAAAGAGAAAGGAAAGAGGCCCAATGTAGGAGGCTCATTCTTTATCCTCGCGCTGCAAATGGTTTAACTGTTTTCTCACTAATGATGCGTTCAGTTTTTTGTCTTACTATTTCTGCCATGTAAATAGCAAATGCCCTATGGCGTGACGCTAACTGACTCTTAAAGGGAATGGGAGATGAGACTCTGATTGGTTTAATGCACGTTATTCTCAAAACACACCCATAACTCATTAAGAGAATAAGCACAGCCCTGTTAGACCATGCGCCCTGGCGCAAAGTGTATTTTCCCGTCCTTACAATAGCAAAAGTAAATTCGGACACGCACTTAATGCTTTTGTGCCATGCGCTTTAGACGTTGCACCTAGATTGTTAAAATAGAGCCTTAGATCTGCATCTCTAAAAATCTTGTAATATGTTTCCACCTCTTCTGAAAAATATCAGTCTTCATTTGTAGACATGCAGTCATTTTTTTCCATTATATAGACTTGTTTAAATCTCTGAATCTAGTGAGCCACCTTTGGAGGACATTCTTCCATCCAATGTACTGTTATCATTTTCTTTGCAACCAGTAATAATATTTGTAAAGTACAAATCTCTTTTCTTCATTAAACACTTCTTTGCGCTATGTTCCAAATGGAAAGATCTTAAATGACCTTTTATTAGTATTGTTGTCATCTGTGTAATATTTATTCATCACGTTTGTAAATGATGTAATGAATATTTATTACCAATGTTTCCATGAATATAGCCAGTACAGCTAATATGGCATTAAAACATCTTTTTTTTTTTTGTTCTTTCATTTTTTTAATAAGACAAATGATCACATTTTTACTGTCATCTGAACATTTCCTTTAAATATTTCCACCTGTGTGGCAAATGACAGCTCTCTGGAGAAATCCTCTGCATTACAACAAAAAAAATCTCTTTTGTGAAATATAGATTGTTGCACATTGTCAAACAGTTTCTCGCGATGGTGTTTTTTTTTGGGTAATTGCACTACTCCCTCAGAAATGTACATCATGTAACACAGCATTTTTCTTCTCTTCTGTCATATTTTCTGGCTGGCCGTGTTGTCTCAGCGTTTCATGGCAGCTGTGACCCTGGAGGAGCTTCTGCTCAGCGAAGCGTTAGCGTGTTAAATGTACCCCCTTGAACTGCTTTGTATTCAGGTTGGGCCTCTGCCTGCCTTCCCTCTTGCCTCCATGTGAGGAGCCGGCACGTGGTTGGTGCTCTCATATTGCAATTTACCACAACCTGTGAGGATTCAGTGCCCTGCAGAGCTGTGGCAATTCAAAAGGATGAAGAGTTTCTGTCCTCTGAATCAAAGTCTTGAGTGTGGAAATGGTGACAACCAGTCTTACTAGATGTATTAGATGCGACATTGGTGCAAATTTCAGTTGAAACATTGATACTTCACTCGTCTGGGTTGAATTGGCCAAACCTCGCAGGAAGTTGAATTAGATTTTATTGTTTGTTATGTTCTTGTCTTTCGTCGTTTGTCTGTTGCATCATCAGTCTCATTCTATCAGTTTCTCTGTCTATAGATTTTTCTGTCACTCTTTTTTTTGTGATCTGTCGTCATTCTATCTGCTGACTGTTCTGTCAGTTGATTGTTCCTCTTGTTCTTTGTTCTTTTATGTTGTCCATTCTCTCTCTATCATTCTGTGTATTGATTGTTCTGTTGATCTTTTGGTCGTTTGTCTATTGTTTCGTCTGTCTATCTGCCATAGTCGTTCATTATAATGGTTGTTCTGTTGTTGTTTGTTCATTCAATCATTCTGTCATTAAAACAATCAAAGGTCGTCTTAAACCACAAGGCTCTATATATAAGCACCATCACACTCATAGCAGTGTGGTGCGATATGGCTGTATATCGGAACTGGTGGAAGGCGTGTGTTGGCTCGAGGCCGCAGGCCGAGTACCTTAGTATCCCACCAGTGCTGATATACAGCCATATCTCACTTCTATGAGTGTTGTATTGTGTTTATATAACAGTTTGACGGTATAATCGTGTATATAAAAAAGAAAATCAAACACGGAGTCTAAAAATCGTTTAGTATGAGGAACTACTTTCTTCCGCCATTTCTTTACATCTGCAGCTGACCATCAGAACAGCAGAAACCGTTGCTACTTCACCAATATCATTTTAGAGCTATTTGAATGATTCACTAGCGTAACATCGAATGTGATGACAAAATAGGTGATTTTGCTCACATTTTAAGATTATAAGGCTTAATGGCATGAAATCCCATCAGTCTAGAGATATTTCCCAGTATTTCTCTGTTGCAATTGGGAGATCACAATAATTAACCTTTAAAAAGCCAAAGCTCCGCAGATACCAGATTACTGTTGTGTTTGCCATAAGGATAAACGCTAAACACATGCGGGCATTTCTTTTTTCCTTCTTTTTACTAAACTAATTTGCAGTAACGAAAACAGGAGACTCATTACAAACAAACAGATGGCCAACCAAAAAGTAACTCGGGGTAATACAAAGAGTGGCCAACACAAAAAACATACATTCCTGATATGTGAGTCCCATCTCACACTTCAATTACTATAGTATAAATACAGCACTACAACATTAAAAAAGAGAGAGATCGACGTAGAATTTTACTCCACAACTTTATAATATTTTGGTCAGCTGTAGTTTGAAAATATGCCAATCCTTTCTCCTCTAAGAAGGGCTTATTATGCAGTATCTGTCGCCATCTATATATTTTAATTACCAGGCTCTGCTGGTTGAAGCACTTTTCCCGAATTTCCAATGCCAATATTAAGCCAATTGTAGTTGTTTGTTTTGGTTCAATTTGGAATTTCCACAACCATCACAGAGCCCAGGGGATCGGAGAGAGGCTCCAGCTTGGCACTTCCCTGATCCTGCTGTCATTTGTATTGTATGTATTATTACTATTTTCCTACATACATACTTGAATTTAATTCTGTTTCCCACTATTTGTTTAATTCAATAAAAAAATTGAGCTTGATTTGAAAAACTTTCCTAATTCAGCTCTAAATATCATAAAGCATTCCAGTTGTGCTCTCATCATACTCAGTTTTATTATTTAACAAAATTTTAGCAATCGAGATGCATCATATGCTGAAGGAAAAACACTTTAGGCTGTGAGCAGCTGGTGCAAAAAGGGGTAGATCATGACTAGCTAGATGTGCGATTTAACACGTGGCCTATTGAAACGAGAAGACCGTGTGAGGCCTGCTGATTTGTCCATCACACTTTGAAACTCTCATCATTAGTCCTGAACCTCTCATTGCTGTAAGCATCTCTCTCTGTCACAGCCTGGCAAAGCCCAAAACTCCCCATCAAGATCAGACAGCATGCTTTGACCGGCGGCACTGATGAAGAGGTCTGATCCCCGTGGAGCAGATGCTCTCTCCCACCAAGGACGTCATTTGCATCCATTAGAAGTCTTACCAGTAAGAGGGACAGTGTAGGTTTCCCCTGGAGGCGGATGGTGGTGGGCCAGGCATGGAATCACACCTCGTATCCCCTCAGTATAATCTCCTTATCGCCTCCAAAAGTTAGCGATGATATCAACCATCCAGGGTGACTTGAGGGCACAAAGATGGCTGGTGTCTTGTGGCTCCTTAAAAGGGCTCATTTACTGGGCTGTGAAGGGGGTTAAGGCACTTACGGCGACAGAGGTTTGGCCGGCAAAGACAGAAAGGGAGTGTCTATGTGTGAAAGGAAGGGGTGCTTCGCCATAGTTGTAGCTGTCTGAACGATGGAAAAAGCGGAGTCATTAGTCTTCTGTCTGGAGAAGAGGTTGTCAGTGAAGACACAGACACTGCTCATCATGATACGTTTAAGGGCACACTAAAAGCTAAGCTCCATCTTTGCTGAAAAAGACCTCTTTGCGTTGGCACTTTTTTCATGGCAAGGGCACTGAGAGTGGACAGGCTTTTCATCAGAATGTGAGAGAACATTCACACACATTTAGCAGAATGACTGCTAAAATAAAAGTGAGAAATCACGACCCTGTGGCACATTTTGATTAGAATTCTTTCTCTAATTTGTTCAAATATATTAAATCTAGACTGTAGGGAGGTAGTGCTTTGGCTGAATTCAAAACTAGTCTCAATTTAGAGGCCATGTTATGTTTAGAATCTGAATTAGATTATCCCTTCCTCTTGTCTGTTTTTATGCAGTATTTCCCCCCCTTACTGTGAGTATATTTCAAAAGGGGTGAATCTCAATTATTTAAAAATCATTAGAAGTGATTTTCAGACTTGTTCACATTAGCCACAAAGTAGTAGTGATTCAAGACTCTGTTCTTAGTTATGTGCACATTGTCTACACACAGAAGTGATTTCAGACTTTGTTCTCAGTTGTGTGCAAATTATGCACAAACAGAAGTGGTTCCAGACACTGTTTTTAATTGTTTACGTTAGCCACAAACAGAAGTGGTTTCCAGTCCACAAACAATAGTAGTGGTTCAAGACTCTGTTCTTAAAGGGTCACGAAACACCAAAACACATTTTTTGAGCTGTTGACAGTCATATATGTGTCCCACGCTGCTATAAACACTATTAGGACACATATGTTGCACTAAAACGTGAAAATTGGTTGTTTTTACGTTATTTTGAGCAAATTCGTTCTTCCGGTTTGAAACGAATTTTTTGAAGCTGTCACGGCCATGAGATACTTAAGTGTAAATCCAGCGTGGAGAGTGGCTGTCTGTCCCTGCAAGAACATTGTGACGTCTCTGAGGGAGCACCATTAATTTATGAGAAAGACTTTGTTCAAACCAATCAGCGCGCTCGATTGTGTATGACGTGCAACTTCATTGCATGATAGCTTCGGAGACCTGTTACAGTGTTCAGTCGACAGAGAGACGCCACGCTGTGTTGCCAAAACAAGTGAAAGAACAAGAATTTGGAGACATGGGTCGTCAGTGTTGCATTTATTAGTGTGCTGCGTTTATTAATGTGCTGCAACAAAGGTTTTGTTTTCATTTTCCCGCTGTGAGAGCACTGCTGGACTCATATGTGGACTACAGTGCATGCGACTCGTGACAGAAATGCGTTTGTAAGGAACATTTTTACCCGAGAGCTTTTCGATCTGGAAATGATGAAATCCGGATTTGCAGTTCGTCTCCTTTTAAAAAAAAGACACCGTTCCAGTGTGATTGTCCTGTCTGTATACAGATTTGGTAAGTGTGCGATCAGTTCTTTGTTCATTCAGATGGCAAAGTTAGTTTGTATCGTCAGCAGTGCTTTTTCAGTTTTTAAAGACCTACCTCAGTCAAAATGATTTAGTTACTAAGTTTACAGTATGTTTATATCACTGCAATATTATAGTACAATAATATAGACTGAAAGATCCGCTGTAAATGCTGCTCTCCGAATGAAAACATGTAAACACCTTAATCAAATTTTGTGTCGTATTTCTGCCATGTAAATAGCAAATGCCCTATGGCATGACGCTAACTGACTCTTAAAGGGAATGGGAGATGAGACTCTGATTGGTTTAATGCACGTTATTCTCAAAACACACCCATAACTCATTAAGAGAATAAGCACAGCCCTGTTAGACCATGCGCCCTGGCGCAAAGTGTATTTTCCCGTCCTTACAATAGCAAAAGTAAATTCGGACACGCACTTAATGCTTTTGTGCCATGCGCTTTAGACGTTGCACCTAGATTGTTAAAATAGAGCCTCATCACTCTGTCTCCTCTCCACCAATCAGCTGGTGTGTGGTGTGCGGGCTGGCGCAAAATGGCTGCCGTCTTGTCATCCAGGTGGATGCTGCACACTGGTGGTAGATGAGGAGATTCCCCCCAATATGTAAAGTGCTTTGAGTGCCCAGAAAAGCGCTATATAAATGTAAGGAATTATTATTATTATTATTATTATTATTATTATTATTATAATTATAATTATGTGCATATTGTCTACAAACAGAAGTGGTTCCACACTCTGTTATTAATTGTGTTCACATTAGCCACAGACAGAAGTGGTTTCCAGTCCTGTGTTCACACTAGCCATTAACAGAAGTAGTAGTGGTTCAAGACTCTGTTCTTTATCATGTGCACATTGGCTACAAGCAGAAATGGTTTCACACACTATTCTCAGTTGTGTGCAAATTAGGAACAAACAGAAGTGGTTCCAGACTGTGTTCATAATTGTGTTTACATTAGTCGTAAACAGAAGTAGTAGTGATTCAAGACTCTGTTCTTAATTATTGTCAAATTGGCTACTAACAGAAGAGGTTCTAGACTCTGTTTCCAATTGTGTTCACATTAGGCACAAACAGAGAAGTGGTTTTCACATTTGTGTTCACATTAGCCACAAACATAAGTGGCTCCAGAGCCTGTTCTAAATTGTTTACTTTAGCAACAAATAGAAGTGGTTCCAGACTCATTTGTGTCCACTTTAGCCACAAACAGAAATGTTTTACTGAATTGTGTTAACATTAGCCACAAACAGAAGTGATTTCCAGACATTAGACTCAAATAGAAGTAGTTCTAGACTCTCTTAATACTTTCAGAACACAAAAACAAAGAGGCCCAAACTCCAGACTTCCTGTCTGAGCTTTATGTCCAGTTGAGGTCTGTTCCACACCAAACCCTTAGTATATGTGCGATGTCAGTTGGGAAAATGGTCTTGATTAGCTCCATCACCTCCTTGCTTTCTTTAACTTGCTTTTGTTCTCTGCTGACCTTTGAGAAATCAGTGTAAAATCAAAGCAGAGATGAATGACTTGCTCTCACTCTATTTTTTGAAGTGGAAAAGTATTTATCAGTGCCATGCTAGCTTTAAAGGATGTCTGGATTGAAAGCTGTGCCTGTGCGTGTGTTGGCGTGTGTGTGCGTGTGACAGAGAGAGAGAATAGGAAGCATACACCAGAGTGTGTGATTTGCCACGGTCCAGGTTTGAAAATGATGGAGCTCTCTGAAGTGCAGGACGTTATTAACACAGCACACTGGAGCACATTATCAAGATGCCTTCTACAGGGGCTCAGGGAAAAACAATCACTTACCGTACGCCTACCGCAGATCCCATCAATCATGTCACAGTTGTTCCATGGTGAACAATTGACTTTTTCATTTTCTTTCCACGTTTTACTCCCTTTCACTGCTGCTTTTCCCCCCTCAGATTTGGTTTGAGCTGGACTCTGCGGTATGTTAAATACAGACTGTAGTCAGTTCCACTTAACTTGTCTGAACTTTCAGCATGTCAGTAAGCTTATTTGCTTCGTTGGTCAGAATTTAGGTGATTTCTTTTCTCAAGTGATGCATAAAATGAAAGATCTTTTTATTAAGAGGAACTTCAGAGTGCATTTTAAAGGATAAAATCTTTAATCATTTTGCTAACCATCACAATATTTCAAAACTGGTTTTAAAATAAAATCGCACAGGTCGCACAGATTTGGAACAAGTTGATATTAAGTAAACAGTGAGTCAGTTATGGGTGAAATTTAAATGTAAGAACTAATCATGCCTTTTTAAAAACCTGCAAGCATAGTTGGACAAAAAAGCATTAACAAGCCATATTTCATAACCATATATCTTGTACCTTTTGATGTATTTTATCAAACATCACAAAAAAAAAAGCTTCCAGAGTTTATGATGAAGACATTCTCATTCATGTCAGCATATTGGAAGCTGTTCTTCCGTTGAATGCCCCATCATTACTCTGGGTGGAATTGTGAAACAGAGCCGTTTCTCTAGTGTGATAACATTTGCTTTAACATATTGAAAGCTTTAGCTTGAAGATTACGTGTACTGGAGGAGAATGATGTGGGAAGAGGAATTAGCTTAGACAGATTTGCTTTTGCACTAAGTCTCAGCTCTCTGGATCCAGTGCTCCTCAGGACTTCTCTCTTGCTTTGTGGTTGGTTGGTTCTGGTTAGCAAAAGCATAGTCATCTTGCAAAAATCACAGAGGTTGGGGAGGTTAGAGCACAATGAACAATATGTGGATTAATGCACAAAGTATTTATAAAAATAACAGTGATTGAAACCTAATTTAATGCATTTACAATAAATTGTGTGTTTTTAGTGCTCAATTTATAAAGATTTTCTTTTTATTTCAAAATAAAAACAACAATATGGTTATAGTGTAATTAGGTATGGGCTAGTAAGTTTCTGACGGTATGATAAACTTGGATTAAAATATCATGGTTTTACAGTATCACGTAATTGAGATTACTCCTCTAAAATACGTTCTTTTTAAATGTCTGGGTAAAAAAAAAATTCCCATATTGAACACAATATATTTTAGGAAACATTTATAATATTTAGTAACAGTAAAGATTGATTCATTCATTTTCTTTTCAGCTTAGTCCCTTTATTAATCCGGGGTCGCCACAGCGGAATGAACGGCCAACTTATCCAGCACCTGCATGTTTTACGCAGCAGATGCCCTTCCAGCTGCAACCCATCTCTGGGAAAAATCCATACACACTCATTCACACTCATATGGACAATTTAGCCTACCCAGTTCACCTGTACCGCATGTCTTTGGACTGTGTGGGAAACCGGAGCACCCGGAGGAAACCCACGCAGGGAGAACATGCACACAGACTCCACACAGAAACGCCAACTGACCCAGCCGAGGCTCGAACCAGCGACCTTCTTGCTGTGAGGCGACAGCACTAACGTGTCAGGCTAATTAATTCAAATAAATCTTTGACTTCTTCTCTTTTCATTAGTTTCAAAAACAGATTTAAAAAACACATAAAAGCCCCTTGACATTTTTTCAAACTGTGGTAACCCTTAAAACCTTAAAAAAAAAGTGTAGTATAGTATAGTAATAAAGATATATGCTCACAAAAAACACATCTGTGCTTTTGGATTAGTCATCTAAGTGGTCAAATGTACTGCACTACGAGCTTAATGTAAACACAGATCACTCTGAACATTTTTGTAATTAGCTTACGGCTTTCCTAACTTTATTAATAATTATGTTAGGTTTAAGCTTTGTGTAAGAAATTGGATGCAAGCAGAGTATGGCTGTCTGTAAAGCATAGAGGGTCATTTGTTGGTAAAAACCTAAGCTTAGAATCAACTTTGGAGAGAAAAATCTCAGTTTTTGATTTGATTCATCACCACAGCTCTAGTTATTCGATTGACTTTAAACCAGGGCTATTCAATTAGTTTGTCATGGGGGCCAGTTCATGAAAAGCATCCCAAATGAGGGGCCGGAGAGATATGACTTGCAATATGAGTGATGCCACAACAGCAATATAAGACCCCATATGCTGTTTTTGTGCTCATAAAGACACCCACATTGACTTTTTCTACATTTAAACGTTAATATGTTGTATTTTGAAACTACATAACATCACTGCATTGTACAATGTGGCTTTTTTACAAGCATATCCTAATGTATTTTGAGGCACAAAATCAGTGTATTGCTTAAGTTAGGCTGCTTCTACATTCAGACACATTCATATGTTATGTTTTAAACTACAATTAGGGATGCAACGATTATAGATTATAGTCTAAAGAATAATCATGGTTTCACAGTTATCACCATTATTATGCATGTATTAAATTTAAAACACTACTAGTTTAGAAAATAACAAGAAAACTGCTTATATTTTAAAGTGTTGTTTATTGCTGCTCAGTAACCAAATACAGCACAAAATATTAATAAAACACAAACAATAGTCCATTTCTCTCTTTGGACTTTGGACAACTCTCACCACTACAGCATGTCCTAAGATAATTTCCACTGTGTGAGTGCGTCGGTTCGCTTGCGAGCTGCGCGCGCACCGCTTCCAATATGCGCACGTCTCCATTGGAAGTAATGTACTTGCGTGCGGAAAAGACGCAATATGTCGACGGCTTGCTGCTATAGTTAATCCAATGTGCTTGCGTATTGGCATAACTTTGTTTAGTTGCAGCAGCTTTTTTCCGTGCAACAGAAATCCAGCATTTAGGAGCCTTTAATGAATAAAAGCGGGGTTAATAGTGAAATCGTCTAATCATTGCATCCCTATTAACGATATCAGTGCATTGTACAAAAGGCCTTTTGTACAAACATATCCAAATGTTTTCAGCTACCCGCGCACTCGCTTAATGTCAGGTGATTCACTCTCTGCGCATCCTTTAACTGCAGCTCTTGCTGTATTGAACAGACGCACGTCACTTCATAACTATAGCGGCCGTTTTTCGACTGAACTAAATTTATTTTTGATGTCTTGGTCACACTATTTGGAGGGCCAGAACAAATTGCCTCGGGGGCCGGGTTCGGCCCGCGGGCCGCCAATTGAATAGCCATGCTTTAAACCTTATAACATGCCCTGTACACATTAGCACATGACTGTTTTGTCATGTTGTTAGTTAATTATCAAATTGTTTAACAAACAATGCATAAATAACAGAAGAAAGATAAATTAAAGAATGTCAGAAACAGCAACCGTTGACTTCCGTAGTATTTTTTGTCCTTCCTTACTATAGATGTCAATTGTTGGTGGTTTACAAAGTTCTTTAGAATATGACTGAACCAGCCTAATCTCACGAGGAAACGTAAGTATTTTACGTTTTGTTAGTTTAGTGGCTAATTCGAACGAATTCGTACGAGTTCAGTCGTATGAAAATGTACGATTTTTAAAAAGGAGGTGTGGCACCCAACCCCACCCCTAACCCCAACCGTCATTGGGTGATGAACAAATCGTACTAATTTGTACGAATTAGATCGTACAAATTCATACGAATTAGTCACTAAATCAAAAAGTTACGAATTGCTGTGAGATTGCGTTGGACTGAACATATGCAGAAACAGAAGTAAATATTTAAAAAAAAAAAATTTTGATGAACTATCCCTTTCAAGTGTAAATTATAGCAGTTGTTTACATTTTAAAACATAATTGATTTTTGCAATGCTAAATTTACAGCAACAGTTACTTGACCTAATCTTTCAATAAACATTCTAACATGCTGACTTCAACCTCAAGATGCACTTTATTAGGATACTTTTATTAATAATCAAATGCTCAGAAGGAATGCATTTATTTGAAATAACTAGTTTGTAAGATTCTAGATTTGATAACTTTTTGATAATTTTGATGTGTATTAAAATTGAATTGATTGCTGAATAAAATTAAGATCTCATTAAAAGAAGAGAAAAGTCCTGGCCCTGAGCTTTTGAATGGTTCTTGGAGTTCTCACGAATGTTCTTTGTGAGGTGAACAGTTAATCAGTGCACATTAATCCAAAGTGCGGGGAAAAATGTTTGCCTTTGTAATTAAAATCTGAAATTTTCCTTCAACTCTGGAATGATATTTTTTCTTTCTTTCTCTTTTTCTGATTGTCAATTTTTGGCTTGGGCAGAGTATATTTAAGCACTTTCTCCACTTCTATTTAATATTCAGTATTGCAATATTGAAGTCAGTAACCTCAATTTCTCGCTGAATTTGAGCTATATGCACTATATAAGCTATAGTGTATGCGCAGATGTGTGGATAGTGTTGTCACTTGTTTGTTCTCACCTGAAGTGATGTTTAGTTTTTCCTCCTTTAGACTATGAAATGAACAAGGCCTTGCCGTCTTTGATAAGGTATCAAGCTGAGGCAGCCTCACTGCGCAGGCTGAGATAAAACAATCTGTGCAGTGGTTGCTGGTGAGAATATGTTAATTCACTCATAAGTTTTTGTGTCCGTTTATTTCCATATTTCTAAAGATTAATAAATATTTTGTCTATCCAAGCGTCTGTTCCTGGCCCTTATTGCAAACGATGCGCCCCCGTAGAATCGTAGGCGTATGGAAAAAACAGCACCTGCGTATGCAGATCGTTTGTAGTGTTACCCGTCTGCATTTTTCTCTTTCCTCTCTCTTTCTCATTCTCTTGCATACACAGATGATGTTGCAGTTAATTATCACACATGACTGTTTGTCTCCACTTTCCAGCGAAAGACTCCAGGGAAAACCTGAGCTCTTGGCAGCACGTGATTTGAAATAGCATCCCGTTGGAGGCACTGGTTGTTAACGCCTTCAGTGCTCCATCGGGACTGTCTTTAATGGTGGGCCGAGTGTTGTGATTAGGACTGAGGAGCCAGGTGTCACCCCCTTTGGGCCCTGATCTCCTTTATTAAAGCGAGACACTGCAGGCAAACACACTGGTGTATGCGCCTGACAGTTTTGAGGCTTTTGGTTTTTAGTAAAGTGTTTTTTCCTTCAATCTAATGTAAAGAAAACATCCAAAAAAGGCTTTAAAAAAATTTGTATAGAACTTAATACATGCCGAAACAATCTGACTTTAAATTGTGTTCATTTAAATTGTTAACAATTGTAATTTAATAAAACTGAACTCTTACTCCTCCCTGTTGATCACCCCTGACCTACCTGAATTTTACAATCTGAATTTCTGGATTTGAATTTTAGAATATTGAATTTGATGGTCTGAATTTCTTCATCTTGAAAACTTGAAACTATATTTTTAACTGGAAATCTGCAGTCTATAAATTCAGAACTAAAAAATCAGAAGTTTGAAAATACAGAAAACATCCAAAAAATGCTTTCAAATGTTTTTTTACTCATATTTTATAGAGCTTAAAATATTCATTCATTCATTTTCTTTTCGGCTTAGTCCCTTTATTAATCCGGAGTCGCCGCAGCGGAATGAACCGCCAACTTATCCAGCATGTTTTTACGCAGCGGATGCCCTTCCAGCTGCAACCCATCTCTGGGAAACACCCACACACACTCATTCATTCATTCACACTACGGACAATTTAGCCTACCCAATTCACCTGTACCGCATGTCTTTGGACTGTGGGGGAAACCGGAGCACCCGGAGGAAGCCCACGCGAACGCAGGGAGAACAAGCAAACTCCACACAGAAACGCCAACTGACCTAGCCGAGGCTCGAACCAGCGACCTTCTTGCTGTGAGGCGACAGCACTACCCACTGCGCCAGTGCATCGCCCAGCTTAAAATATGCCAAAACAATTTGAATTTGAATTTTGTTCAGTTAAATTATTAACAATTGTAATTTAATAAAACTGAACTCTACTCTTTCCTGTTGATCACCCCTGATTTACTTTCTGAATTTCTTGAGTTGAATTTTAGAATATTGAATATTAAACATCAGAATTTCTTCATCTTGAAAACTTCATCTTTTACAAACTGTATATCTGCAGTCTGTGAATTCAGAACCAAAAATCTGAAGTTTGAAAATACGTCTATAAAAATCTGCCTTAAAAAGAAAATGATGTTGTCTTAAATTTCAGATATTCAATATTCAAGTTAAGAAATCCAAATTTAAATTAAGAACAATTTATAATGACATATAATATTTAGTTATATTAAATTACCATTGCAATAATTCAAATTAACACAATTTAAATTAAGATATATTTTTAGCTCCATAATATTTTTTTTTTCAATTTGTCTTTGTAGATTTCGAGTACAGTACATACTTTTAAATACATACTTTAACATGCGCACATACTTTAAAGGGCTTTTTGTCAAAATAAGCCACATATTTTCACTTCAGATGCAGTTTTAGTCTTTGGATTTACTAAGGGATTTATGCATGCATAATATATTTAATTAGCAACAACAAGCAGCAATGCTATTCTATAAAACAATTGTGGAAATTCATATTTTAATGGCTGTTTGTAGGATTTTCTGAAGTTGAATTATTATGAAGCTGATTCTCCAGAATGTGTCTAAAGTTTTAGCTCAAAATACCCATCAGATTATTTATTATATAATGTAGAATCGCCCTTTTTGGTGTCTGAATGCATTGTAGCTGTTTTTGTAGCCTGTGGCTTTAGATCCAAATAAGCTGCTTCTCCCCGCCCCCCGTTCCCACGTGTTTCTGCGTTACGTCAGATAAACAGCCATCAGTGATGGAGACAGACACGGATGAAGCTTAAATAAGGTCACTAGTCAGGTCACTATTTTACTGTCTTTATTACAAACATGCTCTGTTTTAAAAACTTTAAAACAGGAGGAGCTACTCCATGTCCCACCCTCTCCTCATTTTTCACTTGAGATTACGTCCAACATTGAATAAAAAATACACATTTCAAAACACTTCATGGGACCTTTGATGTAATCGCTCAACTTGGGAAGTATGGTAATGACTATTACCATATAAATATTAATTCTTTTGGTCCATTCACCTGCAGTGCTTTGTCTTAACAAGCCTGCTATGCAATATGAAACTCCCATAGAAGTCAACGGACTGTATTTTTCCCTGGTTTTGCAGACTTGGGAGAAGGGGTAATGTCTTATTGATCCTCTCAGTGTGTCGTTGGCATTAGTGTGCTTGGTAGCCCCTTCCCGCTGTTTGCTTCCAGCTAATATGACACCTCTCTTTGGACATAGTGTTTGCAGAGGGAGGGAAGAGACTCTGTTGTCTACGCCCTACACTAGCGGAGGTGCGCTAAAGGGTTACTTAGCCGGGCATCACATTGTTTCCAAAGGCTCCATCCGCACAGATTTCACACTAGTTATAGCATGCGCCGCAGTCATGGCAACAGCTGTGGAGAAGCACTCATCGTTGGCATGGTTACAGGTCACCATTCCTCCATGCCAAAGACGAGGGGAAGATGCAGACAAAGGGATATTTCCACTCAGAGAAAGGGAAAAAACATCAGGGTAGTTTTTGTTGTTGTTTGTTAGGCATTAAATGTATAGGGAAATATGCTACTCAGAATTTATATTTCACAATGTCTGGCATATATTAGACTGCATTTTGGTGCTCGCATGGTTGATTTAATCTCAAATACTATATGTATTTTTCTAATTTAATTAGGGATGTGAACCTACACTGGTCTCACGGTTCGGTTACGATTATTATGTCATTGATTCGGTTCAATTCGATATCTCGGTGCGTCACGGTGCATTGACAGTGCTTTCCATACATAATTAGATTTTTTTCTCACAACACAATTTTTTTTTTAGTAAAATCTATAAATATATGAATATTTATATATTATTTGTAATACAATTTTGTCCTTTAATACAAGCAGTAAGATATATGAACTGTACCTTTAATTTGACCTGCTCAAAGAAAACACTCTTTTTGAAAGTATCAAACAAAACTCCAATACATGCACAGAACAAAATGAGCATTTATAGCAAATAAACTAATGTAAATGTTATCCCGCTTGCTTTTTGAGCGCTATCAAATGAGTTCTTACACCCCTTTGACTGGTCATTGTCCTGACCCGCTCAACAGAAAGGGCTGTGATTGGCTTTTGAAATGAAAGCCCTGTTCACAAATGAGTGACGCGGGAAGAACAGCCACGGTTACAGTCTATATGCGCATAATACGCGGTTATCACAGGTAATTTATAATAGACACAGTGGAGAAAACTTGCACCTCAGGCACGCTCGTGTCTGGGTCCACAAGTATCGCTTTAACAGCCAAGAGGAGAGGAAAAGTTACCTCACAAACACGCCAGCGGGTCAAATGTCCAAAGAGAGAGAGAGAGGCAGAGATGGAGTTTTACAGCATTTCTCCCTAGCAGTGAAATAGCTGCTCGTTTGCTTTGCCTTCTTCAGTGTCAATGAAAGACTTTCCAGCAAGACTCACAAGCAGTTGAACTGTGCTAATTATTTACCTTTTAAGTAAAAAGAGCGTTTTATTTACTCGCCCTCGCCTCCTTCACAATAGTGTTCTGCTGCGACATCGCGCATAGGAGATAAATGACGTCAGTACGTAATAACCGGTTATGATCTATTACTGAACCGATATTGAATTGTCCCCATCTGCATCGCGGTGCACCGAAGAAACAATTCATTTTGATACCTCTAAATTTAATCATACACTGTAAGAAATGCTGTGTAATTTAAAACCAAATTGGGTAAAATATGGACTAACCCAAAGATTGGGTTAATTTTGGTCCTATTAATTTAATTTTCAAATTTGACCAAGCAGTTGGGTTAGTCCTTATGACACCCAGAATTGGGTTGATATAACCTTGCATTTTTTTAGAGTGTATGTAAATTAACTATTATATTTATTTTAGATGGATTTTATTTGAAACACTAACATTTCTGTAACATTTCTGTTTAAGATTTAGTTTTTCTTATTGATATGTTTTAGAATATTAGTTATTTTTCAATGTTGAAAATGAGAGTAACGGTACACACACACACACACACACACACACACACACACACACACACACACACACACACACACACACACACACACACACACACACACACACACACACACACACACACACACACACACACACACACACACACACACACACACACAGTTGAAGTCAGAATTATTAGCCCCCCTAAGTTAATTTTTTTCCGCAATTTCTTTTTAATGGAGAGAAGATTTAATCAACACATTTCTGAACATAATAGTTTTAATAACTTATTTATAGCTTAAAGTGACATTTAAAGGCTTAACTAGGTTAATTAAGATAACTAGGCAGGTTAGGGCAATTAGGCAAGTTATCGTATAACGATGTTTTGTTCTGTAGAAATAAAACAAATCAGACTTTCTCCAGAAGAAAAAATATGATAAGACATACTGTGAAAATTTCCTTCTTCTGTTAAACATAATTTGGGAAATATTTAAAAAAGAAAAACAATTCAAAGGGGACTAATAATTCTGACTTCAACTGTATGTGTGTGTGTGTGTGTGTGTATGTATATATATATATATAAACTTTCATTATTCGTGGTAATTTGCATTTTTGATGCTTGCTTCAGTATAGATTGCCTTTTTCATGTCTATTGAGAGAGAGTTAGAAGCCCTCATTTCAAATGTGAGAAGCACAGACCCATTCACAATCTCTTTAATCCGTTCCAGAGATTATCATTTTGTTTGCTTGTATTTGCTCAAACATTCACACTGTTGCTCTCTTCAACACCACATTAATGTGAAATGTGTCATGAAATGAATTCCATTTAAAGTTGTTACTGCAAATTTTGCTGGGCTAGAAATGTCTTAACTTTATATTATAATTTTATTTTACAATTGATTTAACTTGTTGAAGGGGGTCGGCTTCAGTGTTCAGTGATTTGTCTTATTGGCAGCCTATGTTTGAAACACTTTCTCATTTGAATGACCTGCACTGCCCGTCTCACTCTCATGCTTCAGGGTCTACTGGCAAAAGGTCAACCCTGCCACACAGCTTCACCGCTGCTTTCTTTTACAAGTCATCTGAATGGACACAGATCTTCGCTCTAGTTCACCTGTCTGATCTTTCTGCCAGCGCCAGAAAAGACTTTATGTGACAGCCAAATGATACTCAGAATTTCATTAGTCTCAAATGTGATGCCTTTAAAACAAAGAAAAATTTGAACAGCGTTAGTATTTTGAGATCTGGAGTATGTAGGGGGTAATATTTCCAGCTGTACATCTTTAGGCAACACATTCATCTTAAGTGATTCAATAGGAACAGCTCTCGAGTGAGACGGCAATTCTGCCGGTGTGTCGGGTTCTTAAAGAAATTGATGGAGGATCTGCACAAGAAGCAGATTTAATAGCCTACGGTTAAGTTGCCATTATATTTTGTCTTTTGCGCAGAGCATGAGAATGTGGGTTCTTTCTGCAGGATGTCTTTCCTGTTTTGCTTTCTGTAGGATGGACAGATTGGCAGGAGGGGCTCAAATGATTGAGTGTAGCCATGGCTACTGTATGACTGTGTCACCATGGTGATCCAGCCTCCTGACTCTAACATATGCAAGATTCAGGTTGTGCAAAATATCCACAAATGAGTATACAGTACTAACAGGTAGAATGTCAAGGTGTTCTCCAAGGCTCGGTATTGGGCCATCTTTTATTTTTCATTACAGATGAAAGTCATGCTCCGAAGTAGCTAAACACTAATGGCAGATTAAATTGCTTTAGTCTCAGTGTCTGATGCACAAGTGTCATGTCAGGATGACCTTGATACTATAATAGATGTGCTGCCAAATGAGATTGAGAATATAATCTACTGTAGAGTACAATCTGGTGTTTGTTTAGATGAATTCAGCAAGTAATCCTCATTTGAATTGGACTTTATGGTATAGAGAAAAATGGATGAGTATTCATGTTTGTCATTTAAAATGGGTCAAATTTATGTTCAAGGCTTTAGGCAAATGCTCTTATGTATTGTGACTTAAAATGGTTTAGTATACAGCCACATTGCTGTGGTTAACAGATGGTCATCTGCTAGAAACACAAGCACTGGAATGTACTGTACATGTTCATTAATACCAAAGAATATAGAACAGTGTTTCTCAACCACGTTCATTGAGAACCACCAGCAATGCCCATTTTCTATGTCTCCTTAACCAAACACACCTGACTCAGATCATTAGCTCATTAGCAGATACTGAAAGACCTGTAATAGGTGTGATATCCAAAGGAGAAATCCAAAACATGCAGTGTTGGTGGTCCTCCAGGAACAAGGTTGAGAAACACTGCTTTAGAATACACAAGACCTGTCACTAATATAGTTTTGAATGGAAAAAAAAGTAACGATTAATATGGCGAATGAAGCCCCGCCTACTAATACAGGAGCCAATCATCGACCGCTATAGACTGACATTTCTCTGAGGGAGATGCTCGGACCAGACGTTTGCTTTTACAACAGTTTATTGACTCAGTAAACACTGGAATCTCATCTAATCCTTGCTTCACAGTCATAAGAAATATATACATATAAAGTTTGAAGTCTGTACTTTTAAATGAACCAACTATACTTGAAAACAAAAGGTTTTTTAGTTTTGTAATCTGTATGAAACGACGCAAGGTACAGTTCATCCCAACTCACATCACATAACAGCAACTACACGAACGCCACACAAACTTGTAAACAAAGAGTCGCTGTCATTTTTGGAGGAGATTCGCCAATAAGATTGTAAATTGTGAAATACTTGAAAAGAGCAGCGCAATCTGACGTAGCATTATTCAGATGCGTAGAACGGCCATAAATGAGGTTGGTGTCGTGATCTCGTTCTTTTCGAGTAAAAATGCAGATTTTGTTTGATTTGAGCGTTTAGAAACAAAATTTATGAGACAGACCTTGTTTAATATTATTGGTGATAAACAGTTTTTTGGAGAATTTGATGTTTCCCAATTAAACAGAATGCCCGAGCATACTGCCCGAGAGGCCGCCGAGTGAAATGACTTGCCTTAAAGGGACTTTTTGTTTATACTAAAAAAACTGAACAGAATGTTTTTGTGTTTAGAATAAACTATAACGATTGGGATTTTTTCCAGTTTGGCATTGATGTACTGATAATACACATAAAGTAGGCCGTGTAAACATGCGTCAGCAAACCACAGTGTTCCGTGAATCCCACAAACCGGCTTTACATGTGTGGTCTCTTGGTCACAGCCGCCTGAAATGAGTTTTGGTTGAGTGCCATTGAATAAGTACCAACGCTTCTGTCAAGTCAGTCCAAACTCCTTGGAGAGTCATAGGGATGATGGAGAGCTTGCTTTGCATCTTTGTGTTGAAATCATTTCATTTTCTGTCACAATGCGGTGCTGCCAGCGATGCGGAGCTGCTATTTGTGCATTGAGCTTGTAAAGTAAAAGTACAAAACTGTTACAGAATGTGCCAGAACTACATAATGATATCATTATGTCATTATTTGTTTTTGTTTGTTTTTTTGTTGTCTTTTGTTTTGATTTGTCTGTCAGTCGACATCTCAAAAAATGCTGGTAAGTTTATTTTTTCAATTACAGTTATGCGCTTGGTTGCACTCATTTCATTACTTTGTTTATGGTTTCATTTTATTTTTTGTTTTATATTCAGATTGTGGCCATTTTTTGGTTGCTTTATTCACACTCTGCGGCTTTGTGAATGCAATAGATTGAGGTGAAGGTGTTAGAGGGTTAAGCCTGGTGTGAAATACCTGTCCTAAAGAGGAGGTTTGATCAGTAAGCTTTAATATGCCTCCTCTACTGCTACAGCTTTCCACCCCACCGATCACACTTTCACTTGATTTGTTTCTTGTCTTTTACAACCTCCAACACCCTGGTGTGCATGCATCTGAAAGCTCGTCACTGCATATTGTTATCATTATTTTGCAATTGAAGGGTACAATTCAAAGTTTTTCAATTTCATCTAGATTGATTTATTTTTTTTTCATTGTTTTGTGCATTTTCAGCTGTATGGTGAATGATCCGTGCTTACCGCAGGAGACGGCGTGGCGACACAGGCGTTTGCGCATTGTGCTTTGCTCGCATCAATACATTGCTGTGATGGTTTACGACCGCGTGCCTTGTCGCATTTCATTAGAGACTTTTATGGGGATTGGATTTTGATTGTGCTCACCTGATCCTCATTTATTTTTTTCTTTGATTGTTTTGTCGATTTTCGTTTTGTTTGTGTTTTGCTCTTGAATGCCAAATGCATGAATTACTCAGAGCCTGAAAGTTAAGAATTAATTTAGCATAATTTATAATTGATGGCTTGAAACAAATATCAGCCGCCGTCTTTAATTAGCTCTTGTATCTTCAAACAGTCCTCTCCATCTGCCTCATGTTTTTTTGAGTTTTTGCAGGGATCAAGCTGTGATGTGGGAACTGTTGTTATATCCCACTGTGCACAGATATATGGTGGCGGACACCTTAATTACTATGTTAGCGTGTATTTTGCTACCTAAAGCCTATATCATTCTCAGTGGGGCACTTTGACTTGCACAGGGTTGGATTGTCAGGCGGGTTTACAAGCCACAGAGCTGCAGTGAAGTGTGACTTCCTCACGGCAATATTCAGTCATGAGTTCAGCTCTTTCTCAAGGAGAGGAACGCTAGTATAGGCTTATTTTCTCACATGTTCGACTAACCAAGACCTCCCTTAGTCCCCAGGCAGCCCGATTTCAGGAAAAAAGGCTTCGCTAATAGTTTTTAAAGAGGCAAAAGAAGGGTGGTGCTTGTCATCGTGTTATAGAAGGGTGATTTGTCATGACTGCGTACCGTTCAGGCTTATGGAGTCAGTATGATTTATTTGATTGGTTTATTTTTAAGTTTTTGATAGAAATAACTTGTGCTAGGTCTCGCAATTTGCAATGGAGTTAAACAGAAAGCAGTATTATATTATGATTTAAAACAATGCTAACATGCTAAATGCTAAAAACAATCATGCTGCTTAATATTCTTGATTTGTTTTCTTGATGACTCGTTCAAAACAACAGCATTTATCTGAAACAGAAATATTAATATTTAGAAGTATGTTTGCTCTCACAATTCATCCATTTTTAATGTGTTAAATCGATAAGTGTTAAATAACAAGTACTAATAATAATTTGTAAAAGTAATAATAACATCTTACTGACTCCAAAGCTTTGAACGGAATTTATATCTCAGTTTTTTCCCCCCAGCTCTATTTAATTGCATTTCCTCCCCTCTCTCTTGTAGTCCACTCCCTTGCATCTGGCAGCCGGATATAACAGAGTCCGAATTGTTCAGCTTCTGCTTCAACATGGCGCTGATGTTCATGCTAAAGATAAAGGGTAGGTCTGCTAATGTCTCCATTTTATTTTCTATACTTTCCTTTTTAACATTCAACCTAAGATGCTTTTTCCATTAGCTATTCAGTTTTTTTTCTCTCTAGTAAAAGCTTTGGTTCATTAGGCTTCTATACATTGCTTATAATGAAAAACTCTGTATCATTTGTAAATAATGTTTTTCTGTGTGTGTGCTTTTTTCCCCCATGTCATCAATAGGGGTCTTGTTCCTCTACACAATGCCTGCTCATATGGACACTATGAGGTTACAGAACTGCTGCTGAAGGTAAGGACAAAAAACGGAGTGGGTGTGAGTGTAGTTTTGAGTGTTCGCTGTGTGGAAGACAAACAACTTTGTTCCAGTTGAGCAGCATGACCTAACCAGACACAATGTATTAAAGCAAACTGTAATTCAGAGGGTTTTTGTCTAACAAGCTACAACTGCAACAAGACATTTTTCCAGTGATATGATTTCTATTTTGTCACACAGGCCTCTGTGTTTTTTTATTGATGCCTAAATCTTGCTATACAAATTTTATATTTAAGTATAAAACAAGTTCTTATTTGCAATAATCACTAGCAGTGCTAGAGAATAATTACTCATTGCATCACTTTTAAATAGCTTTGACCCCATGCCTTAGGTTATTATTTAATCATTTATTTATTTGTTTTTGGATTGTTACATTTTTTTCCATTCTTATGGTTTTATTGATATGTTTTCACTTAACTTTTCAATTATTTAGTCATTACATGCACTTTTTTACTGTTTTTTTAAATAGTTAAATATCAATATTTATTTTGTGTATTAATTGCCCTTTTTTTTTTTTTTTTTTTTTTAAACTGATTTTGTCAAATATTTTCATTTAGTTTAAATAATTTTTTTCCTCTAGTATTTACATTTTATTCTATTATAGTTTTAATTTAATTGACACTGTTTTGTTTTGGTATACATTAACCCAAATCTGAAAACTGTTAAGAGGTACTCACTTTTATTCTGTTGAACTTAAAAAACTACATTTTGAAACATTTGAGTAACCAAATTTTGTTGGGTTAAATTGGCTTCTGTATGTACAGAATTATACAGTTCATTCATTTGAGAGAATTCTTTTAGTTATTTATTTATTATGTTTTCAGATTTTATTGCAATTAGCTGTTATTCTTATGTTTTCAGTTTTCATAAAAATATTTAGTCGTTGTTTTTTTAATCCTTTTTAAATATTACGGTTGCTACATTTAATTTTCATTTTCAATTTTACTTTGTTTTCATTTATATTTTCCGCCTATTGGTTTTAGTGCTTTTACTGACTCTTATTTTGTGAATTATTTTCATTTAGGTTTAATTACTATTTTGTATATTTACATTTTATTTTTTATTCTTTTTTTTTGGCTTATATTTTAATTAACAAATAACAAATAATTTTAACCCAAAAATGAAAACTCTGTCAGTCGCTTTTTTCTGTTTAACATAAAAGAATATATTTTGACGAACTTGAGTAACTAAACAGTTTTGACTTGAAGTTCCATTGACTTGAAGTTTAAACCATTTTTTTTTTTAAATAAAGAAGAAAATTGCCCTGTAATAGACCTTGGGTTGGGTGATAATATCGTTATCGATATTTATTGACTTAACATTATTGTCAATATCAATTAAAAAAAGATTCGGTATGTAGTTTCGGTATGAAGTGCTGAGCCCGTGCCTTGGAAGCACAACGCGCACATTGGAGCGACGTGCACATGTTGTGCAAGCGGCGCACAAGTGATGCCAGTGCATTTTCAGCCGCATCTAGTTGAAAACATCTGAACTTTTCCCGAATGCTGCAAGCGCACCGCAATTCATGCAAGTAGAACTAACAAATCTGCTTCACACTTTGTATGGAGTATACACATTTCAGTAATAACGGCAGACTAATTACCTCAGACAAACACAGCAGCATCCAAACACTTTTACTTTTGACTTTTCTCTTGCATTGGAGTGGTAGCAATGGTTTCTCAATTTGTTTCTCCATGAGAAAACACTTGATGGTCGCCTAGTTACAAGAGACTTCAGGGGTGTGCAAGCGCAAAGCTCATTGTAAACTTTGCGCTTGTCACTTCAGGTCAGAATAACAACACATGCTAAATGAGTGCTGTATAGCAGCAGTAGAAGATTGTAAATAAAAAAGGATGAAAGGATGTCACCAGAGTGGCTTTTTGGTTTCTTTTCTTGTGCATCCTAGCCATTAGCTCCCCATCTGATAGATTCTTTAGCGTAGGGGGTAATATACTGTAGTCATTCAGCTTCACAATTTGTAATGTTGCTGCATGTATTTGAATAATGATGGTTGGTACCTTTACTTGAAAGCTCAGATTTGATTATCAGAATTTGTTTTGTTAACAGAGTTTGAGGTTTACTGTATCATTATCATTCACACCTTACAGATGCTGATCTACCGTTACCATTGCACACACTTTAAAACATTTTATTTATTTATTTATCAAGTTTAAGAGTTTCTTTAACACTTATGTTTATTTTCTTATAAAGAGACGAGATATTTTGTTTAAATATTTTTGTTTTTGACTATTAAAACAATTTGCCTTAGTAATGTTGGTAAATTAAAATCAAGTGGCTAAATTAAAAAAAAAAATCCTAATATACCTAAATGTATTGTTAAAAAAATATTCAATATTTATCTATATCGAATGATATGAAACATGATATTGTGATAATTTTTTTTTGCAATATCGCCCTGCCCTAAATACACCTGCCTTAAACAACACTTATCTCGCAGTCCAATAAGAAAAAAATTACGTCTTCAGTGATTTTCTTTTTTTTGCATATGCCTTGTCTTGTTAGAGTTCAGTGCAAATACAATCTCTCTCTCTCCGGAGCCAGACGTTCCTCAGAGTGTGGCCTTTAAGCCCAGTTTCTTTTATTTACGAAGCTGTAATGTGGAACAGTGTGCTCACGGTGTGTTCTCCTCTGCTCACTGTGTCAACAGAGCCCTGCCATGCAGCCAATCTGTCTCTAAAACAATGTTTGGAGTTTGATACACAGCAGAGCACAGTATTCACAGCCTCAGGAGAGCTTATCACAATATCAGTCAATATCAGACGCTGCACCCATCTCCTTAAGCCCCCTCAATCATTATATTAGATTTAATGTGATCAGGAAGACAATTATGAATCCTCTTATCATACATGGACGCATTGTCAATCTAATCTTGATGATTATAAGTTCCTTGGGAGCTTTTGTGGCACTCTTCTCGATTGCATTTCAGAAGAACGACTCAAGCGCAAGAGGGGTTTTAAAGGGATAATAATAATCTGTATGTCGTGATACATTGTTTGTTTTCATAAAGTGAAAGTGAATGACCACATACTCCCAGTTTACACCTGGTTTAAAGGGTCTATAAACACCTGCTGTCCCCAGAATGTGTCGGCAAGTTTCAGCTGAAATACACACTTTAAATTAACAGTTTTCCGCAATTTGCTATTCATATATATATATATATATATATATATATATATATTTTTTTTTTTTATTTATTTATGCTTTATAATTGCTTTATCTTATCTTGATCTCTTCAAAATTATTTTTTATATATTTTTAAGAGTTTGAAGTGATATATTGCCGGTATTGATGGTGTAAATTATGGTTAATAAACTGGTAGTACCGTAGGTTTCGTAGGTTGACCGTCAACCGTTTTCTCAGAGGATGACAAGCTGACAAAAAACATTGCTGTCACTCTGATACAAGTTTCATTTATGAAGAAAATTACAAAGCACTGCAGTGTTTGGGTGTTCTGTGTTTGTCGGAGATAATTAGTCTACCGAATTGTGTATATTCCATACAAAGTATAAAGCTGATCGGTTAGTTCTTGTCATGTGACTGTGCGCTCGTGGCGTTTATTCAACTGGATGCGTCTGGAATGGGCAAGCGCATCACACCGCTTGTGCTCGCGCACAAAAAACAATCTTGCATGAACTCTAGAAAAGACTCAATATGCAAACGGCCCCTAAAAGGCCGTTGTCATTTGCGATCTTCAGCAGTTGATCTTGCACAGACATGTTGGATTCACCTGATTTGTTGACAAATGCGTCAGGGCCTTTTTCCCTTCGCACAGAAACTTTCCAAAGACGTCTGTTTCCTACTCATTTTGCTTCTTGTGGGTTAAATTTGGGCACTCAAGTGACCGAGATGTAAGCAAGGGAATATGATTATTTTGCAAAATAAAAGATTTTTCAAAATAAAAGATCGTTCATAGTACGTTCAGATAGTAAATAAAATAGTAATAATTTATGCATTCTTGGGGACCACTGCCGTAACCCACTACACATTTATACTGCGTTCTGTTTGTGTTGCTCTACAATAACACTTCTGAAAAACTAGCTGGCAGTGGGGCTTTGTGTCGAGTTTCTTTGTGGGGGTTTTGTTTACAGAGGAAATACCTGTAATGCTACCTTACTGTACAAGAAGCTCAAACTCACTCATTCAGAGGTGGTAGCGGACGGACGTGCAACAACTTTAATCAGAAAGTGTAAACAAAACAAATGTATTTATTTGGAGTGCCTCTAATGCCGAGTTCAGACCGCATGATTTTAGCCCTGATTTTGACTCGCCAACAGGTTTTGAGAAATCAAACCTAGAAAATAATCACACAATGTGAACTGTCAAAGACGCGATCTGAAAGAATTGCCGATGAGTCGGCGACACCCGTGAGATATTTAGCATGCTAAATATCTGGAGCTGTCGGCAATTGAAATCATGCTGTGTGGAATATGTTCTGATTGAAAATAATATCCGCGATCACCTACAGCCAATGAGAGAGCAGCATCCACTCGTATGGGTACCTGCAGGCCAGCGGGAGGCTGGGGGAGAAGTTAAAAGCGCTCATTTTCAGTTTATATGGACCCAAGAAATGGAGGAAAAACTAGTGTAAATTTGGCAGGAGCACGGTGTCTGTTTGACGTGTCATCTGAGCAATACCACAACCAGATCGAAAAGTAAAAAAAAGTTGAGGAGAAATTGTTAATTCTCTTCAAAAGCCAGGTAAGCAACACAAGTTTCCAAAGCTAAAGCCTTCTTTTTCCATTATGTAGTTAATAACGAAAGATGACCTCGCGTTGTTTGGTTGTGAGATGTAGTTTGGACAAAGTTGTCGGCGATTCTTCCTATTTTAAAGTCATTCAGTGCGAACTCTCCTGTCGGCGATCCATCCTACAGTGTAAACACAGCACCGACAGAACGCTACCCCAGATAGTCATGCAGTGTGAAAACATCCGTGACACGACTACTTTGAAAATCATACAGCCTGAACTCGGCATAAGGGACTCAACACTTGTTAAACACTCTCGCCAACAGGCTTGCTCCTCACATATGGCTCTCCGTCCCGACCACACTCGTCAATGCTTCAAAGCTGACCAATCACAAAGCTTGCGTTACTTGTCGTCACAACATGTAGTCAGGGTTGCCGTCAGCCACGACAAAGGGTGTGCAACCATGCAAAGGTATAAATATAAAGAAATATAGTAAATGAGCCTTAATATTTATCATAAACTGCAAAATTTCACAAAAATGCTTTTGATTTTGATTTTTGCTTTTGATTTTGGATTGAATATTTAAATGTGGCCAATTAAAACACACCATATTTTTATGTTTACATTAAAAAAATGTAGTCCCAGTTATCCATTCACTTTCATAGCAGATGGTAGATGGCAACGTGAACTTCCTGTCTGATGTTTTATGTAGCATTTAATGATGGAAAGAAAATTGAAAGGCATTTTTATGTAGCTCTATTCCTTTAATCATTTGATTCTATTTACCCCCTGCCTCTGAGTGCGAGTTGATGTCTCCGTCCTGGAGTACTGCCATTTTCTAAAAACGTGTTTGATATCCTTTTCCCTCAATGTTATTAACTCGGCTTCTGTTGCATAGCAGGATCCCTAATAGACAGAAATACATAATCTATGCTAAAACTGCTCTAACTGCTCAAGTGGAACTGCATAATGATCTCAGCGTGTTTGAAAATGAATGTGGAGACTCTGAGTTGGCACCATCTTTGCGTGTGATCTCATCCTGAGTGTTTTTTTTTTAGCATGGCGCTTGTGTCAATGCCATGGACCTCTGGCAGTTCACCCCACTGCACGAGGCTGCGTCGAAGAACCGTGTGGAAGTGTGTTCACTGCTGCTGAGTCACGGAGCAGACCCCACGCTGGTCAACTGCCATGGGAAGAGCGCGGTGGACATGGCCCCGACCCCTGAACTCAAAGAGAGGCTCACATGTGAGTTTATCTTCTACCTTCATTTACAAAACTAGTATAAATGTAAGTGGCCGTAGGATTTTTGCTGCTCACCAAGGCTGCGTTTATTATGTTAAAGCCACATCATAGGTCTCAAACCTAATTCCTGGAGGGCCGCAGCTGTGCACAGTTTTGCTCTAACCCTGATCAAACACAGCTGATCCAACTATTGAAGGGGTTCATGACTCTTTTGAACACCTCGATTATTTGATCAGCTGTGTTTGATAGGGTTGGAGCAAAACTGTGCAGAGCTGCGGCCCTCCAGGAATTGAGTTTGAGACTAGTGGTTCACATGAACCGAAAGTTGCGACTATTTTTTTTTTTCCTTCAAATTATGATGCAGTTCCTAGAGAAACTGAATATTCAATGAGAAAACAGTGGGTGTGGCTTGTTTTTATACTGTGAGCTGATTGGATGTAGTAAAATAGACATTTCATTCAGATAGATCAGGAAAGGGGTTTTAGAAGAGTTATTACAACCTAATGCTGTGTTCACACCAGACGCGGAACGCGTGGATAAATCGTGCTATTCGTGTGCAAATAAACGCGTGAATATTTTGAGTTTACTTGCTTCATTTGCGCGTCAAAATCCGCTTCATTCACGTGTCAAATTCACTTCACAACAGACGCGGATTCGCATGATGGGCAGGGCTTCTGTCTGCCCGGTGACTGTAGCTTCATTGTATAATGGATTTATTGAAAGAATAACTGTTTATGTGCTTTATGAAGGCTGAAAAACAGCATCGACACGTTTGGAGCTGTGTCTGAGTCCACCAGATCCTTTCAGAGGTGCACCAGCTCTGTGAGTTCATAAACTCCTCCAGAAACTTAACCTGCATGATGGAAGCTTTCAGTGGTGCTTCCGACTGAGCCGAGCCTAGTTTGATGAACTGTTGTCTGGTGCCGGTTGGAGGATTTCCTCACGGGACACCAACAACAGGCGCTACGTCATAAGCATGCTCCTACGCGAGAGAGCTCCTGATTGGTTAATGCGGCGCGAATTTCCACTGAAGTTCAGATTTTAAATTTTGAGCGTTTTGCACAAAACGCACATTAAATGCGTCAATCGTGCAAAACGCTCAACTCGTGCTGCTTCATTCGCGCAAATCACGTCATTGGCGCTGCCTCATTCCCTCCTATCGTGCCGCAGGATGTCTATTCACGTCTTTGCATTGACTTAACATGTAAATCACTTGCCCTTGATGCTTCTTCCGCGTCTGGTGTGAATGCAGCAGACACCTCCTGCTCACCATTTCTGTTTGTTGTCAAAACTGACAGTTGAAGTCACGTAATCTGCGAATTTAACTGAAAGGAAGTGCATTTTCAGATTTTAATTAAAGATACAAGGGCAAATTTTTTTTCCCTAATGACATGCACACATGAATTGTTTGCAACAAAACTAGCATTGTGAGTTAACAAAATCATATGGTTAATTTTGATTTCATTTGTACTTTAAGTTGGGTTTGGATAAAAATACAGTAATATTATAAAAAAAAGTATATTTCAATTTAATTAGTTTTAATTATTTCTGTGGTTCAAAGCTGAATTTCCACCTTAAACTTAATGAGTTCTTCATAAAAATTAAAAACAATAAAAAGAATGTTAATCAGCATTATTATTATTTAAAGGGCACCTATGGTGAAAAATCTACTTTTCAAGCTGTTTGGACAGACATGTGTAGTTATAGTGTGTAGACCGTCATATTGGGGTGATATAAACACACCCAGTCCTTTTTTTTTTTCAATTTAACAACATAAAAACGGTGGACCAATTGAAGCGGTTTTGAGATCAACCGCAACTTGATGTAGGAGTGCGGTCCCCCCACCCACCAATATTGATTGACAATCGCGCAATACCATATCCTCAGTTTGTTGTTTCACGTCTGCCGTTTTCAGCATGTGAGTCAAAGCGATGTCACCAAAGCGCCCAGCCATGACTCAGGACAATGTTCATATTTTTGCCGTGCCACAGAGCGTCATCTGAATCGTTTCATTTTAAAGAATATGCGCATCTGGTGTGCCGTGTCGCTGCTCTTAGCGGCGCATCCGGTGTGTGACGCCCTTTAGTTATAGCCTCAGTCAAAGTTAATTCAGTGTACGTGGTTATTAGTCTCGGTGTACAAGCTCTGAACTTTTAACTAGCACACAGTTGGGTGTAAAACTATGCACAGACACAAATGATTTTGTAGTCTCTGCTTGGTCTGTGTCCTAGTCGTACATGTACTGTTGGATGCTGGTCCTCTTACTCATGTTGCTTCTCTCTGTTTGCCTGTCTGTTGCCATACACAAAGCGGGGGAGCTTTTGGCTCCGCCCCCTTGTTAAGTTGGGTGGGAAGTCAAAACTAATTTTCATGTGAAGCAACACACCCCTAAAACAACGACCTGTGTACACGCCCCCAACATGACACTTTTTAACACATTATAATAAAAAAATCTGAATTGTGTTTTGAACTGAACCTAAACTGGCACACTCAGAAGAACCATAATATTAATATTGCATCTTAAAAAAGGGGTAAACTAGGTGCCCTTTAAAACTATTGAAAATTGTTTTTAATTAAGATGCTATTGAATAAAAAAAAATGTAACTAAATTAAATTGAAATTGTGAAAATATTAATGATAACCTAATTGTAATTGTAAAAATAAAGCTAAAATAAGAGATACTATCTACATCTGAAATATATATAAATACTAATGAAAATGACAGACACAAAATCATTTTAAATATAAAAATAAAATAAAATTCTAAATATTTATATTCTCATTTTAAAAATATCCACATAGTTAACAGAGGTTTGTGTATAAACTTTAAATTAGTGCTGTTAAATGGTTTATCTTGATAATAAAAGTTTGCGTTTGAATAATCATTTTGTATATGTATGTACTATATGTATATGGATGTATATTAGGGGTGCAACGGCTCAATCTACTCACAGTTCGGTATGTACAATTCTCTTAAAGGCAAGTCATTTCACTTGGCTGCCATCTTTGAAACGCCTCTCAGGCAGTATACTCGAGCATTCTGTCTGAATGGGGAAATGTCAAATTCTCCAAAATTGCTTGCCAAGCTTATGATTACATTTCATTTTAGGAATCAACAATAAAATTAAACAACAACCATCTCTTTAGTTTAATTTCTAAACGGTTGAGTCACACAAAATCTGCTGAAACACACGTCTGGTCTGAGCCCCTCCCCCCAGAGAATCATCAGCCTATAGCGATCGATGATTAGCTTCTGTACTAGTAGGCGGGGGTTCATTTGCCATATTGACCCTTACACTTTTTCCCATTCAAAACTATACAAGTGACATGTCTTGTGTATTATAGAGTCTTTGGTATATATCACGGTTTTAAGGTCACAGTTTCGATACGGTTTTGAATGTGCTATGTTTTAAAAAAAAATGGCTAAAAATGGCTACAGAAAAATTCAAAGAACAATATGCATATTTATTGGGTCGCAGACAATTGACAATTCAACAGGCTTCATAGATATGACTGTAGATTGGCATGTTCTCTAATTATTAAAATGAAAGTAGGGCATTTTAATAATTGTATGTTCAAATAAAATGCTTAAGATAAATTAAGAGAGAAACCGCTTAAATTTCCCCTTTCTCTGTTTTACATCTTGACTCAACAGTCTTAACCAATTATGCAGATAGGAATTAATGGGCTAGTTCAACACATTTTAATAATTAAGCACTTTTAGAGTATTGATTGTTTCTATTTACTTTATGCTTGCATTGCCAAAGCAACAATGCATTTTATTAACAATCATTCGAGAGAGCTTCATTATCACTTATCAGCACCATCGTAGTGAATGAAACTTAAGCAAAGAGAGATTGTTTGGCTCTTCTCTCTTAATTCAGCGGGAACAGTCAGTTGAGAAGGAAACTTTTCTTAGCAGATAGTGGGTAACAGAGTGAATAAATAGCGGCAATAATCGGGTGCGGAAGAACACCCAGTCAGAGTGCAACTAAAGTAACAGACCTGCTGTATGTCCGGGTTTGGCTGTAACCCCATGTTAGTGACCACTGATCTAGGCTATCTTTGCAAAAAAAAAAAAAGGTATTCGATTTTTTTGTATCTGTCAGAATTTATATTGAGAGTCTGTTAAAACAGGAGTTCTCAAACGTTTCAGCCCGCGACCCCTAAAATAACAATTCCAGTGACTCGCGACCCCCATTATGCTTGGCGGTGGTTATAAACACAAATATTTCACACAATAATGCACACACACCAATAGGAACTATTTAAACACAAGCATATTGACAACACAAAAAAGTGCAACAACCATATATTTCGTTAATAATCATTATCCATTTATTTAATTTAATATTAACCTCACTTAATGAGAATGCACAATGTTTGCAGCACAAGTCCATTCTTGGTATAATAATATAATGCTATAATATGTAACTCATTGTTTCGTGACCCCACAGTGAACTTCGGGAACCACTGTTAAACACTGATGGCAATAGGCTGTTTTGGTCTCGTCTGCGCTTTTGTGCTTTATTGGTTTCGCTTGCCATGTTGAACTCTCAGAAACTCAACACACACCCACATGTGAGGAAATGTGATGTCAACAACTGATTTACATACTAAGAGGTGATTGGACAGGTCTGTGCACATGCAATGTATGTGAAAAGTAATCGGAAGCATATAAAGGTGGAACTTTTTTGCAGTTGTTTTTATCACCAAACCAATATTAATAATGCATTTTCTGAACCAGCAGATCACAGTGCGCACCTGAACTTGTGTGGAAGGACAAAGGGACTGTTGCACCCCTAATGTGTGTGTGTGTGTGTGTGTGTGTGTATATATATATATACATATATATATATATATATATATATATAATACTTAAGTTTTGAGCGAATGTGTTGTGTGGGTTTAGTTATGCCTTGATAATGCAACTCCTCTTACCACCATTACATTTAAAACAGGCTTATTTCGTATTGCTCAAGAGTGAATTAATGACAACAGACCAGGATCTTTCACCAGAACTCAACATAATTGTCATCAGAACCCACAAAACTCGTCCCACTCATTCACCTCGCGAATGTAAGTGAGCCAGACTGAACTCAGAGCTCTGAACAATCACATTCTCTCTGGCACACAGACAGACACATCAAGGTTTAGAGAAAGAAAGACGCCTTTAAACAAACAATATTCTCATTGTGCATTATTGAAGCGCAGAAGCGGCTGAGCTCCAGTGTGCTGATGAGGTTGGCAAGCGACACTGTTATATATTTTTTCCTGTGAATTCTCCATCTGGCTTCTCCCAGTGTGGGCTGATTGATGCAGATCTGACTCAAACTTTACACTATTTGCTGTGTAAAGGTTTTCCTTGATGTGGTATTTGTGCTGGTGTTTGGGTCTGTGCTGGGAGTATTTTAGGATTCAAATGGCTGCTTTGTAGCTCTTCTGATTTGTTAGTAGAGTTGTATATGGGTTAAGTTAGAATATTCCTTTAATAATTTCTATATTATTCCAATATTCTGTTGAAATTCTTGATTCTGATTGGCTCTAAGGTGTGCAGTAAAATAGTTTCATGCACACCTGTTTAAAGTTTGTCAGTTGAGATTGTCTGTGATTGGAGGTCTGCCCCTTCAACCATCAGATTTGACAACAAACAGAACTCTCACAATTCTTTTTGAATGAAATGCCTACTTTACTACATCCAATTAGCTCGCAGTAGAAAAAACAAGACAAGCCCACTGTTTTGTTATTTAATATTCCGTTTATCTAGGAACTGCGTCACAATATGAAAAAACCAAAATGGTCACAGCTTCTGGTTTATTGCGACTCTGAGGTTGTTTTGGTCAAACATAATATTCCCTCAAACTTTTGTAGTAACCATAGTAACTCAGTGACAGTTGCCGGAGCATTCATTCCTTTTTGAAATCTTGAGAACACGGCCGGTGAAGATCAACTTCTCGCAAATGCGCTTAAAAATATTTGAGAAGGTGTAGCTAACACATGTTACTATGAGCTATTAGATATACCTGTGTCATTTATTCATACACGCACACATTATCTCTCTGTGTCTCACACACTCTTACTCTGTGACAGATTTAAAGCTGGGAGTTCTAATATGTCGAAACTGATAAAAATTTGGTCAAATATTGCACCTCAAAGAGCATTTAGAGCATTACGGTGATCTGTTGATTATCACTTACTAAATTGATAATATTAATGAGTATTATACTTTATTTAATCATGATTTACAGATGATGCTTACTAAAATGTCATTCAGCGTAACAATAGTTTATATACCAAAAAATAATACTATTTTAATAAGTACAGGTCAGAATATGTTTTTTAATTAACATTTTTGAATGAATGTTAATGCCAAGCGGAGTGATATTAGAGCATTATTTAACTCACGTTTACATTTAATACATTTAATACACCTACATTTAATATGCTATGCATAGGAAATCAGTTTCGTACATTTTATTTTTATGTTTTGACATAAATGGATTAAAAGAGATGGATACATCTAAAGGTAAAATCAATGTCCGATTGTCCGTATGAATTAAAAAACATTCAAAACATCTTAATTTCAATTTGAGAAATTAGATAAGAATGTTAAATAACTTTCCATTGCCTACTGTCAATCTTGATTATGATTGACAAATTAAAATTCATTTTAATTTAATAAGTAGTTCCGCTTTGATTCTTGGTTGAATTTTGATCACAGTTCAAAATAAAAACACTGCCCTCAAACATGGTTGTTGTTAGAAGGGATACAGCTGCGAGTGGACGTTAGCAAGAATTATTTATATTCATTATTAAATGAACCATTAATTGTTATTTATTAACGTTTACCCCTCACTCCAACCCTAAATCCAACTCTCACATTAATGTAATTGATTATTATTCATATTAATTACGAAATTAAACTAAATTGTATTTTATTAAATTGTATTTTAACACATACTGCCCCCCAATTCTAAACCCAACCCTCACAGTAATGTAAAAATAGTAATTTTATTGATTATTATTCATATTATTTATGAAATTACACTAAATTGTATTTTATTAACACATACTGCCCCCCCCCAACCCTCACAGTAATGTAAAAATAGTAATTTTATTGATTATTATTCATATTATTTATAAAATTACAGTATATTGTATTTCATTACACATACTGCCCCCCAAACCCTCACAGTAATGTAAAAATATTACTTATATCGATTATTATACATATTATTTATGGAATTACACTAAATTGTGTTTTATTAACACATACTGCCCCCCCCAACCCTCACAGTAATGTAAAAATATTACTCATATTGATTATTATACATATTATTAATGAAATTACACTAAATTGTGTTTTATAAACACATACTGCCCTCCCCCCAACCCTAAACCCAACCCTCACAGTAATTTAAAAACGGTAATTATTGTTTTACTGTCACACAAATTCTGCTAATGTGCATATTCCCAGCTGTATCCCTTCTAGACTTTACCTTTAAACATCAGTAGTAACTATAGTAACACACAGTGACGGTTGTAGACCTGTTGTAAACATTTAATGTTTTCTTTGCCAAATGTTTTTTGATAATGATGTTTATATATAAAGATGATATAGAAATGAAATCATTGTAATTGTTAAAATATTGTAATATTTATTTATCTACTATTGAATTTCAGTGTTGTAGCATTATACATCATGAAAAAATAAATTCATGTAGAGGTTTTCTAAATACTTTGCATTTAACAGTGCTTTTAAACATATTATAATAAGTCAATTTAATAATAAATAGTAAATAATTTGTCATTTATTTATAGATGTGAATGGGTGGGCGAATAGGAACTTCTGCTAAATATCAGCACAGCTTTGTTTGTCTGTGTAAATTTCCCTGCTGTTTTCTTATTCACTAAACTCGTCACGTGTGCAGAAGGAATAATCTCCCCTCTCTGCCTTTCTTCTGAACAGAAGCATAACAAATTGAATGCTCGGAGTTAATTTGATCAGGTCAGACGTTTCAGTCATGCATTTTAGGCATCCTACCTCACATTTTAAAGCCTTTATTGCATTGTAGCTGTGAAGCTTCAATTACTTTTTTTTCACGCTTTGTCTTGATGAATTATGTCTACCAGTGGCTTCTGTCAGAGCGTCTTGCATCACTTCTCTAAATATTCTCCTTTTCCTCTGGCACAGATGAATTTAAGGGCCACTCTCTGCTTCAGGCGGCGAGGGAAGCAGACATGACCAAGGTGAAGAAGACTTTAGCTTTGGAGATCATCAACTTTAAACACCCGCAGACGCACGAGACGCACTGGTGAGTCTGTCTGCATTCACTTTAAAGATCAGCGGATGCCAATTGAAATGTTGAAAGCAGAGGTTAAACATGCAGAGTTCATATGTCAATGTTCTGTTATTATTTAATCACCATCAAGCCATAATCTATGTAACCACAGCAAGTTTTTAGTCCACGTTATAAAGAATGCTTGGGTATAATAATTCACGTTCTACTTTATTTGGCTATCCTCACTTACATAAACATAGTGTCCTGTGCACACTTAAAAAAAAATCCAAAGTTATATCTGGTGTCTGAATAATTTTTGGATTGACTCTATATTAATAATTTACTCACCGTCATGCCATAATAAATCAGGTTAAATATTATTGTGTCAGACATATTTTTAGACACATTTATATTTAATCATTTGGCTGACAGTTTTATGAAGAGTGGCTTAAAATAAATGGGGGCAATAAAAGTAATTGAAGCAATAAAGGTAAATATGTTAATTCCCAGTTAGTCTATTGTTGTGTATAGGCTTGTATAGAAATGCTGTAAGATTTAAAATAGGAAAGGAAGTGGTCATTTTGTTTATTTAATACATTTTTCCCATGTTTTTGGAAAATTCTTTCCCCCCTATTTATTTATCTTGATTTTTTAATGCTTGAACTACTGTAGATAAAAGCAAACAAAGTTTTAGAAAAAAAAAGCAAAAATAGGATAGAATAGAAAAATGGAAATTAAAAAGGCATTAGTAAATTTAATAATTTTATGTTTCCTAAAATTATTACTCACCGTCTATTATCTAATATGTGTTATTCTGGATGATCCTAATGTTTCAATTACAATAGGTAAAACATCCCTTAGTACTTTAAATGTGTTATCAATAGAGATATGAACCTACAATGGTTTCACGGTTCAGTTACGACTATCATGCCATCGATTCAGTTCAATTCGATATCACAGTGCATTGACAATGCTTTCCATAAACAATTTGATATTTTACCTAGCAACACAATAATTCTTGTATAAAAATGTATAATTTTTAAATGTAGATTCCTTTTATATTACTTAAACCTAAATATTACTTTTTAAGCATTGTTGAGCAAGTTGTTAAATGCCTATGATTGGTTACGCACTCAACAGAAAGGGCTGCGATTTTGCGCTGGTGCTGTTCACCAAGGAGTGACACTGATAAATGGACTCTGCGATCACAGCTGATCCATAATAGATGCGGTGGAGAAAACTTGCTCTGCAGACACGCTCATGTCTGGATCCACAAGTATCGCTCTAACATCTGAGATGAGAGGAAACGTCACGACAGCAGGTCACGCCATAGTATTCTACAGTGACATAGCGCAAATATAATAAATGACGTCAGTACGTAATAACCAGTTTAGGATCTATTACTGAACCGATACCGAATTGTCTGCGTCTACATCGAGATGCACTGAAGAAACAATTCATTTTAACACCCCTAATTATAAATTCTATTCCATTCCTATTGAAGTTAAAACAAAGTGTTATGGCCCAAAGTTCAAAACTGGCTCTATTAATGAAATCAGGATTTCAAGCCGAACATATGAAAGACACAGATACTTGAATATGACAAGTTGACGTCTCCGTTATTATATTTAATCTCATTTCAATCAACCTTACAGAAGAAACAAAAATGAACAACAATAACAGTAGCCAGGATAGGCCAGCTAAACAAAAACAGTTTTCTGACAACAGCTGTTCTTCCAGGAGAGATCTTACCTAGCTCCCATGAAAAAGAATAAAACAGGTGAATCTTCCGGACCACTGCTTCCCTTGCTGAAATAAATAAATAACCAAACGTGACTATGAAAATTAATATCCAATACCTGCTACAAAAATAAACAAAGTATCAAAATAAACAAACAAACAAACTAAGCAAAATAGTAAACACATTACGAATACTAATGAATCAAAATTAACAAAAACATAACAATGGAAAGAGCGCTATGCATCTCAGACAAGCACAAAAACAAAGCACACAACCATACCAAAAGCAAAACATAAAACAGACCCACGTAACGGTAAAAAAATCCCTTATTTCTCAAAAAAATAAAGATGTAATTATTTATTTTCTTTATTGCACAGTAGGCCTAAATTTCTGTCACTGTTTCTTCAACTTAAGCTAGAATTTTATTTTGATGGGTTGTTGTAAAGATGCTGTGTATACAAGTGTATCACAAAGCAATTTGCAGATGAACCTTGTGTGTTTATGTCCTCATGGAGTGAGATGACAGACATTAAAAACAAGCATAATACAGTAGAACATGTGTATTTTCAGTGTATTCCTTGATTTTGTGAGTCTATTCACATCAAATAATTTACACAACTGCTAATTTGCAGAATGTTCACAATGTTCTCCTTCATAAAATTTACCCTAATAGTGAATAAATGTATCAAAAGCATTAAGTGGGCCTCTGTCCTGTATTTCAGCACTGTGCGGTCGCTTCTCCTCACCCAAAACGAAAACAGGTCACTGAACTGCTGCTGCGGAAAGGAGCCAATGTCATTGAGAAGAACAAAGAGTGAGTGAGAGTGAATGGATTGTTCTGGAATTACGAATGTTTATACCTTGAAGACTGACAACAAGGTGTTTCTGTCCTTGTCGTGATCTTCTCTGTTGGTCTGTTGTGCAGCTTCATGACGCCTCTCCATGTGGCAGCAGAACGAGCGCACAACGACATCCTGGAGGTTCTGCAGAAACACGGGGCCAAGGTACACAGCTGTTCCCACATCAGCAGGCGCTCCACATGTTCACTAGAGCTGCCACACACACACATTTACAAACTTGACACCTCACTTCACTTCCACAGCTCACCGTACAGTTTTCTTGAAATGAGACACTGCAGGTAAAAACACTGTACCTGTCAATTTTTGTCTTTTTGGCATCTCATAAAATGTTTTTGTTGGTCTATTGTCAGTGCTTCCCACACATAGACTTTACTTAGGCAGGCTGCCTAGGTATATTAACGGGCCGCCCAAGCATATTTAGTGACACTTTTTTTAGGGGTGTGAACCTACACTGGTCTCACGGTTCGGTTCGGATTATCATGCCATTGATTCGGTTCAATTCGATATCTCGGTGCATTGACAATGCTTTCCATATATAATTAGATTTTTTTCTTTACAACACAAGAACATTTTTTTTTTATTAAAATCTATAAATATGTTTATATTTATATATTACTTATAATACAATTTTGTCCTTAATACAAGCAGTAAGATATATGAACTGTACCTTTAATTTACCTGCTCTAAAAAAAACACTCTTTGTGAATGAAAACTCAATACATGCTCAGAAGACAGCACGAGCAATTCATAACAGTTTCATAACAAATAAACTAATGTAAAATATTATCTCGCTTGCTTTTTGAGCGCTGGGCAAGTTCTTACACCCCCTAGGACTGGTCATTGTCTTCACCCCGCTCAACAGAAAGGGCTGTGCTTGGCTTTAAGAAAACGAAAGCGCTGTTCACCCATGAGTGGACGCGGGAAAAACAGCTGCGGGTCAGTCTATATGCGCATAAAACGCGGTTATCAGGTAATCCGTAATAGAATAAATACAATACAATAAACTCGCACCACAGGCACACTTGTGTCTCGATCCACAAACAGCCGAGAGGAGAGGGAAATTTACCTCACGAACATGCCAGTGGGTCAAATGCTCAAAGTGTGTGTGTGTGTGTGTGTGTGTGTGTGTGTGTGTGTGTGTGTGTGTGTGGGAGAGAGAGAAAGAGAGAGTTGGAGTTTTACAGCATTTCTCCCTAGTAGTGAAAAAGCGGCTCGTGCTTTAAAGCAGAAAGATAGTCTTTACATAGTCACATATCTGATTTATTTCCACATATGAAGGAGGCCTGACTGTTACACAGTCATAGAACAGATCCAATCTGTCTCACATATGAGAAAAACAAATCGGAATTAGGTCACATTTAACTGGCAGTGTAAACGGGGCCCAAGAGAAAAAGTAAATAATAGATTTTTTAATCTAAATTATTCAGAAAAACTTTATTACATGCTCAGAGAGGATGAAATGACTGGTCTAAACTGGCTGCAAAATATATGTACACCATTAGTGGTTAATCAACACATTTGCCTTATTTAAATAATCTACAAGTTTTAATCTCGTAATTATGATATTTTTTTTTTAGGGATATTGAGGCTCAACAAATGGTAATAATAAACGTTTACAAAGCGATGTAATACTTTCAAAAATCACGATCGCTATATATATATATATATATATATATATATATATATATATATATTCATGCCTAATATCCGATGGCCAGAATGTGATTAATTTTTTTTTATAAATTGTTAAAATATTGTTGTCTGTGATTCAGTAAGTCCAGAGATTTTTGTGTACACCATAATTTAATTAAAGTCCCTTTGATGTGTGATATGACTAAAAAGTGGTCATAAATAATTATTTTCTGAGGATGCAGCCTCTGAAATGAGACACAGCTTACAACAATTTGTGTTATTATTCAAAACTCTTTCATTAAGTAAGTTTTTGTTTTTGAATAATTATAAAGGTTTATCTCAGAGTCTAGGTAGGATACAGCTGTGGATATGCACATCAATATAGCATCATTTTTGTAACACTGTATAACAATAATTAATATTTTTACAGTACTGTGATGGTTGGGGTGAGGGTAGGCATTAATAAAACACAATTTATTAGGTAATTTAATAAAGAACATAAATAATACTCAATACAACTACTGTTTTTACATTGCTGTGACGGTTGGGTTTAGGGTTTGAGGAAGGGGTAAACGTTAATAAAATACAATAAATGGAAAATGTAATAAATAATGTAATAATTCTCGTTAACTAGATGCAATCGGAATCTGATCTAGCAACACCTTATCTCGATTCAAGATTCCAAATAAAGAGCAATAATATGTTCTGTGACTAGTCCCATTTGACCAAACACATTACACAGAACAAATGAAGTTATTTTTAAAGAATGATATGATAAAACTATATAAAATGTGAGCGTTGACAATTAAGTGTTAGAGGAAAAAGATGCAGTCTCCTGAAAAAGGACTACAGGTAAAGTGCGTAAAATAGCATTTTGGGATGGCACTGCAATATGCTGTTCACTTGCAAAAAAAAACCTTAACAAAGGTGTAAATGTGCCCTCTAGAAGCAGAGCTTTTATGTTTGTTTCTCACCTCAGCTGAGAAAGAAATCAGTTCAGTGGAGCAGCATTTCTGTCACATCTACTGTTGTGTTCGCTTTGAGTCGTCACACCTCCTGCTGCAAGAGAACAATGAAGAATGAGCATTGCTAACACTGCACTTCTCTGTTTTTTTCAGAGTAATTCCCTCCTGATCAGGGGGTTAAGATAATTGACTTTTAGATGGAAGAGCTCATCAGCATATGGAAGTGTTTATATGCTAACATCTCAATTAACTGACAAACATTCATCACTCTGTAAAAGATACTTTTAGAGTAAAGGGGCTGTGCAGAATGTATGGAGAAAAATAGAAGGAATGGAAAGGAATGAAAGAAAGAAAGAATAAAGAAAGAGAAAGTAAGATAGAAGGGATATCAATAAACAAGAGGAAGGAGGAAGGAAGGAAAAAGGACAGAAGGAAAGATGTAATGAATGAAAGAATAAATGAATGACTGAATGAATGAAGAAAAAAGACAAGGAAGAAAGTAAAGAAATAAAGATGAAGAAAGTAAAGAAATAAAGAAAAGGAGAAGGAAGGATGGAAGGAAGGAAGGAAGGAAAGAAAGAAAGAATTAAAACAAGTAAAGAAGGAAGGAATGTAAAGGAAGGAATTTAAAGAACGAAAGAAAGAAAGAAGTGAGGAAGGAATGGATAAAAGAAAGAAAAGAGAGAAAAGAGAAAGCAAAGAAATAAAGAAAATGATAAAGGAAGGTAGGAACGAAGGAATGAAGGAAAAGAAAAAAAGAATGAAGGGAAAAAAGAAGGAAGAAAGTAATGAAGGAAGGAAAGTAGAGAAAGAAGGCAAAAAGAAAGGAATGAAAGAAGTACAGAAGGAAGGAATGAAAAGTAAGAAATTTAAAGAAAGAAAAAAGGAAAGAAAGAGAAGGGGGAAGGAATAGATAAAAGAAAGAAAAGAGAAAGGAGGAAGAAAAGAAAGAAATAAAGAAAATGATAAAGGAGGAAGGAAGGTAGGAAAGAGAGAATGAAGGAAAAGATAGAAGAATGAAGGAAAGAAGGAAGAAAGTAATGAAGGAAGTAAAGAAAGGAGGTAAAAAAACAAAGAAGGAATGAAAGAAGTAAAGAAGGAAGGAATGTAAAGGAATAATGAAAGAATGAAAGAAAGAAAGAAAGAAAGAAGTGAGGAAGGGATGGATGAAAGAAAGAAAGGAGAGAAAGGAGGAAGGAAAGAAATAAAAAAAGAAGGAAGGTAGGAAAGAGGGAATGATGCAAAAGAAAAAAGAAAAGAATGAAGGAAAGTAAAGAAGCAAGAAAGTAATGAAGGAAGGAAAGTAGAGAGAAGACAAAGAAAGTAGTAATGAAAGAAGTAAAGGAAGGAATGTAAATAAAGGAATGAAAGAAAGAAAGAAAGAAAGAAAGAAAGAAAGAAAGAAAGAAAGAAAGAAAGAAAGAAAGAAAGAAAGAAAGAAGTGAGGAAGGCATGGATGAAAGTAAGAGAAAGAAGGAAAGAAATAAACAAAACAATAAACAAAGGAAGGAAGGTAGAGAACCAAGGTAAAAGACAAAAAAGGATAAAAGTAAAGAAGGAATGTAAAGAAAGAAAGAAAGAAGTGAGGAAGGAATGGATGAAAGAAAGAAAAGCGAGAGAGACAGTAAGGATGTAGGGATGAAAGATGTAAAGAATGAAGGAATGTAAAGAAATGAATTTAAAGAAGGAAAAGGGAAAGGAAGAGGGAATGAAGGAATGGATGAAAGAAAAAAGAAAGAAAAAGGTGGAAGGAAAGAAATAAAAAAAAAGAAAATGACAATAATGTAGGAAAGAGGGATTGAAGGAAAAGAAAGAAGAAAAGTAAAGGAGGAAGAAAGTAATAAAGGAAAGTAGAGGAAGAAGGTAAAAAACAAAGGAATGAAAATAAAGAAGAAAGGAATGTAAAGGTAGAAAGAAAGAAAGAAAGAAAGAAAGAAAGAAAGAAAGAAAGAAAGAAAGAAGTGAGGAAGGAGTGGATGAAAAAAAGAAAAGAGACAGAGACATGAAGAAGGAAAGAAATAAAGAAAAGAGAGAAAGGAGGAAGAAAGGAAAGAAATAAAGAAAAGAAGGAAAGAAGGTAGGAAAGGGAATGACAGAAAAGAAATAAGTAAAGAAGTAATGAAGGAAGGAAAGTAGAGAAAGAAGAAAGAAAGAAAGAAAGAAAGAAAGAAAGAAAGAAAGAAAGAAAGAAAGAAAGAAAGAAAGATCGAGAAGATAGAGAAGTAAACAGAAATAAAGTAAGGGGAAAAAAGGTAAAGAAGTGAGAAAGAAAGAGCCAGGGTGGAGGGAATGGAGGAAAAGTATGAATGAAAGTAAAAAGGAAGAAAGAAAGTAATGAAGAAAAGTAAGAAGGAAAGAAAGATGGTAAAGAACGAAAGAAAATAGAGAAGGAAAGAAAGAAATGTAAATAAAAACAAATGAATGAATGATTTATGATCAGTTAAAAAGATGAGATGAATATTTCATTAAGACAAAAATGCAAAAGTATACATAAACGAATACATCTGAGATTTAAATATATAAATAATTATGAATCAGCTTGAAAAATGAGAATAAGATTTGAGCAAAATTCTCCTTTTTTATTTCTACAGTAAATATTGAAATATGAAAGTTAACTTCAGTTATTTGCATTCTTCAACCAGTGCAGATGGAACTGCATAAAAACTGTATAAATTATGCAATACATCAGAGAAAACTTGGCAGTCAATTTTTTTATCGGGCGTGCACAAGAATGAACAATAAAGCGGCAATTGCATGATTTATTGTTTCCCATGATTAATAATACGCTGCTTCTGTGCATGGAGCGAAAACCAAACTATTGGCTCAGAGCAGGTAATAAAGAAGAAGTTTTAATAAATTAATACTTTTGTTCAGAAAGGACGCATTACATTGATCAAAAGTGGCAGTACAGACATTTATAATGTAAGAAAACCGTCATTTATAATGTTTCACTTTCTTTTTATTAAAGACTCTTTAAAATGGCAGAAATGTTTTAACAAAAATATGAAGCGACTGTTTTCAGCATTAATGATAATATTAATAAATGTTTATTAGCACCAAATCAGCATATTAATAGGATTATTGAAGACATTTTTGAAGAAATTTTTGTTGTCATTTAGGGTTTTTTAGTGGTTGTTATATAGGTAAAATTACAATATATGTATATCAAATGGCCCATTTCCGTACTGTACTGAGTGGTACAGTACGGTTTGGTTCGGGTTACCTTTATCAGGCTTGCATTTCCACTGCCAAAAGGGTCCCAATGGTGTGGTGTTTGACAGAAAGTTTCAGTCGAAGTCATTCTCGCTCGAGGAAATGTCTACAGTAAAGCTGTACGGGTCGTTCACACATCATATGAAAAGCACTTCTCACAAAACAGACGCTTTATACACATAAATACTTATTACTAACCTTTCTATGAACATAATTTGATTATAACTGCAGATCAATGCGAAATAGCCTACTGTAATGTCTGCAATTATATAAAATAAATAAATAAATGCAACATATATGAACACATACAGCCCGTTACAGTTTCCGATATGTTACCAATTACAGAAAAACTACACTCAGCATACATTTAGTCCTTATTTAGATTCATAAACAACGTGCAACATATAGCCCACAGTCAGTGCAAACCTCTCATCTGTATCTTTAATCTTCACCAGCACATGAAACCTCTGTTAGAAAGTAATTCTGTCATTCCGAGTATATAATAGTCCAAAAGGTGATGATAAGACTTAGACATGGCAGTTTGATTATGTTTTAGATTTCTGAAAAAATCATTTACTCCTTTGTTTTTTTTTTCTGGTTTCTCCTTAGTTTTTTTGTGCTTCACTCTTGTGTTTGTTCGTTTCTGAAAGGATCGAATGTCAGAAGCACTTTAAAAATCACGCACATGTTATTATCATCAGCTCAAGAAGGGTAAAGTCTAGATAGGATACACGGCCGGCCGGAAGTGTGATATGCACATCAATTTAGCAGCATTTTTTATGACATTGTATAAGAAAAATTTATATTTTTACAGTACTGTGACAGTTGAGTTTAGGGTTAGGGTATGGGTAGACATTAAAAAAAATAAAATTTATTGGGTAATTTATTAGATAACATAAATAATACTTTGTACAACTACTGTTTTTACGTTACTGTGATGGTGGGGGTAGACGTTAATAAAATACAATTAATGGGAAATTTAATAAATGATATAAATCAGGGGTGCTCAACCCTGTTCCTGGCGATCGACCTTCCAGCTGATTTCAGCTCCAACCCTGATCAAACACACCTGAACCAATTATTTAGAACGTGAGGAGCACTTGATAATTACAGGCAGGTGTGTTTGATAAGGGCTGCAACTGAAAACTGCAGGAAGGTCGATCGCCAGGAATAGGGTTGAGCACCCCTGATATAAATCATCTTCGTTAACATGGCAGCAACCATATCTAGCAACAACCTTCAAGAAGTTTATTATTTCAATTATAGACGCAATCAACTCTCTCTCTCTCTCTCTCTCTCTCTCTCTCTCTCTCTCTCTCTCTCTCTCTCGAAAAAGCAAAATCGCTCTCGCTTTTAGACGGCCTCGTAAAACAACAACAGGACATGGCAGATTTTGTTCTTCTTGGATTGTGGCTGTTCATCAAGACGATGACAAAGTTTGTTTGAGTTTGGGTCGACCATGGCTCATTATATATGCATATAGTATTATGATGTAATGTCTTGGCTGTGTATTTAAAAATGGCAGTATCTTTGTTTTCATTCTCCTGGCTTCTATACGCGCTAGTGACGTTTCTCTGTAAACCAGTAGCGTTCACCTGTGCATCTAGCTCCGCCTTTTGGAATCCTTTTGTCATGCTAGGTATTCTTTGTAAAAGGGTACTCAAAAAATGGTACGGTACGGTTCGCTTTTTGGTACCTTTTGACAGTGGAAACGGCCATAAAAGCGTACCGTACCGTAACACTCAGTGGAAACGGGCCAAAAGACTTCCTCTAGAACCTGCCAGCAAGTTATTCACCCTCTGTGTTTAAAAGCTGTGCCAGTTCTGTTTCTAGTAAATCTTGCACATGAGAAGACTGCGTCAAACTTTTTTCCAGCGAAAGAGAATAGGTAAACAACCTGCAGCTTCAGACTCACAGCTGGACTTTCTTTGAGAGAAACTGGGGAATGTTTACGAGCTACATCAGTCATGTCATTACCTCTCCAGAGCAGAGAGGGGTAAAAGACTACCAAATCAATGGCGCTCTTTCAGGGAGCCAAATCAGATAAGCATCGACTAACTGATCAGGCATTCAGCTTCTGCCTTGGCTGAGAGCATCAGGGCTGATCAGCTATTCTTCAGCCGAGAGACCAGGAGAGCCGATACTCCTGTAAATAATCTCATCCACAGTCTGCCGTCTTTGTTCGAGCCCGGAGGGTTTCTAAAGGGCCTTCCCGTTCATCAAACTTGCGTGTCCTACTTCCACGCAAAGTTGTATTATCCAGAGCTCTGCTTGATTGATGCTTTGTGGCTCTTTTATGCTTGGCTTTCAAAGCTTCACATATGTTTGTATATACCAGCTGTCTGGCGCTGGGTGAAAAATATCGAATAAGCGTTTTTAGTCGATCTTCAATTCAATGAAACCATATCGATTCAGGAAATCCCAGAATTGATTCCTAATGAGCTTTAGGATGTTCAGTTGAAGTCAGAGTTATTAGCCCTCCTGAATTATTAGCCTCCCTGTATATTTATTTCCCCAATATCTGTTTTAATGGAAAGAAGAGCTGCATCCCAAATGGCACACTATACACTATGCACTTATGCACTATGTACTTATGCACTTACACACTCAACAGTAAAGTATACTTATGTATGTAGTGTCGTCCCAAATGGGTCACTAATGTGTTTTTTTTTTACTAAGCAGAGATTCAAACCATTTCCCAGATGACGTTTGGCAGTTGCCAAATTAGTGAAATACCAAACTACCAAATAATACCATCAGGAGGTGGTATAATCACTCTCCAAGGAGAATTTTTCCTTCACAATCCAAAATAAATAATAAAGCCTGAAAGCTCCGCTCCTCCCGCTACTTGAGCAAAGCAGCGGCTGTTGAATGTGTGAAGTGTCCAACATTCCACACTTATTTTTAACGATTGAATAAGTGCATCATCCAGGTAGTTAAAGTGCACTTATTATTTGTAGAGTTTTCAGTGTGAACGCACTACTTACACTATTTATACTACAAAATGGCATAGAATAGTGCATAACTATGTGATTTGGGACGCACCTAAGATTTTTTCAACACATTTCTAATCATAATAGTTTTAATAACTCATTTCTAATAACTGATTTCTTTTATCTTTGCCATGATGACAGTACATAACTAGATATTTTTCAACATTCTAGTGTTCAGCTTAAAGTGACATTTAAAGGCTTAACTAAGTTAATTAGGTTATCAGGCAAATCATTGTATAACGATGCATTGTTAACATACATTTTTTTAGATGTTAGTATCAGTATTATTCGTTTTTAGGAGAAGACGCTTCTCATTTGCTTTTCATTTGATGCACTTGAGCTTAACCGTTCTCACTGGCAGAGCTGTGATAAAACAAAATACTGTTGACTGTTTTTTTTTAAAAGGGGAGGAGTTACTCTGTCTCACCCACTCATCCTGTTTTGGTTGAGATTACTTCAAACATCGTATAAAAATGCACATTTCAAAGCACTTCACGGGACCTTTTATAAAATGTCATTTGGAGACTCCAAATGGAAATTAAATGAGGAAATACCACAAATGTTGATCTGAAATGTAGGCATAACAGATGTAATTATGTAATTTTGACTAATTTGGTTATTTGGTTACCAGGTGTCCATTTGGAGTTTCCAAATGGCTTTTCAGAAAGGACGCCTAGACTTAAATAAAAGCTTGCAGAAGCTACACTTTTGGGAGTATCATCACGAAATTTGAATCAAAGCATGGTTAGACATTCAGCTTTATCTTTCTGGTGTTTCCATGCCATTATCCTGATCGTAACATCCATTTTTCCTCTAATGAATTTTCATTGAAACCAATCACAATTCACTTTCACCTATATTTTTCCATGTTTCTACTCTGTTTCTTTACTACTTGGAGTTATTTTGACCCTTGGGTACCAAACTAGTCAATGTCTAGTTTAAAAAAAACAGACTTGTGAACATAGACCACAGGGTTCAAGAGCTACAGACATTTTTATTGATTAAGTAGTTTTCTGGAAAATGATGAAAAATGGGGCGCAGGTTAAAAGATTAAGGGGTGTAATAATATTGACCTTAAAATGGCTTAAAATAAATAAAAAAATAAAAAAACTGCTTTTATTTTAGCCGAAATAAAACAAATAGGGCTTTCTCCTGAAGAAAAAAATATTATAGGAAATACTGTGAAAATGTCCCTGCTCTGTTAAACATCATTTGGGAAATATTTGAAAAGAAAAAAAAACTCACAAGGGCTAATAATTTTGACTTCAACTGTAAGTATTAACTGTACTTCTCTCATCCTGAGGATGTTGCCATCTTTGGAGTTGCTTCTCCACCACTTAATACAAAACAAAATAAAAAGCAGACTAATGTGTGATAGTATTTTAACAAAAGAAGTCGACAAAACCACTGTGGTTTGCCATAGTAATTAAAAATAATTGTATAGGCTTTATTGTTAATGTATTTGATTGGTGTAGCCTAATAGACCATTTTGAGGGATGTAAACAAAAACAATTGTCCCATCGTATTTTCTGCTATACATTTTTAATTTTTATAGCTTCCGAGAACCCAAAAAAGAGCCACATATTGATAAATAATGTTATGCTAGCTGTTTTAACATTAAGTTATGATTGAATTGCCTCTTGTTGCAGTTATAAAATAGTTTGATAACAAGCAGGAAATGTTCATAGGCCAATGACATGACCACATTGAAATGGTCTACACAGTAGGAAGTTTTCAGTTACCAGCATTTGTTTTAATATGTATTCAGTGTCTGCAATACTTAAGCAATTTAATTGAATCGATATTGAATCAAATCGAATTTAATCAAGAATTGATTTAAATGACCAAATTGGTTTCAATACCGAGCCCTGCCACACTCCTGAATGATAAATAAATGGTGGCTTGACCTGCCATTACATAAATGGCATCATTCAATCACCAGCATCCATCCGTTTCAGTACGACCCTTCAGAAACGCATCCGATGGTTAACTGGTGTTGTGACCCAGATCGCTGCCAAACTCCAGTGGCCAGACTTAAGTGACATTAATGGACTAGATAATTAGTCAGGCTTGAGGTTCAAAGACAAGCGGCTATTGTAGCTTATGTGTGTGTTTACAGACTATGTGCGAATCAGTAAACAGATGGTGCTGAAGCATTGTGTTAATAAGAAGAGCAGGAAGCATGAAGAATAAAGCTGTCTAAAGTAAACACAGTTACTGTGAAAATCAGCTGACGGTGAGAGCTGCTTATTAGCCGGAGAGCTAGATTGAAATTTGGGCTTTTAATAGAACAGGCAGGGAAAGGTTTTTTGATGTACTGTATTGAATGGTTGAAATGTGTGTAGTATAAATTAAAAAAAAACTCCAATTAAAATATATGGTAACACGTTAAAATAATGGTCTATTAGTTAATGTTAGTTCATGTATTTACTAACATGAACAAACTATTAGTAGTACATCTATAACGAGATTTATTTATGTTTGTTAACGTTAGTTAATGCCATTTAAATTAAATAAGGTTAGTTCATGTTAACTCACTGTGCATTAACTAATGTTAACAAGCACAACTTTGGATTTAATAATGCATTAGTTAAAGTAGAACTATGATTAAGAAATGCTTTAGAAGATTATTCATACTTAATTAATGTTAGTAAATACATTAACTAAAAGACCGTTATTGTAAAGTGTTACCAAATATATGTACACACATTAAGGGTTTAGATGTCTTAAGTTATCTTACACTTTACATTCAGAAATGTTTACATTTACAAATTAGATTTTTATATCATTTTTTGTATTTTAGGGAGTCGTATTAGACTTAATGTTTTATCATTTCCAGTAGGGATATTTAATCTTGGCTATCAGTGCTTCCCACACATAGACTGTACTTGGGCGGGCCGCCCAGGTATATTAACGGCCGTCAGGTATATTTGATGACAGTTTTTTTTTTAACCAACATTATAATCCCTTTACGCTTTTTTCATATCCGTCAAAGATAACCAAACATCTGCGTTCGATTAACCAGTGGAAAACTCCTCTCGATCTACACATTTCGAACTGTCAACAACACTTCCTCATACAGTCTCACGTGCTCTGCAGAGACCCACAGAGATAAAATAAAAACCACAGAGCTAAAATAAAAACCGTTAAATTTCGCTATCTATAATCCCTAATAATAACTCCTGTACAGCAGTCCCACAACATTCTGACACTCGATGACACTCGAATACCCTGTCAGAAAAGTCTAGTGGCTGAGAATGAGCTTTTTACAGTGTCTGCTATAATGTTAATGTTGTTTTCATGTGTTTACATAGATGAATATGGCCAGGGTGTAAATGCACAGTACAGTTACAATCTTATTGCCATATTATAATGTAATGATAACATGATATTGTTGCAATCAGTGATTTCCTGAAGATAAATACCAAAAAATAACAAAAACACAACTGGAATAAATACAGCAGTCACGATCGTCAATCTCATATGAAGCAAGAGATCGCGATGACTTCTGATGATGTGTGCAGGTGCTGTAATGCTGTCCCAGTTCTTAAGGGTAAACTTTGAAGCCCTTCCCCTTCACACTCTGTTTCAAGGGCCAAGGGGAGGTAGGGGTAGCGTTACAAAAATAGAATTGGGATTGGGCCTTAATCTCCTAAAATCCGGGAGTCGACTTTTGCTTTCGCTTTCTAAGGTTGTTGCGTTTTTTTTCATTACTTACAGAAAAAGTAAATAATAGATTCTTTAACCTAAACGATTAAAAAAAAAAAAACTTTACAATATACTCATACTAAATGGCTATAATACTGGCTGCCAAATATATGTACACCATTAGAAATGATCAATCAACTCATTTGCCTTATTTAAATAATCTACACTTTATATTCTAATTATTAATTAATTATTTAAATATGATCCATTTTAGAGATATTGTCTGATTTTATTCATTTTTCCTGTAATTTATTTCTCCTTTGCTGTATATGTTAATTTGATGATGTTAATATATTACATATTTTCTACATATCTAAAATGCTTTGGCAATACTGTACTAAATGTCATGCCAATGAAGCAACCTGAACTTGAGAGAGTGAGATTGCAGAGAGCAGCATAAATAGCATAATTTTTTACAGCCTTTTTAAAAACTTTAACCCATTGAAAAGAAACGGTGTATAACAGTGTCGTAATATATAAAAGTATTGTTAAAAATCACATTTTTTGTGCCATGGGTTAAGGATGTGATTCAATCCAGCTACCACCGCAAGTATATTTCAAACCTCTGTGAAGCACTGGGCTGTAGTGTTGTAATATTTTTAAACCAAATTGGAATAAACAACATTTTATGTTGATTTTTTTTTTCTTCTGAAATTATGAACAAAAACCAAAACTTCAGCAAATATAAATGTGATGTGAACCTCTAGATGTGGAAAAAATGCACATAGTATGTATCTGCCCCAAACTATAAACCAAAACACATCTTAAAGGGAAAGTTCACCCAAAAATGAAAATGATCTCATCATTTACTCTCCCTCATGTGTTTTTAAATCTTTGAGATTCTTTCTGCTATTGAAAAAGAAGATATTTTGAATAGTGTTCAAGAGAAAAAAGAAACTTAAAATGGGTTTTCAACAACGGTGAGTAAATGAAGCCAGAATGTTTGATTTTGGGTGAGATTTGATTTAATACCAGATGTAAACAAAGAATGTAGCATATAAGCTTTCATTGATCAATGTTAAATAATGAGCTTTCTCAAAACACAAAGCTATAATTTAAACATTTATTTTATAAACGCATCAGAATTGGTAGTGTTTTGCCATATTTACACCACAAATTAGCCACAGAAATGCTTTTGAAGTTTTTATTCATTTGTCTCTTAACACAGATTGTTTAATACAGCTCAGAGGTGGCATAAATGCATTTACGCAGTAATTACAACTAATTAAAACTATGCCCTAAGTTGGGTCAGAGGAGGTTAGACTTGCATTGTTTAGGCAGCATTATTTTGATCAGACACTTTCAATTAATTAGCAGCTTTAAATTAAGCATATGCAAAAAACACCTCTTGATATAAAGGTTCACATTATATGCAATTCACACTCTCAATAAAGCATAGTTTTGCTGAGAGTTTGAAAGTCACAAGTTTCAGACGGAATAATGAACTGCAATCATGCCATACGCTAAACCGCACACAGTAGCTCCTTTTTTTCTCTCTCTCGCTGTGCGGTGTTGATAGTCTTTGATGGAGCGTAGACGTTTCCCAGGGGCTCGTCTGATTAATTCATATTTGTGTTCATTTCAAAAGAGGCCTGGTTTGCTTACAGCTCCATCTCACTCTGTGTTCTGCGTTCAGATGTGCACTTTCAGACTGCTTACTTCCTACTCCATCTCTTTTGTTTGTTTGTTTGTAGATGAATGCTGTTGACACACTGGGTCAGACGGCCTTGCACCGGGCGGCTCTGGCTGGACACTTGCAGACATGCAGATTGCTCTTGAGTTATGGAGCCGATCCTGCCATCGTCTCTCTGCAGGGCTTCACAGCCGCACAGATGGGCAATGAAGCTGTACAGCAGATCTTAAACGGTAGGGATTGAATCTGGGCTCAGGGTTTGTTTATATGGGCTTAGATGTTATGCATGAACAGTTATGGAAATGCACAGTAATGTATGCTCATGTCTGTTAGAAAACATTCCAGTGAGGAACTCGGATGTGGATTATAGACTCTTAGAAGCAGCAAAAGCTGGAGACTTGGACACTGTGAAGGTAAGAGATGCTTTTATTTGGGTGTAATATTAAGATGGTTCATTTGTTGTCCAGCAGTTAAGGATTAAATAGGGGTTTGGAGGTGAGAAAACCTTAAAGAACCCCTATTATGCATTAAAAAGGGTCATATTTTGGTTTTGGTGGCCGATGAATCCCCCGTTGTAAGCGTGTAGATTGCTAAAGCACTCGTCAGAAAAATGACAGGAACACAGCACAAGGCTGGGGCTATAATGCTGAAGTATTTTTGTAAACACAGACCTCAACCACTGACTCTTCAGAGTTTCATGTTTGGGTAGGGAAAATAGCACTAATTTTCCCTCACATTTCCAATAATATCCAGCTGAGCACAGAGTCTTCGTGACATGATTCAACCGGGGTCTGCTACAGTGTTTGTCTTCTTTTTCCTGTTACAGTGTTTGTGGGCGGGGCCAGGGGGGGGTTTAAATTTTCCCGGGTTTGCACGTGCAACAACTGGGCAGGGCTTAAGTTCTGGATCAACGTCATGCCGGCACGGCTAAAGACTCGTTATCAAGACGATTTATTTAAAGCACTCCGAGTCGACTCTTTTATAGATGAATCAGTAGTTTTAAACACGACGCTCTTTCAGATTTAAGCCTTAGCTGGATATTTCACTTCACTTGGAAGGTCATTTTCAAAAACCCATTTTCTCTTTAAACTAGTTCTCTAGAAAGAGAAATTGTCCTTATTTTTTCTTATTTTTGTTGCAATAAATAACAATAATATATAGATGACTTAAATAAATAGTTAACTTGTTTAAAGTAGATGCCTTTTTTGTAGCGCTATGCTAATAAAACCACCAGGTTACATGGGGAATAAAAATATATATCTGCAGTTATGAATATTGAATTATTATTGAGGGTTTTGTCTGAAAAAAAAAGTACCCAAAACTGAATGGGTTTAGATTCTTTATTCCAATCAATGTAAATTTTCAGGGATGCAGCTTAAATGTGTTTTGTTTCTTATGCATGACCTTGAATAGGGCAGATGTAAGATAACCTTCGACTATTTTGTGTGTATGTGGTGTGTGTGCTCAAAAGAATCGCTGACCCAGCATATGCTCAAACGTATCCTTTTACATACACTTGAGTCTATGTTTGGAGAGGTGTTTTTGCCATACAGTAGAGCTGATTTTGAACTGTTTATTTGTGTAAATACGAACAACAAAACTATACAAAACTTTGTTGCATAGATATTTAAATTTATATAGGATTTGTATCCTATGCATATAAATGCATTTTATGTCTAAATATCTTCTCAAATTTATGCATGTATGTGTGCATTTATATATACATAATAAATATACACAGTAAACACAGATATTATGTCAAAACAAATATTACTTTAACTGTATTTTTGGATCTCATTTTTGGTGTCTTCTTTAAAAAAATTTCAACAAAAAATCTCACCAAGCATGAACATTTGTGCCTATTTAAAAATCTCATTCTAAATATTGCAAACTATTATTTATTCAAATAGAACACTTTATAATAATTTCACACTATGGATCATTTAATAAGCATTAGCAAATAGCTAATTCACCATTTGTTAAGCGTTACCTCTACGTTAATAGACAATAATGACCATTTATAAATACAAATGCTCTATTCTTGACTTTATGTGCTTGCTAATTGTGTTTTCATACTTTTGTTAGTGATTAATTTATCATTACTGAATTAAGTATTGCATCATTTATAAACCAGTTATTTAAGAGTAATACATTATTATATTTTATATTATATATTATTTTTTTCAGTTGTATTAATATTTCACAATATTAATTTAACTGTATTTTTGGATCTCATATTTGGTGTCTTTCATAAAAAATAAAATAAATTCTCAACAAACATGTTACAAACTATTTTTTATTCAAACAAAACACTTTATAATAACTGCACAATGTGGATCATTTAATAAGCATTAGTAAATAGTTAATTCACCATTTGTTAACCATTACCTCTAAGCAGTTTATAAATACAAATGTTCTATTCTTGAATATTTTTGTATAATGTGCTTGCTAATTGTGTTTTCATGCTTTTGTTAACGATTTTTTTTCATTATTAAATTAAGTATTGCATTATTTTTTAAACCAGTTGTTTAAAGGTTCAAGAAACCCTCGAGTACTTTTTTTTTTTTTTTAGATTTGTGTGTGTTGAGCATCAGTTAAGACAACGTTACCTGTTAGCTTTAATTATGGGGAAAACTAGATAATTTTGAACTTTTGTCAGCTAATTTCAGCTTCCAGGTTTAACATAATTTTTGGGACGGGATCAAAATTGGTGACGTAGCGCGAATCTGCTAGTGAAGTCATGACGCGTCAGTTTCTCATTATTATTCAAAGTTGAGTTTTCTTATCCTATGAGAAGACCCTGCTTCTTAATTATTCATGACTGCACGTGCTTTCCGAAGGCAAGGCAGACCTGCCAAGCTGTGAGACCCAATGACTGGGTGAGACTGCGTCCATGGACTCCACATACGGCACGCAGCATTTAGCCGTTCATAAAGGGTCTTATGTGTTTGTTTCCATGATCCACAGGGTTTGTTGCATGTTTTTCCCAGCGAAGCTGTTTGTGTGCAGCAAGCATATTTGTCCGTAGAGCTGTACGAGAATCGGAGAATGGCGGACTTTGTGTTATATCAGTTGAGTTTGTTCACATTTAGACACATCGCCTATATCCGTGCTGCTGTGTTCGCACATGTTTAAAATCCTCCAGATTACCGCCAGGGCTAATGGTTGATATAGACAGGGCAAGATACTGCATTCAGACCCGTGGATTGAGGAGGAGAGAAGTCCTCATTTATAGTGTTTATATAAACACAATTATCTTTATAATGATATAAATTGCGATTATGTGTATATGAAATTACGAATAACAAATGTAGCAGGGCATTAAATTACTGTTTATTTCTTTGCATTTTAACCTTGTAAACTATAAAATCATGGGTCTCCTCACGGTTTGTCTCTCATTTTGTGAGCCAACTGACAACAGTTGTTCGCTCCCCTCGTTCCCCCCTGCTCTGCTGGCCACACCCACTCCACCCTCTTCTCGCAGAGCTCCACGCCCATTATGATGCATTTTTTGAAAAAATTCTGAGATAGACTTGAACCGAAAGAGGAGGGTTTCATGGCCCTTTAAGAGAAATACATTATATTATATTATATTATACTATATTATATTATATTATATTATATTATATTATATTATATTATATTATATTATATTATATTATATTATATTATATTATATTATATCATATTATATTATATTATATTATATTACATACACATTACATGTGTGCCTAATTAAAAGTCTTAATATTGCAAACTATTACATAACACTGTATAATAACTGCACAATATGGATCATTTAAAAAGCATTAGCAAATGGTTAATTTACCATTTGTTAATCATTACCTCTACAATAATAGACTTTAGTAACCAGTTTATAAATACAAATGCTTTATTGTTGACTATTTTCGTATAATGTGCTTGCTAATTGTGATTTCATACTTTGGTTTGTGATTAATTTTTTATTACTAAATTAAGTATTGCATCGTTTATAAACCAGTTATTTAAGAGTAATACATTATTATTTATTATATTATATATTATTATAATTTTTTCAGTTGTATTAATATTTCACAATATTACTTTAACTGTATTTTTGGATCTCATATTTGGTGTCTTCTTTCAGAAAATAAAAATAAAAAAATCTCACCAAACTTGAACGTGTGTGCCTAATTAAAAATCTCATTCTTAATATTACAAACTATTATTTATGTAATCATATGTTTTTGTGTTATTTTTATTCATGTAAATGCAATTCTTATTTTTTTTCTACAAAGCCAAATTCAGTCATTTAAGGATACTGTAATCCTTCCGATCTGAAAGTTTCCAACCTCAAACATTTGATTGCTAATGTAAGCCTGAAGATGGTGATTTAGAAACTGACAATAAAAATGTCTGTACGGATGGATGCCTTTGATGCCATCTGATCCTTATTATCTGAAAGCCTCATTATGCATAAAGTAATTAGATCAGAGCACCAATTACACTTTTGTCAGGCAATTAATCAGAATCTCTATTGATGCATACCCTAACTCTGGCCTGCTACCCTATATAAGCAGATCAAATGAAATTAATTCTGCTATGTATTTATATCTGAAGGAAAGTTTTGCATTCGCAATATGAAATTTTGCATAAAGTGTAATTGCATTTTCTCTTTTTTCATCTTCTGCAGCAACTTTGCTCCCCTCAGAATGTGAACTGTCGTGATCTGGAGGGTCGTCACTCCACGCCACTCCACTTTGCCGCCGGTTATAATCGTGTGGCCGTGGTTGAATATCTTCTACATCATGGCGCCGACGTCCACGCCAAAGACAAAGGGTAAGACTTCCTGCTGTTGTCTCCCCGAAATGTATACTAGACTCAATTTAAAGCGATAGTTCAAGCAAAAATGAATATTCTGTCATCATAAACCCATTTGAGTGTATTTCTTATGTTGAACACAAAAAAAGATATTTTGGAATGGATACATTGTAGCTAGTTGATTTTCAATAGGAAGCTTAAAAAGACTATATTTGCTAAATTTGTGTAAGTTATACAGAACACGATTAGATACAGAATACATACTTATCGTAATAACAAGACGCGCACGCTTGCATTTCTGTACTTCACGGTGTATTTTGAAAGGTAAGAATCGTCAGAACAACATTCCATAGAACACATTTAGTCCAATGACACAATAGTGTTGAATTTGTTTGTCACCGTTTCTGCCGGAGACCTGTTGTTTACATTATTTACTATGTTACTTACACGGGAAAACTGCGTCTTTGTAGTAAAAAGCAAGACTATGTCATAGCATACAGTGTTAGAAATAAAATGAGACTACAAACTGAATGAAAAGTCTAAGTTATAGTTAATAAATCGGCATATGCTAGAATTTAGCCAATGGCATTAGCAAAAGTTAATTAATCGTTTATAAAGTATTTACTCTACATTAATAGACATTAGTATTAATTTATAAATACACAACTTCTTTTTTCTTGACTATTCTTGTATAATGTGCTTACTAATTGTTTTTTTTATAAAATTTAATAATAATATAATTTTCATGCTTTATTAATGAACGTTTTTCATTACTAAATTAAGAATTAAATAATTTATAAACCAGTTATTGCAGAGTAGTTGGTGGTTTTTAAGTAAGTGAATGATTTATAAAATATTCAAATTAATATTTCTATAACTTAATATTCAGGCATATGCTATAATAATACTGTGTAAGGTAACACATGCTTTATTAACACAACTTCATGCATGTTTTGTGACCTAATTTAAAATAAGGACTTTTTATGTTTTGTAAATCCCTTATAAATGACATTCAAAGTCTCACTTATTTATCTTTTTGATATTTGGTGATTGTTAATCAGGAAGTTACGATTTTGTTCTTTTTGAAATGGTGAATTATTCACAATAGCTTTGGATGAAAACATAGTAATTGAGGCTAAGCGTGGACAACAAATGCTATTTGTGTAAATATTGGCATACAAATAGTTCTCTAAATTATTTTTGGTTGATTGGTATCTTAGAGTGTATAGGTGTTTCCTAGTACTGCGTTGCAGCTGGAAGATATGCTGGATAGGTTGGCGGTTCATTTGGCTGTGGCGACCCCTGATTAATAAAGGGACTAAGCCGAAAAGAAAATGAATGAATGACTAAACGAATGAATGGAATCTAAGAGTGTTTGGGTGTTTCCCAGTACTGGGTTGCAGCTGGAAGATATGCTGGATAAGTTGGGGGTTCATTCCGCTGTGGCGACCCCCGATTAATAAAGGGACTAAGCCGAAAAGAAAATGAATGAATGAAAAAATGAATGAGTGGAATCTAAGAGTGTATGGGTGTTGATTACCAGTACTATGTTGCAGCTGGAAGATATACTGGAAGAGTTGGCAGTTCATTCCGCTGTGGCGACCCCTAATGAATACAGGAATTAAGCTGAAGGAGAATGAATGAATGAATGATTGGAATCTATTACATACTCTACCTTTCTATCTGACATTATCAAGATGAGTTTCTTATGCGACAGTTGAAGTTCCTGTCATATTTACTTACCAGACTATAGCATATAAACTGTGATCATATAATAAATGTTGAAGGTGTCTGAATGGTTTTGGGTTTGACTTAAATTTGTCAGCATTACTTTTCAGCACTTGAAGATAAACTATAATCTCTATTTAACTTTCGATTTCCCTGTGTTCTGCCAGAGGTTTGGTGCCGCTGCATAACGCCTGCTCGTATGGTCATTATGAAGTGGCTGAGCTGCTAGTCAGACATGGAGCATCGGTCAACGTGGCTGACCTATGGAAGTTCACCCCGCTGCATGAGGCCGCGGCCAAGGGCAAATACGAGATCTGCAAACTGCTTCTGAAGGTACTGACCTCTTCCCGTCACTCCACATACTTGTTCATTCAAGTGATACCTCTTTTCTCCAGACGCCTGACAGCCTGGAGTTGTTAATGGTTTTTTATCACTCTGTAAAAGTTGGTAAATGCAGTCTGAAGCGCTGCAGGGCCCCCAGGTTTATTGGCTTTGAGCAGACGTCTGTTGTTTTAATGTTGTCGTCTTTCATCGCACCTCAGGTTACTGTCACTGAGAGCTTCGGCTTCAGAGCTGGAAGGATTGTGCACATTAGCCTTCAAACAAACATGTCACTTTGTTTCCCGAAGTGGAACTGCTGAGGTTGTCTTCGGTAGAATCTGCAGAAAAGACATTTGCATTTCACATGCGCTGAATGTAAATCTCCAGGAACAGTTGTGATGTGATTTTGAAGCTGTGACCTTGTTGACATCGATCTCCTGATTTTGTATAATTCTATTGAACAGAGTCTTAGTTTAAATTTGATTTAGATTCAGAATTGGGTCAGTTAAGAAATAGTTTTTGATCCATTGCAGTAAACTGCACTAAAATATTATGAGACATTATGAATTTAATTCAGTCGTGTTTGCATAAAGATGAAGTTGAGTCAATTGAGTTTTCTAAAACTATATTCAACAAATCAATAGATAAATGATGTGTATGTACATGTATATTAGCCTTTCTGTAATTTTTTTTCTTTTAAAAATATTTTCCAAGTGATGCTTAATGAAAAGAAGATTTTAGACTTTTTTCTAGTTACTAATTTGTTTTGCCATGATGACTACATAATATTTGAATAAACAGATGGCACTGCTACTCATGTGATATTGCGTTTATACAGCAGTTCGATGGCATAATCGTGTATATAAAAAAGAAAATCAAACACAGAGTCTCAAAATCCTTTTGTTAGAGGAACTACTTTCTTCCACCATACTTCCACATCTGCAGCTGATATCAGAACAGCAGAAATCGTTGTTACTTCACCAACGCCACTTTAGGGATGACAAAACTGGTGATTTTGCTGAGAATTTCAAGATTATAAGGCTGAACGGCATGAAATGCCATCAGTCTACAGAGATTTTCCAGTATTTCTCTGATGCAATCGGGAGATCACAATAATTATCCCCTACCAGATTACTGTTGTGTTTGCGATAAGAAAAAAACGTTAAACACATGCGGGCATTTCTTCTTTTTTTTCTTTTTACTGGACTAGTCTGCAGTAACGAAAACAGGAGACTCATTAAAAAAACAAACAGATAGCCAACCAAAAAGTAACTCAGGGTAATACAAAGAGTGGCCAACACAAAATACATACACTCTTGATATGCGAGTGCCATCTCACACTTAATACACTACAATAACTATGATATAAATACAGTACTACAGCATAATAAAGAGAGAGATTGACGTAGGATATCATTTATCTGTTCAATAATGATTTGATCAGCTGTAGTTAGAAATTACAAGTTTTTCTCTTTTAAGGGCATATTTTGCGATCTCTGTCGCCATATCGTGGATGGACAATGTCAACCGTCTTTGCTCTGCTTAAAGACAGGCTAATGTCTGCCGATGCACTGTCTCTCAGAAATTATAAATATTTAATAATAGGCTCTATCCTAATAAATAAACTGCATAGTTGCAAAACAACTACATTCTCGAATTAAAAGCCTCAAAACTAAATTGTTGTCAAACAGCTGCAATATTTGTCAAACTGTAGAGTATCTTCTGCTTGACGCTGTATGTGGGCAGATTAATACACAAGCATGAAGGGTGAAGAGGCTGGACGAGTGCTGTTATTTGCAGAATATCGCACGGCTATCAGCCAATCAGATTCAAGAACCAGACAGAGCTGTCGTATAAATGTGTGTGTGTGTGTGTGTGTGTATATATATATATATATATATATATATATATATATATATATATATATATATATATATATATATATATTATATAATTAAATAAAATATAAATAATATATCATATTATTCAATATTAAAGGGACTAAGCCGACAAGAAAATGAATGAATGATATATCATATTTATGGTGGCTTGAGAAAATCATAACTTTCCGTCAGACTGTCATACAGACTTAAGGTTACGCTCATTTAACTCAGACTATCAATCTGCCAAACACTGATGACCTTTTAACTTACTGGCCACACCCTAGCAACCACTTACGCCACCCTAGCAACTGTCCCATAGACTTCCATTGTATGAAAAACTGCCATTGACTTTACATTGGACATAGTAACAACATACCAATCCATACTAACGACATACCTATTCATACTAACAATATACTACTCCATACCAGAAACATACTAATCATACTGGCAACATGCTAATTCATACTATAAACATACTAGCAGCATGCTTATTCATACAAACAATATACTAATCCATACTGGAAACATGCTAACGAGCATACTAATCGTACTTGCAAACATGCTAATTCATACTAGCATGCTGGTTTATACTAGAAACATGTTAGTGACATGCTAATTCATACTCAATTCTAACGACATGCTAATTTATGCTAGAAACATGGTGATTTATGTTAGCAACACCTTATTAACCACCTAGAACACCCTAGCAACCGCCTAGCAACCACCTAGAACCCTTTAGCAATAGTCTAGCAATGTCTTAGCAATAACTTAGAGCGCCCTAGCAACTACCTAACAATGTCTTAGTAACCACTCAGAGCACCCTAGCAACGCCTTAACAACCGCCTAGCAACCACTCAGAACACCTTAGCAACTGCCTAGCAACACCTTAGCAACCATTCAGAACACCATAGCAACTGCCCAGCAACACCTTATCAACCACTCAGAAGATCCTAGCCACAACCTAGCAAACATACAAAACACCCTAGCAACCATCTCTCTCTCGCTCTCTCTCTCTCTCTCTCGCTCTCTCTCTCTTTATTTATATATATACAGTATATATATATATATATATATATATATATATATATATATATATATATATATATATATATATATATATATACACACACACACACACACACACACACACACACACACACACACACACACACTGTAAATTGAATGTCTGAACGGTGATCAAGTACATCTGAACAAGTATAAAGTGAAAAGGACTTATTTTACATAAAGCTTTTTCTTTTTTTGTACAAGTCAGCCTTTGTGCTACTCTGTATATCTGTGCTCAAAGTGCTTATCTCTTTCAGCACGGAGCAGACCCCACCAAGAAGAATCGGGATGGGAACACTCCATTGGATATGGTGAAGGAGGGAGACACAGATATCCAAGACTTGCTCAGAGGCGATGCAGCACTTCTGGACGCCGCCAAAAAAGGCTGCCTGGCCCGAGTCCAGAAGCTCTGCAGCCTGGAGAACATCAACTGCAGAGACACACAGGGACGCAACTCCACTCCACTGCACCTGGCAGGTAATGAAAAATCATCATCTCACCGCTTCTCTCTTTCAAACGGAAAAATCAAGCTGTAGCACCATCCGGAGAATTGAGTCTCTGCAAAAGCATTGAAGCCGTGTGTGAGATTTCATCCCACCCCTAGAGAGCAGGCAAAGGAAACCCAAAAGGAAAGAAAAGGGGGGACATGTTGAATTAAATCTTGGCTCTCATCCTATTCTGAGCTCAGTGTAAGCTTGGCTTCCTAGAGGGGATTCAAAGGCTGCCTTGCCAAATATTAAATCTGACTTGCACACTGTTCATGCCGTCACCTACATTTACATGCACAACAATGTTCCTCATATGGCTCATGTCCTCGATAAAGTCTTATTCAGAGTAATCTCTTTATGCTAGTTTTCCCTCATGATCTTATTCTGGAGTGTTCTTGTGTTTGAGAAAATAGTTGAGACTATGAAGGGTCACGTCAATGCTGTAACAATTGCTAGAATTATGGGGGGGAAATCAATGTAACTTATTTAGTAGTGGTTAAAATACATTTTTTTTTTTTCCAAATGTTAGTATTTATTAGAAAATGCTGGGGCCATAGCCAAGTGGCTTTTTAATAATAATAATAAAAAAAACAAATATTACCACTACTACTACAAACAAAAAAACTAATAATAATCCATGTTAAATATAATATATAATAATATACAGTTTCATAATTTTTTTAAACATCTACACTACCTGACGAAAGTCTTGTCGCCTATTCAAGTTTTAGGAACAACATATAATAACTTGACTTCTAGTTGATCATTTGGTATCAGAAGTGGCTTATATGAAAAGCAAAGGCCTCTAGATTATGCTTATTTTACCAAAATAAAATATGATCATGCCTTGATTTTTAATTATTTAATTAGGACAGTATGGTCTGACTTTGCTGAGACAAAAGTCTTGTCACTTAACAGAAATAATGTACAGTATAGAATATAAAGTCATGGTGCAATGAAAAAAGAATGAATATTGTGTATGACTCCCATGAGCTTGGAGGACTGCATCCATACATCTCTGCAATGACTCAAATAACTTATTATGTTATAGATAAAACTTGTTATGGATCTGTGGACAGACAGGAAGCATAAAATGTGACTTTCTCCAATTTTATTATTGTTTCTGCGGTTGTTGGCAGTTTGACAAAGAAACTAATTGTGTCTGCTGTGCTCATTGTGTCTGAAAATGGTTGGAACAATTTTAATCACAAGAATCTCAGCTTTCAAAAGATATATGTTTAGTCTTTTTGTGGGAAGTCGTTATAATTCGCAAAGTTTCCCTCTGAACATGCTATGTACGGCAAGCGGTACATCGGAACGCCAAGTTAATAAAGAGTTAAAGTCATCTAGAATGGCAAAGAAAACATTCTTGCAGGACACCCAGAGTTCATCAAGATTCTTTGGATTCATCTTCAGTGCCTCCTTTATCTTACTCCAGAAATGCTCAATAATGTTCATGTCTGGTGACTGGGCTGGCCAATCCTGGAGCACCTTGACCTTCTTTGCTTTCAGGAACTTTGATGTGGAGGCTGAAGTATGAGAAGAAGTGCTATCCTGTGGTTTGTAATGTAATGGGCAGCACAAATGTCTTGATACCTCAGGCTGTTGATGTTGCCATCCCCCCTGCAGATCTCTTGGACGCCCCCATACTGAATGTAACCCCAAACCATGATTTTTCCTTCACCAAACTTGACTGATTTTTGTGAGAATCTTGGGTCCATGCAGGTTCCAATTAGTCTTCTCCAGCATTTGTGATGATTGGGATGCAGTTCAACAGATGATTCATCTGAAAAATTGACCTTCTGCCACTTTACTAAATGATCAACTAGAAGTCAAGTTATTATTTATTGCTCTTACAACTGGTATCGGCGACAAGACTTTTGTCAGGCAGTGTACTGTATGTCTATAAAATTGCCTTTATGTAAATAATCACACACACACACACACGCACACGCACACGCACACGCACACACACACACACACACACACACACACACACACACACACACACACACACACACACACACACACACGTATATTAGTAATACATTTTTAATACATTTTAAATACATTTAATGAAAAAAATAATAACAAGGGTCTTGCAAACAATCGTGAGTCTCTTGTACAGTCAGAAAACCTTCTCCAGTAGGCTGAGTGTGTTAAACAGATTGAGAGCAATAAAGCCTTGCTCCAAGATCATCATTTGCACAACAGCACAGCCGTGCCAGTGACTCAGAGCAGGACTCGTGCTGCGTGCAGGACAGCACAGATCAGCTGATGCCACTGAACAGATGGACGGAGCGCTCTGGTCAGTCCACTTATCTTGCTGGAGCAGGCCAGCAGCAGGTGCGTGAAGGCCTTAACCATCAGGCAGAGAGACAAACGCATGATTTTACTCCAGATCACACATCTGATAGTTCCTGTGGGCTGAGATTAACGTGACCCCAACACAGAAAACATGCTGCATATCTGCTCTGTCATTAGAGGCAAACATCGATTCTCACTGACATTACAGATCTTTGGGTTAGGAATGCTGATGATTTATTTATTTGTTTATTTATTTATATTTTTAATTCACTTTATTCATATTTTTTATTTAATTTTATTTTACTTTAATTATTTTTTTCCTATGTTGTTTTATTCTTTTTTTTATTTTATTTTATTTTTTATTTTATTTTTTTTTTTTTTTCTGTTATTTTATTCAAAGTTTTTTATTTTATTTATTTATTTATTTTTTATTTATTTTTTTTAATTTGCATTTATTATTATTTTTGCATTTATTATTAGCTTATCTTAGCTGAAATAGTCCTAGTTCACCCTAAATGAATCTTTACCATGCATTTGTCCTGCACAAATTTTAATTTTCTTTTTTCTGTTTGATCACAACTGACAAATTTTAATAAATGTTGAAAACAAAATAATAGGATATAAAATACTATGAGAGTTGATGGCTACTGGTTTCCAACATTCTACAAAACATCTAATTTTGTGTTCAACAGAAGAAAGAAACTCAAACAGGCTTGGAACAAGTAGAGGAAGAGTAAATGATGACAGAACTTTCATTTTTGGTTGATCTCTTATCTAAAGGCTGCTTAAAAAAATTACTTGCAGTGATATATTTTGCCATATAGGAAGTCAAACTAGTTTGTTTGTGGGAGAAAACAAGCAGATAAATACATTATAATTTTGTTTAAAAATAACTAACTAAATAAAATAGGCTTCTGGTACCACAAAAAAAGACTACACATTTATTTTAATTCCAATAAATGTACATAAATTCTTTTTAACCCTTAATAGTAGCCAGAACAGAAAAATAAGTAAATGTTTAAAACAATCACAACATTTAAAATAAATTAAAAAATCAAGTACGAATTGGTTTATTTAAAACAAAACTGCAAATATAACTTTTTGGAAATATCCTGTGCAAATGCTCATACATTTTTGCTAGACAATTACTTACATTTTCATTAATCCAAATGTTTGGATGTTCTTTGCACGTTTTTCTTGCTTGACATTTAATTGTTTTATGTAATTTACGTTTGTATATTTTAGATTACGTAAAGCTAACTTGCATGATGATTTTATTTTGTGGGAAAAAAGGCCCTAAAAGACATTGTTATTTGAAATTGAAAAAAAAATGTCAGCAAAATGAACAAAAAGCATATTTCCTCAAACACAGAACTCTAAATCAGTAATAGGCAACTTACGGCTCGCAAGCTGCATGTGGCTCTTTGGCTTAAAATCCAGTATGTGGCTGTCTAGCTGTCTCCATTCAATAATAATTTGCAGTTTAAAAAATAACCGTCACTAAAAATAAGTTTCCTATTGAAAACATAATTACAATTCCCTTTTCATGTGCGGCGATGTGGATAAATTTTGTATTTGCTTTATAATAGTAATATATAACTTTGTAGCTATGTTTATGTCTGTCTGCACACTTCTGATTATTAATAGCAACCTGTACATATATTAATCTATTGTAAATCTCTGTTCATAGCTAATGCAACCTGTATATTATGTTCATAGTACAGCCGTTTGTAAATATCACCATAGTTTTTCTATAATGCACTTTATAACTTATACCTACAGTTAAAGTCAGAATTATTAGCACCCCCCCCCCCCCCCAACCCCCTTTTGATTTTTTTTATTTATTTATTTTTTAATATTTCCCAAATGATGCACAGTATATCTGATAATATTTTTTCTTCTGGAGAAAGTCTTATTTGTGTTATTTAGGCTAGAATAAAAGCAGTTTTTAATTTTTTAAAAACCATTTTAGGGACAAAATTATTCGCCCCTTTAAGCAATTTTTTTTAGTCTACAGAACAAACCATCATTATACAATAACTTGCCTAATTCCCCTAACCTGCCTAGGTAACCTAATTAACCCAATTAAGCCTTTAAATGTCACTTTTAAGCTGTATAGAAGTGTCTTGAAAAATATCTAGTAAAATAATATTTACTGTCATCAGGGCAAAGATAAAATAAATCAGTTATTAGAAATGTGTTATTAAAACTATTATGTTTAGAAATGTGTTAAAAACATCTTTTCTCTGTTAAACAGAAATTGGGGAAAAAAATTAACAGGGGAGCTAATAATTCAGGCGGGCTAATAATTCTGACTTCAACTCTATATTCTGCACTTGCTGCTATTGCACTCCTGGTTAGACCTAAACTGCATTTCGTTGCCTTGTACTTGTACATGTGGAATGACAATAAAGTTGAATCTAATGTAATCTAATCTAATATGCCCCTATGGCTCTTTAAAAAATGCATTTGACAAAAAAATCTGAAATGGGTCTTTGCTGAAAAAAGCTTCCTGACCCCTGCTCTAAATCATAAACTTAAAAATATAAACAAAGAATTTTGTAAACTTAAGGAATTTTCCCCCATTGCTGTATATACATATTTCCCCCTAATATTTAAGGTCTAACTGAGAACATGGAATATTTTACATTGCCCTATTAATATTTTGTGCTAATATTTTCTAGAAAATGTCTATTTTATAAAAGAAATAACACTGTCATGTGTAAACTAAATGTCAGTTTATTTTTCTGCATTGCATTATATTATATTATATTATATTATATCATATTATATTATATTATATTATATTATATTATATTATATTATATTATATTATATTATATTATATATTTTTACTGCAAATATTTAAATTATATGTAATTATATTAAGTGTTTTAATTACTTAAAAAAATGTAATATTTGTTTGATTACTTTTTATTTATTCAAATAAATTATTGTACTGTGTAACGCATAGTAATTGTCTCGTTCAAAAAAAACTCACCATGTTTTTGCTCATTAATATTTCGCTGATGCAGCCTACGCTTTCTCTCATGTTTGAAAAAGTGCAGACACTTAGCAACATTCTCACACTGCATCCGCAGCGCAGCGTTTTTCTTCACCATGATCCTAATGTTCATCACAGTGTTAATGAGAATAAAACTGAACGTATAACTAAAGAAGAGCAAGTGTAGTCAGACAGATGACACTGTTCATGAAGTATAAGAGGAGAAACAAGACTCAAAGTGCTTGTAGATCCTGGAGAAGCAGCAGTTGATGAGACAGAGAGCGTGTTCTCATTAGTGAGCTTCTCAAAGCTGGGGTTTGTGCATTATTAGAGGTCTAACGATAAGCCTGTAACGTTGAGGTCTTTACTTAGTGACACTCCTGTAGGCTGTGCTGTATGTCTGGAGGAAGACGGCTAAGCTTGAAAATAGCAGCGTCCGGTCGGTTTGGGTAAAGTTCAGCGGCGGCTTGTTCATGTCAAAGGTCGACATGCCAGATTGAGTGCCTTTTAGCTCAGCTGGAGCATAACGAAATGAAAAACACTTCCAGTTAACTTGCGCTGAGTAATAAATGGAATTGTGATCAGGAGGAGACGTGCATATTCAGTATTGCTGGCTAAAGAGCTTTTAATTAACTGAGCTGAATTGAGTTTGGAAGATGGGAATGGATGAGGCTTTCTGGTTGATGGGAGTCCAGTAGACCGATGCTGAGGCCACTGAAATGAGCTCAAGAGAAACAAACTGAATTTGGGAAACATTAATGAATTGGCTGAAAGTTTGAGCAGGGATAGGGATTTAATTGTTTATGTATTGTTGTAGTATTTATTAATTGAATCAACTTGTGATTTATTGAGTCAGCTTAAATTGTTTTTATATTTTCATTTGTTTCTTTTTTTATTTATATATAAATTTATTTCTAGTTTGGCTTGATTTGTACATTTTTAGCATCTGTGTACATTTTTTTGGGCATGTTTGTTTAAAATTATCAGGATGCGGGTAGATTTCAGCTGTGGCGGGTTAGACAGTCTCTCCCACTAGCCACTTTGGCTGGTTAAAGATCATTTTTAAATTGTAGTTTTCTTAAAAAGCAATAAGTTCAGCAATAATGATTGCCCAATGAGGGCCCAGCGTGAGAGATGACAATAATAACTGTGTTCGCGTGAGCTAAACAAAGCAGATGAATCCCGAATGAGAGGATGGTTACGCGAATGGTGAGACACAGGCAATCCTGACGCACTGACGAGGGCTTCAATGTCAAGGCTGATTTCAGGTGATGTGATGCGTGAGAGTGTTTAAAAGTTTCAAAAAGAAACAGTTCCTTGTGTGAAGCATTCATGCCTGGAAATGTAACTGGTGCGATCAGTTCTCTTTTAAATAGACTGGACAAAAAGTGATGCTCGTGCACCCACAAGCCCTGCTGCTTTTAAGAGCTCTAGATTTTTTAAAGGCCTTTTTGTAAGCAGCAGGTTGCTTTCACATTAACCTTTTATGCAATCATCATTTCATTATCGCACACTGTATGTTTTTCACCTGCTTTCTTTTGCTAAGTTATTTTGGGCTAAGGATTATTATTATTATAATTTTTTTTGGTGTGGCTAGAGAAATATTTGGTAAATCCTTAGTGTTGAGCCCTGAAAAGTCATGTGAAATAAAAACTTAATTGCAATGCGACACTGAAACCACAACCTATTTGCTTATGCTCATTGAGCAAGCTCATACACAACGCACAAAAAGTGAAATAAATGAGTAGGCTTGTGGACATAAAAACTGTGGCTAGTGAAAATGGCGAGTGGCTAGTAATGTTGGAAAACTACTAGCCACAGTGGCTGGTGATCAAAAAAAGTTAGTCAAGCCCTGGTTAAATTGCAAATATACTACAAAAAGCAAATCATAAACAATAATAACAAATAGGTTAACTAATCATTTACCAAAAAAGAAAAAAAATTTTTTTTTTATTTATTTATTTATTTTTTTTACATTTTTAAGAGCAAAATAATAACAAAGAAATTATAATAATCCATGCTCTCACCTCACAGCAAGAAAGTTGCTGGTTTGAGTTTTGGCTGGGTCAGTTGGCATTTCTGTGTGGAGTTTGCATGTTCTCCCTGTGTTTGCGTGGGTTTCCTCCGGGTGCTCCGGTTTCCCCCCACAATTCCAAAGATGCGCTATAGGTGAATTGGGTAAGTTAAATTGTCCGTAGTGTATAAGTGTGAATGGAAGTTTGTGGGTATTTCCCAGTGATGGGTTGCGGCTGGAAAGGCATCTGCTGCGTAAAACAAATGCTGGATAAGTTGGCGGTGCATTCCGCTGTGGCGACCCCAGATTAATAAAGGGACTAAGCCGAAAAGAAAGTAAATGAATGAATGAATAAATGAATGAGTAATGATCCATAAAAATGTATAGGACCTGTGTACTTTTATAGTTTTCAATTATTAGATTTAATTTTATATTTTTAGTTTCCATCAATTAAAATTTTTGCTATTTGTTTGTATTTTGGTCATGTGCCTTTGCCATTTTCATTAGTTTTTTGTTTTGTTACATTTTTAATATAATCTTTGTTCAGCATTAGATTATTTTCATTTTTAGTGACTTTGTGTGTTTTAATTATTTTGTATACTTTAGTTTACATTTTAGTACTTTAGTTATGTTCAGCCCCATTTACCCTATCAGTGACACTCAGCGACAAAACGGCATACGACCATTCATTTCAATGGAGACTTGGCAATCTCCATCAGTAGAGTTTACGTGATCCTCTCAATGTTCCTGCAGCTGGTTGTATTTTTCGTGCTGTAGACTTGCACAGACCCGCATTTGCCACAGATACACTGAAATAAATGATTTAAAGATGATTCCTTGGATTTACAGTTGTTTTTTTAAATTAGTGGTTGTAAACAATTTATTTGGACTGAATTTAAACAAACAAATTAAGTTGAACATTACTACATTTAAATTGTATAAATTCGACTTTGCAACAATTTTGTAGAAATATTTTTTTTTCATTGTAGCTGAAATGACAAAGAACAGGTTTTGTTCTCATTCATTTTTGTAATTAAGGGTTTTATGGACTGATTCCATTTATGTTTTATCTTTTCCTTCCACAATGTTTATTTTCAGCACTCATTTGCAGTCAGTAAATCTCATTAATCAATGTGACATAAGCCATCTCAAGGTGAGAAGCCCACTACTAGAGACTCCAATTGCTGCCCAGGGTGAAAGGCAGCTGCAAGTTGCTGGTAGTGTTTAATTTAATGCCAACATTTTAAATTTACTCATAATTATAGCCTTTTTGTCTAATACAATTTTAGTTTATTTTAACTTTATTTAAATGTACGATTTAGTTAGGGGTTTAGTTAGCAATAGCAACACAGCTTGCTGAAAGTTGAATTTACAGTTTAATTTACCACTGGCTTCCAGTTAAGAGTTTCTGCACTAAAACAAATCTGATTATAGTTCTTTTATCTCCATTTTTTTAATTACATAACAGATTATTATGCACTTCAAGGCTGCTCGATATTGGAAAATCTGATATTGACATACTGCGATTAAATTTTGCAATATGAATAGAGTTTTACAAGATGGTTTCAATAGCTATATTTGATGGTTTTCTGGGGAGTTTAACAGTTCTTACTTTGCAGAGTTCTTACTTCTTCCTAGTTCTCAGCAAAGTTCTTACTTTGCTTTGTCTCGTTTCTAGTCCCAAGTATCTAAAAATTCTTAGATCAAGTAAAAACATTTTGTTTTCAACTTCAGAAGAAATTTGTCAGAATTATTTTTCCTTCAAAAGAAGTTTTCATTAAAACAAGCAAATTTATCTGCCAATGGGGTGAGTAAAATAATCTTGTTTTCGCTTTGAAATTGAGATACTTGGATTAGAAACAAGATAAAAATAATTTTTTTGCATAAATCGTATAAATAAAGGGACTAAGCCGAAAAGAAAATGAATGAATGAAATCGTATGAATTCTTTATAAATATTTAAATACAATTAGTATTTGTTACACCTCCAAACATCGATGCTGCTACGATACATTTTGCAGCCCTAATGCACTTTCTAATTATTTGTTTAAAAAAGATGTTTTGAAATTTTATGCTTGTTCCACATGCAGTGATGTTTTGCAAATCTGACAGAGTACTAATGATTTAAGTGGTTTGTGCCCCAGATTAGGGTTTGGATTCAGTTCCAGATTAAATGCATTTCAGTTGTGAATGCTATCCTTATCCTCACGTAAATAGATTTCATGGTGTTCAGATTTGTAATGATTCTCAATAGTGCTCGCCTGTTTACTTCTTAATTTATGGTGATTATTAAGTGACCTACTCAGTGGTGTTACTTTATGATTTGTGATTTGCTGCAGCAGAAAAGGTGTTTTTAGCTCTTTTTAGCTTTCAACGTTTCAAATGTGTGTATGTGCTATGGATTGCTGACTTGTCTTTGATAACAGATGGTTTATAGGCAGACGGATTTACATTTCTCTGCTTTTTCTCTACAGCTGGCTATAACAATCTGGAGGTAGCGGAGTATTTACTTGAGCATGGAGCAGACGTCAACGCACAGGACAAAGGTGGCCTTATTCCCCTCCACAACGCAGCCTCGTATGGGGTGAGTGCAATTGCTGATTAAAAAGAGGAGTATTTCAGTGCGATTATGAATTCATAGAGACATCTGTTAAGGAGACACGTGTCATGCCTCCAGTGTTGTGTCAGGTCTCGGAGAAAACTGTGCTCTGGTGCTTCAGATACAAACAAACAGATGTAGATGCTGAATAATCCATGTATTTTTTTTTACCAACACCAAACAAATGCAAACCTTTACCTGATCCCATATGTGCTTTGATACAGCATTTTCTGCTACTGTTGAAATCAATGTGTGGCCGTATGCAAAAAGCGTTTGGACATCTGTGTTTGGTCTGCTTACAGAAGCTTGGCTTATGCACTTTTAATGCATCTCTGCGGCTCATGATTATTTTAGATGGTTTCAGTTGCATTTCCACACCAGAAGCAGAGATGCCATTTGTGAGCAGACAAGACTTAAAAGGGGTGGTTTAATGCTATTTCATGCATTCAGAGTTGTATACAATGTTAAAGAGTTGGACTCTCATGCTCAAGCATTGGGTCAAGTTTCAAAAATGATTTGGACATTTTTTTTTGTTTCCAAAAATTGTACTTTCTGGTAGTAAGTAGTTTCGCAAATTTAAATATCTATAATTTTTTGAGTCTGATTTTGGCTTACGGAGGAGGGTGAAACTTATTTTATGGATGCTTTTTGCTGAAAATGTAACCCTTTAAGAGTGCACTCACACTAGCGTTGTCACAATACTGGAATTCATTACCAATTGGTACTGAAATTTTAAAAACGTCCATTTCCCATGAACATTTAAGTGCTGTGGAGCACCTTCTTAAACAGCGCTGATTTGCCATTGTGTTCACATGCTCAACAAAAGGGACTGTGATTAGCCGTGAAGGTCATCGGTTCACCGAACTCACCACTGTTTACTGCGTGTATCCACAGATACAGGGACACTGAAGCATTTCAAAGTCAAGTCGATCAGCTGGTTTGTCTATAAGCTGATATACAAGCGATCTGCTGATGAATCGTGGCTTTAAAACGCTCTAGTGTCCCTGTATCTATGGTTACACTCAGTAAACAGCGGTGAGTTCAGTGAACCAATGACCTTCAGGGCCAATCACAGTCATTTCTGTTGAGCATGTGAACACAATGACGTTTTCAGCGTTGTTTAAGACGGTGCTTCATAGCACTTAAATGTTCGTGGGAAATAGAAGTTTTTAAAATATCAGTACCGATTAGATTAGAATTCCAGTATTGTTATAACCCTAACTCAGACTATGCTATACAAACCATGCCCAGTCATATTTCCCGGTTCGTTTGACAAGTGTGAGTGCTCCAAATCGAGCCCAGGTGCAGGTCAGTTGGCCGGTCCTGGCCTGGTTAGAAAAGGTATGCCAGAGAGCGGTACGGTTGGGCTTTCGCGTGGAACACTTGTAGTGTGAGTGCAAAGTGCGCCTGAGCCCGAAACTGAAGACGCGACATCATTTTTAAGGGATTGTTTCATATGGATTTATTAATCATTCTTACTTCTCATGCGAACTGTCATAGTTTATTAAAGACACAAACCCCTCGCTGCACGACAGCCTAACCTTCAGCAAACCTCCTAATATGTGCAGCACGAGGACTTTTATGATAATTTATGAGCGTCAAAATTGTGGATCTGCTCGGCAAAATATTTGACTGCATGTCACTGCATCCCAAACCATTAAAACGATATAACTAAAGAAATCTCCACTGTGTTGAGCGAGAATGCAGTGTAAGTGCAGGCTGTCGGAGGAGAGGGGAGGGGGGACAACCGCACTTCAGCATGGTTCAAGGCAACCATGCCTAGTCAGAGTACTCCCCAACATGCAAGTTTTAAATACTTCAGCTGTTCCCCCTCATGATTTATATAAAAAAAGATCACTTTATATTTCCATGACAACATGTCTGGTTTATGACATGAGATGCTGCAGACCCATGCACTGCAATGGGGATTAAAGCTGCTGGATTTACAACATGTCAATTCATCAGCTTCTGTTAAATTACATGAAAGTGGCTGTTTAAACTGATAGATGACAAGTAAATGCTCTCTATTAGAAATCATAACAAAAAATATCTAGAGAGACTCTTTGGTCTTAAAAGTATTCAAAAACTAAAGAATTTTCAGAGAAAAGATGGATGCAGTACTTATTATGAATTTGTGCAAAGTGAGCATGATGTATGCCCTTTTAGTTCAACTGAAAATGTCATCATTCACTCACCCTCATGTCATACCAATCATGTTATAAGTTAATTTGGCTAAATATCGGACTCTTCAAAGTAATTATAATATATAAAACCAATTACAATTTAATAAACCCACCCTTTTATTTGCTGATCAGTGTTTGTGTGCTACCCAAATAATGACTAAAAGTAAGTTTTTGAGAACGGGTTTCTCAAGCCAGGTGGCGCATTAGACCAGGGGCTCATCTCCTGTTTCCAAAATGCATCACAAACTGCTTGAGAAACTGTTCTACTATGATAATTGGTGATGATAAATTGTGTTCAATAAGATGTACTTGTGTTTACTAATTGTTTACTCAGTTAAACATGAATTTTGAGTTGTAGGCCTACATAAGCTCCAAACAGCGATTTTTGATTACCTTAACCCGACTAAAGTCATAACTGAACTAAACAGAAATTGAAGTAAGATGTGGAGTATGCATATATTAGGCTGCGTTCACACTGCGAGGCTTAGTGCTCAAATCTGATTTTTTTCTCGGATCTGATTTTCTGATAGCTGTTCACACTGTTGTTATAAATGTGGCCAATATCAGATTTGCAGTGTGAACAGATCATGGTCGTAAAGTGACCCGCATGTGCAGAAGTATAGTTACAGACAAAACAAAATGTCTAATTATGCACACAATGTGTAAACTGTATGAAGCACGTTGTCAGATTATGCTTAATATGATTATTACCCTTTTCACAGACAACCGTGGTGTATTACATGAACTGTAAAGGGTTGTTCTGCTACTACTAATGTGTATTTCGGCATTTGAAACCTAAAATAAGTCCCTTGTGATTGAAACACTGATCATTTGTGATTTATGACAACCGCGGCACGCGCTGTCTGACCACCGGTGTAGTGAACTCATCAAGGGTTAATGAGCAGACTGAAATGTGGAGGCGTTATAAACAACAGACATGTGCAGATGGGGGGTTTGGGTGCTTGAGCTCCTGCCCTTTATTCAGTCTGAGATCATGTTCGTCCTTAATATGAAAGTACCCCCTCCTTTGTGCACGGATCCCCTTTCCGCAACACCCCCGACGCTCTTTAGCATCGCAATCATCCCGTGCCCCGATCGTTAACCAGAGTGGTTAACAAGCACCAATTTTGCCTTCAAAATCTTTTTCAAAATAAACAACCAACTTTCTGTGGTAAAGTAATCGCCCTGTGTGTTATTCTACTATGCTGCAGAGGTATAGATGATGTTTGCAGCACAGAATGATGACGTATGTTGCTCGAAGATTATGTAAAAGTCACATGAAATCCGACATAACCGTTTACACTGCGGTCGCATTGCAAAACATCAGATCTGTGTCTCATTTAAGACTACATATGAAAGTGGCACGAATCTGAAGTGAAAACATCAGATTCCATGCGGTTTGGGCTGTTCACACTGTCAAGACCTGAGTCACATATGGGCGAAAAGATCAGATTCGGGCCACATTTGCCTGCAGTGTGAACGTAGCCTTAGTGGCATTTTTGAAGTAAACACCGCAGTCAAACTATTACCATCATGTAGGACTTTTCGCCATATTTTCCGACAAGATCAACACATGCGGCTGTCAGTAAAGGACCACACACACACACCGCGAAATGCGGAAGTTTTTTTCTTTCCATTTGGCGTGCGTTATTAAATTCCATAACTCTCTCACCAGTCCTTATTCCTTATTTGCTTTAATACCCCAGTTTGTCACGGGCATCCTGCTGATTTGATTCAGAAGGGCACTTTTAATCAGACGGCTTTCATTCACCATCATTCATTTAAAAAAGCACCCGGTCCATTTTATTTGTATATGTTTTACTCGAACGCATAAACTCTACAGGTGGCTGATAGTTAGATGTGGAGCTAACATTAATCAGATTCACTCTAGTGAACTGCATCCATGTTAGCTCATCGCGTTTGATGTGGTAATTTCACAGTAGGAATACACACAGGTTCGAAGACTCGTTCTCGCCACCTACAGTGCAATTCGGCCAGGTATACATCCACGCTAAAATATCAAGGTGAAAGTCATCATAACTTGTGAAGAATTGACCCAGCTCCCAACCCAACTTTGAGAATAGATTAACGGCAATTTTTTTTTTTTTTTTTTTTATTGCCCGATAAGAGATATATGCCTAAATTAAATCTGTTTATAATGTAAAGGCATTGTGTCTCGTTCAAAAACTTGTATATGGATTCAAATTGATTTATTTTCTAATATTTTTAACACCTTAAAGCATCTGTAGGTTTGTGTGAATAGACGTTTAATGGATGGATAGAAATCTCTCACTTTTGATTTAGAATATCTTCATTTGTCTTCGAAAAATGGTTTAATTTCTTCTGGGTTTGAAACGACACACTGATTAAGGTTGAGTAAATAAAAGCAGAGCTGTAACTCAGAGGTAACTGACCCTGTAATCCCACTCAGCAGAGAACAATTCTAATACGGGATTTCACTCTAACTGGAAATCATATTCAGGGAAAACCCATATCAGGTGATGCTGGCTGGAGGTATTTATCAGCATCTGCCCTCTGGAGGTCTATGGGGATGTGATTAGAGCATGCAGATGGAAGGGAGCAGATTGCAGTTACATAAACATGCTGGATCAGAACTAGCCAGACTCTGGCCCTCGACTGCACTCCCGTACGCTCTGTTGCCATCCAAGAAACAGGACCTCTGTGACTGCAGTTGTGAGATTCTCATTGGCTAGGAGTGCTGTGGCAGGTTGCCCGGGCTCTGCTGATTGGCTGGAGGAGAGCTGGCGGCCGGCCGATGCTGGCTGACCTTGAGTGCGCCTCCCTCTGTTCATATACGGCCTGTTTGTGTAGAGACTGACGGTGTTCGACAAACACCGCCAGCTGATCGCAGTTTCATACAGTCACCACTGCTGCTGATGGGAGGCCGGTTCAGGACAGCTCAGACACACACAGCGCATCACTACTCACAGTTGGCCAAATATCAAGTTTGTTTTGTCCTGCGAAGTCTATTGCTAGTTAGAACAGTTTTCATATGGCGTTTAAAGGGATAGTCTAGCCAAAACTGGTTATTCTCATGGTGGCACCCTTTGTGTTGTTATTGTTAAATAAAGGTAATTAAATATATAAATTAATTTGAAATAAAGATAAAAGAGGTGAAACATCAGTCAAAATATTCATATTATCTTCACCATATAAGAGAATTAACTTGATTGTTGTATTGTATGTGTATTTTTTATTAAATATGGTTATCGTCAGTACATTATACTGCACATTTATAATATTTTAGTTTTTTTATATAACTATTATCATCAATACTACTATTTTGCAACACCATTTTTTTCCACAAGTAACAAGTACTAATTCTAAAATGTCAAACTAAATAAAACTACAAGGGGATGGATGCATGCATGAATTAATGAAATGGCAAAACATTTAATTTGGTTGATTGGCCATTTTAGAATAAAAGCAAATTTATTGTATTTATTCGAAATACAACCATAACAAAATATGAAGAGTTCAGATGAAAAAGCCGCTAAACACCACTTCCACCAAAAATGAGCTAATGACATTGAGCGAATGTTTTAGGCACATACATGTAGTACATAATCATCTAAATTGCAGTGTCAGCGCATTCAGAAATAACAGTTTGTTTTTCAAAAGCCTTTAAACGCCACTTGCCTTTAGCAGCAAAAACCGCTATGTCCCAAAAACCAATCAGAAGGCGCGAATCGAATCAAATGTTTTCAATGTAACGGCGCGCTGATACACCGGCTTTTATGAGGAGATGTTTTATTCCGCTTCCGATTCAGATTTTAAAAGATGGAGTTTGATGAACTGCATGAGCCTGTCCGACAGAATGCAAAAGGAAAATGTCCCTTACCTCAAAACACTGTGCATTAATAGAAAAAGAAACACACTGTACAGTCAGAAGTGTAGGATGCATTCAAAAAGTTTTTTTGCTCAGCGACACTACCTTGAATGAGTCCGATTTACTATACATTAAACGGTAACTGAGCTTTACGAAAGATGAAGTTAAGATGATGTTCTTTTATCCCGCATGGATGCTATGAGGACAAACAGTAGACTAAAAAGAGTATGGTGAGAATGAATGAATGACAGCTTTTAAAAGTGTCTGAGAGACATCCCTTTTTTGCACAGTAGGCCTATCTTGTGTTTTATTTGCTAATGTAAGCTATTTTTTAAAAGATAAATATAATGTATAAAACTATACATTATTTATATTACCTCAATAAATTATATTACTTTTTTATTAATGGACAATGCACAGAGATTGATGTTTCACAATGTTTTTACACTACATTATTTGAATCTAACAAGCTTAGTTTACAATGCTCTACTTACATTAAATCTAAATCCCAAATATCAGAAATGACAACAGATTAAGATTTAATTAATGTCAAGATTTATTAATGTTATTGATTAATGCACTTACTTGACAGATTTCATTATTTAATTTTCCTTCTGCTTAGTCACTGGTTTATTAGGGGTTACCACAGTGGAATGAACCGCCACTTACTTGACAGATTTATGTATTTTTAATTTTAGGTGGTTTGTGTAATGTGTTTTATTTTTGATAAAATAATTTGTAATTGCATCTCCAATGATTTTTAAACTAATTTCAATGTCTTGTCCCAATAGGTGAATTTAGAGGTTTTGGCAAAAAAAAGCACAAGTGGATTTAGCTGGTTTTGACGCAAAAAAAAATCTACCTTGTTAAAAACCAAAGAAGTGGCATTTTTAAAAAAAAGTTTCAAAACTTTATTTACTAGCTAATAACCGTTTCATTATCTATCAAATGAAACTTCTTAACCTAATTATAGGAGCCTGAGAGAAAATGCTTATTTACAAAAAAAGAGGTCTGATGGATTTAGAGGGTTTTGCATCTGAACTCTTCATATATTCTTAATCAAACAAAAAATATCTGTGAAAAAAAGAAATCTCAGTTTCTGGTGTAATTTTACATTATGTTGAATATGATTTAAACTTGAGAAATGAATGAGAACCATCCCTTTATTGTTATCAAGTCTACACAGAATCTGCACCCACTGAAATATGCGGATTTCTGCGGATTTTTGGAGTCTGTCATTATATTTATTTACTTGTGTAAATGTGTGTATATTCAGTTTTTATAATTAATATTATCAATTAATCAATTCATATTATCATTAATATTATGCAAATGTTTTATTATTTATGCACAATACAATTTTACTTTAATGTGGGTGTATTATATGAGAGAGGTACTATAGCTTTTTTACTAAACAAGTGGTTATAAATGGGTTTACTTCGTAAACCTTATAAAAAGGTATAAAAAGAGGTCACACTTTATTTTGATGGTCCGTTTGTTGAATTTAAATTACATTGCATCTACATGCCAACTAATTCTCATTAGATTATAAGTAGACTGTTAGGTTGGGATTAGGGGTGGGGTTAGGGTTAGTGTAAGTTGACATGTACTTGCTAAATTTCTTATAGTCAGTTAAATGTCTGTTGAAGGAGCAGTATCAACAGATATTAAGCAGACAGTCTACTAATACTCAAATGGACCATCAAAATAAAGTGTTACTAGAATTGGGAAATAATAAAACTTGAGAAATAAATTTCAAATCCTTTACTCTCCCTCAGGTTGTTCTAAACTTGATTCTCTTGTATACAGGTAGAAGTCAAGATCTGCAGAAGTTATTTTAGGTAAACTATCCCTTTAAAAATTGTAAGAGTTTTGCTAATAAGCCTCTGTCTTCTCTTTCAGCATGTGGATATCGCAGCCCTGTTGATCAAGTATAACACCTGTGTAAATGCCACTGATAAATGGGCCTTCACACCCCTCCATGAGGCTGCACAGAAGGGCCGCACACAGCTCTGTGCTCTGCTGCTGGCCCACGGGGCTGACCCTACCATGAAGAACCAGGAGGGCCAGACACCACTTGACTTGGCCACGGTAATGCACAGATGCCTCACCCACAGTTTCACTAATGCATGCACAATAGAGCGGCAGAATGCTAGATTCTGATTTGCTGATGAACAATCTTAACTGTGAAATATATTGTTTGATCAATGCTGAGCTATAGTAGTTCCAGGCATCATCTTTTGACTTCATTAGGCTGCGTGTCCACCCAAGCATTTTTTTTTCGAAGTTGAGAATTTGTTTTCTATTGTTGTCAATGGTAGCACTGCATTTTTACATGGGTGTTTTGTGGTTAGCACCATAGCACAAAAACGCTGCACCATCCAAATACAGTAGAAGAAGGACCGGACAATACTACGCAACTGTAAACAAATAATCAGACTTTCAACTTGTAACGGTACAGCAGCGATAGGCCTTATAGCAACTGACCGAAAAAAGTGCTGCACTGCAAAGCGCTCACAGCTGAGCATTTTTAGAACAGTGCTCGTGTTTCTGCTGCACAAAAACACTTTGGTGGACACGCAGCCTTACAGGTCTATATCACTATACCAAATTATTATTTTTTTTTTTATTTTCAAATTATTTTACAGCCTACAAAAACCAAACAACAAATCAAAACAGATGACAAATGTATTGAACAGTGGGTCTCATTCACTAATAATTGTGTACATTTTACTTATTTTTATGTACATTATTCATGAAAACTTTCCACCTAATTCACAAGACGTGTGTACGCACATGAGCTTGTTCATAAACTCATTCTTCTCTTAGTGGATTCAAAGTCTTTTAAATGAGCATACCTGTCTTGGACTCCGAATTAAACTGTATTATCAGTTTTTAATGTCCAGTTACTTTTCACCAACCCTGCACTTAAAAAATTAAGTAGTTTGTTTGAACTACTTATTTAAAATGAGCTGAAACAACACAATCATTTTGTATTTTTGGGACAAGTTAATTGGTTTATGTTCAAAATACTTAAATTTGTAAAAACGATTGTTAACTTAATTTCTTCATGTTGTCCCAACACAGATCAATTGTGTTGAACCCAACATTTTTTTAGAGTGTGTACAATTTAAGAAAATTGTATTTGTTTTTTTTAGGGTAGGGTCCTTTATACATCCTTATAAGCCCCCGGGGGAACATGATTGTTGCATACGTGTGGTGTAAGGTTTTCTTGAATTGTTTTCATACATTTTCAATAAATTTTAGTAAAAGGTTTTTGATAAATCATGATTTATTTGTGAAAACGTCCGTACACACATTTCACGCAAAACAATACGCTTGTTTAGTGAATGAATCCCAGTCACTTTAGTCTGATAAGTCACTTTAGACTCTAGTATAAGTGGAATAATTGACACTGGTCTGTTGAGTTTTTAAAAATGAATCAACACTCTGCTTCATGTTATGGCTGCATCACCACCTCAGGTGTATATTGTTTTTAATAATTCAAAAACCCGTCATCAGTTAATATGTACAGTTGAAGTCAGAATTATTAGCCCCCTGTGTATTTTTTCCCCAATGTCGGTTTTAAATATAATAGTTTAATAACTAATTTCTAATAACTGATTTACCATGATGACCGTACATAATATTTTATTAGATATTTTTCAAGCTACTAGTATTCAGCCTAAAGTACCATTTAAATACCTTTCTAGGTTAATTAGGCAAGGTAGGGTAATTAGGCAAGTCATTTTATAATGGTGGTTTGTTCTCTTGGCAATTGGAAAAAAAAGTATGCTAATAATATTGACCTTAAAATGGTTTTTAAAAATTAAAAACTGCTTTTATTTTAGCTGTAATTCAAAGAAATAAGACTTTCTCTAGAAGAAAAAGTATTGTAGGAAATACTGTGAAAAATTCCTTGCTCTGTTAAACATCATTTAGGAAAAAAATGAAATAAAAATTACGTTAGGGCTAATGATTTTGACTTCAACAGTCCATAAAAACATCAGCGTTTGTTCAAACGATTTGCAAAATCTCAAATTTATTCCGTCATCTACAAATGTTTGATCCTCTTCAAGACTATTTGTTCCTGCTATAAGGTCTCATATGGTTCAGGTGGCCGAGACTGTCCAGAGAAATTGGGACATTTATCTTCTAAACACATAAGCTGAGGCGTTTAAATCCCCATCCCATGTGTTGGTGCTTGTGCGAAGCAATGGTAAATCTGCCGTAACCTTTAGTAATTGGGCTCCTGTGGCCGCTCTCATGCCAGGTGCTAATGACACAGCTGTTCTCAGCTTTTATTGTCCTTTTCTAGGAGCCATTCTAGTGCTGTGTACAACTTACCAGCTAATTTATCCAATCGCTTATTTAACATGAATAATATTTGCAACTGATCACACATGGATTTCTGATAGAAGGTGGTGTTGATTTTCTGTGATCTCCAGGCTGATGATATCCGGGCGCTGTTGATTGATGCGATGCCCCCTGAAGCGCTGCCTAGTTGTTTCAAGCCCCAGGCGACGGTGGTCAGTGCCTCTGTCATCTCACCAGGATCTACGCCTTCATGCCTGTCCGCTGCCAGCAGCATAGACAATCTGGCCGGCCCTCTGACTGAGCTGGCCGTTTCTGGAGCCTCAGGCCCTGCTGATGGGGCCACAGGAACTGAGAGGAAGGAGGGAGAAAGTGAGTTGATTGTGATATAACTTAAAGAATTTGGTAACTCTTTGCAATAGTGTGTCATTTGATAACATTAATGACAACAATGTGTATTTATAAAGTTGGTTATAAGAAATTTTATTTTACTAACATTTTTCTCTTTTTCTCCAAATACTGTTTTTATTTATATGCATTTTTTGTGCAGTTTAGATTAGAGAATACAGGGGACAAACTTAATTTATTTTGATGTATTTGTATTTTCCCCCCTCTTTTTAATTTGCATATTGTTTAGAAGGTTTTTAAAAGTTTACTAAAACTACAAACATAACTTTTTTTTGTTATTTTTAAATATATGTTTTAAATTATTTACAAAAAAATTACAATTTAATTCAAATATATATAAAAAAATCTATAATATAAATATAATTGCAAATATATCAATTTACTTAAAAAGCTTAAATGCAATATAAATATAATAAATAAAAATAATGAACATTTTAAAAACACAACAAAAGAATTTAAACTTTAAATAAAATGAAAATAGGAAATTAAAAACCATGTAAATAAATACAACTAAATTAAACGATTTTTAAAACTACAACCAATAAAACTATTTTTCTATTTTTGATGTATAATAAAAATATTTATAAATAATTACTATTTAATTAAAATATAAATAAATTATAGAATATAAATGTAAACCCAAATATGGAAATATATTTTAAAAGCTAAAATTGAATAAAAATATAACAAATAAAACTAATGAAAACTGCAAAAACACAACAAAAGAACTAAAACTTTAAATAAAAATGAAAATAGGAAATCTAAATACCATTTAAATAAATACAACTAAATTCAAACCTTTTTTAAACACCAACCATTAAAAATATTTAGTTTTTTTTTTAAATATACTAAAACGATTTATGAAAAAAATAAAATTGAATTAAAATATAAAAAAATATATAATATAAATGTAATCCCAAATATTGAAATATATTTTAAAAGCTAAAATGCAATAAAAAATATAATAAATAAAACTACTGAACATTGCAAAAACACAATAAAAGAACTAAAACTTTAGATACAAATCAAAAATCTAAAAAAAACATTTAAACAAATACAACTAAATTAAATTATTTTAAAAACACCAACCAATAAAAATATTATTATGCAAATATAAAATGTAATATAAAATGTTATTTTAAATATATATATATATATATATATATATATATATATATATATATATATATATAAATTATTTATAAAATATTACAATTGAATTAAAATATATAAAAATATACAATATAAATGTAATTCCGAATAAAGAAATATATTTTAAAAGCTAAAATGGAATACAAAAATTATAAATACAACTAATGAAGTTTAACTACAATGAAATATAACTAATGAAAAAGAACTAAAACTTTGCATAAAAGTGAAAATAGAAAATTTAAATACCATTTTAATCAACTAAATTAAAACCTTTTTAAGCACCAACCTTTAAAACATTTTGTTATTTTAAAAATATATTAAAAGCATTTATAAAACAACAAAACAAAATTTAATTAAAACATAATAAACTATATAATATAAATGCAAGTCCAAAATATCTTTTAAAAGCTAAAATGCATTAGAAAATATAATAAATAAAATAATGAACATTGAAAAAACACAACAAAAGAACTAAAATTTTAAATAAAAAATCTAAACACCATTTAAATAAATACAACTGAATTAAATTTAAAACTACAATCATTAAAAATATTTTATTTAAATCTATTTATTAAAAAATATTTATAAAAATGACAATTTAATTTAGATATTTAAAAAAAATTATATAGTATAAATGTAGGTCCAAATATAGAAATATATGTTAAAAGATAAAATGCAACAAAAATATAATAAATACAACTGATAACTGAACTTTAAATAAAAATGAAAATAGAAAATCTAAAACCATTTATAATACAATATAATACAAAATATATATTAAAATGATTTATAAAAAAATATAATTTAATTAAAATATTAAAAATGATATAATATAAATGTAGGTCCAAATGTAGAAATATATTTTCATTGCATTTCAGCTTTTAAAAATAAAAGAAATAAAACTGATGAACACTGCACAAACACAAAAACAAAAGAACTAAAACCTATTTAAATCTTAAAAAGAACTAAATCTTATCTGAAGGAAAATCTAAAAACCATTTAAATAAATAAAATAAATAAATTATTTTTAAATAAGAACTACAATTGTTACAGTTGTTTTATCCCATTAATCTCAGAAGAAAATTGTCAACAGATTTAGACTTAAATGTAGGTTATTAATAATTGCTATATTTTTCTTTCTCTCCAGTTACAATTCTGGATATGAACATCAGCCAGTTCCTGAAGAGCTTGGGCTTGGAGCATTTGCGGGATATTTTTGAGCGGGAACAGGTAAGGTCACGTCCGCGGATCAAATCAATTTCACTCATCTCAATCTCATCAGCTCCACTCCACACATTAAATTGCCAGCTGTCCTTCCGTTGTTTCCTGAACAGAACTCCAGGTCCTTCTCGTCAGAGTTATGTAAATGCGATGACATCTGCGGCCTCGTAATTATCTCCTTTCAATATACTCTCTCTCTCTTCATCATTTCTACCCGACTCCTCCTAGGCTGGATGGTGAGAGATTACTAGCGTCTCTCAATCTTTATAGGTGTGAGAGAGAGATCCTGGGTGATGGACTGACCTCCTCTGCGCCCTCTTCTTTTGATTAATACAGTCATGCTGCTCCTTCACACTGAGCTCAGGACTCTTTGTTGCTTCTCCAGCATTTCTTCTCAGCTTCTTTCTTGCTCTTCTTTAGCTGCGGCGAAGATTATATGCTAAAAACCTGTTGGGAAATTGTGTTAGAATGGCAGGAAAATTGACGTATTATCTATATTGTGATGCAAATTCAAGTGAAATTTGATGTTAAATACTGCATCTTGGGCAGGGTTTCATTTTGGATATCTAGAAATTGGAATTAAAATGGATCAATCATTTTTTATGAAAAAGGTGTCAATTATTAGCCCTCTTATGATCTTTTATGGCGACCATAAACCGTTTTCTTAAACATCTCTGCAACTCTGATACAAGTTTTATTTATGGAGAATTTTAAAAAGCACTGCAGTGTTTGGGTTTTCTGTGTATGTCTGAGGTTATGGGCTATATGCACACAGACTTTTAATTTTCAGCCAGGCAGCCCAAGGGCTTCCGGTGAACTGTCTTTCCGTTAGAAAATTGTCACATTTAAGGTCTGATTTCTTTAAAAATCAGCAATCTTCACTGCCTGTTAGATATACGATATGAGGTGGGGCTCAGGTCGGACAAGAAGCACTGCATTAAATTCCATTTCCCTTGCCATGTCTTTACAATATGACAGTTTATTTCACCCCAGTATTTTCAATGGAGTTTGGAATCAGCCAGTTGCTACTGATGGAGCTAGTGGTTACAACGGTCTTTCATCTCGTTTTACGCTTGAACAATTCAATTCAATTCATCTTTATTTGTATAGCGCTTATACAATGTAGATTGAGAGTGCACAACTAACACAACTAAATGAATGCTTAAGTCTACGTATTTAACTGAATGTATTGTAATTAATTACAACATCGATGCTTTAAAAGCAACCTTGTGAAATTGAAAACAGTCACATTAGGCTTTCACCGGAAGTTTATCGTTGGCTTAAAAACTCTAGCTGTGCGTAGAGCCCATTAGTCTACCGAAATGTGTATATTCAATGTAGCATTAAGTTGATTGGTCAGTTCTTGTCATGTGACTTGCGGTGCAATTGCAGCATTCTAAAAAGTTGAGATGTTATTTCACCCCTTGCACATGTCGCTCCCAATATGCACATGCAAGCTGTACACCTTCATTGGAAATAACGAACTTGCGCTTGGAAAAGACGCAATATGTGAACGGCCCCTGAGGGCTGATTTATACTTCTGCGTCAAGTGCATGAGTATGCTCCAGCGCAGCCTGCACGCAGTCGCATAGCCCTCGCCGTGGTTGACGCCGACGCCGACATGCACCTCTAAAAAAAATGTAAGCTCTGTGATTGGTCAACTTGGTAGTGGTGACGTGTGTGTTCGGGACCGAGAGCTGCGAGCCCGATAGAGAGATTGTTTACAAGTGTCGAGTCACGTGAAGTAGCTCCAGATAGACACTTTTGTTTTGCGGGTACCTTATGATTAAAGTTGTTGCACGTCCGCCAGTTCCTGCCTCTGAATGAGCAAGTTTGAGCTACAGTACTTGTAGCATTCAGAAAAAAACTAAACACTCGTGAAGAAACTCGACAGAGAGGAACATAAACACCTACTGCCTGCTAACATTTTGGAAATGTTATTGCAGAGCAACACAAACTGCACGTAGAAGTATAAATGCACGACTACGTGCAAGGTAGGCTCTGGGTCACGCCGATCACTCAACGCAGAAGTAATCAGCCTTAAGGCTGCCGTCATTTGCGATCTCCAGCCGCTGATCTTCTTGCACAGACATGCTGGATTCACCTGATTTGTTGACAAATGGGTTGCAGATCCATTTCTTGGCAGTTCGTGGGTCCTTCAGTGGGCCTTTTCTCATCCGCAAAGAAAGTTTCCAAAGACGTCTAAATTATATATTTTTTATTGTTATTTTTTAAATATTTTTGAACTTTTCTTGACAAGCTATATTTAATGTATGTCATTTTCATGTATGAACTCAAAAAGTGTGGTGAACAAATTAAGAGGGGTTAAAAATTAAGAATGGTCTAGATTGATTTCATGGGGACTTTAAATGACTAATGCAATAAATTTGATCACCGTCTCAAATGTTTTAAAAATGTATTTATTTTAAATTTCTTGTTTACAATTAAATTACATTGTATAATTATTTAAATTAATTGTTTATTAAAGTTAAATTAATAACAACAATTAAATAATAAATAAAATACATATTTAATTATTAAATAATTCTAATAATTTCTCTTTAGCTTTCTGATCTTATTATACTTAAATCATAAATCATATTTTTACAAACTGTACATTCACAACAGAAGTAACACTTTTCCCTTGGTTAGTGCAGGAAACAAAGCAGCTGCACTGGCATTTAATATGCATTATACAGAGATCATCTAAAAAGAAAATACCATCTAAACTTGTCTAAACAGAGAGGATTCCCCTAACAGAGCTTGTAGACCTTCCAACTCTTTCTGGGAGTTTAGTTTTTTGTTTAAATACAACCATAATCCACTAATAAAATAAAAACTACAAATATGCAAGTACAGTATATTGAATGAGCAAGAATCAATGTTTACTTTAGCATTAGATCAAATTAAAGGGATAGTTCGACCAAAATGAAGATTCATTCCTTTACTTGTTTCAAACCTTTGTGAGTTTCTTTCTTCTTTTGAACACAAAAGAAGATATTTTTTTTAAATATTGGAAACATATAACCAAAAGTCAATGGTTACAGGTTTTCAGCTTTCTTCAAAATATCTTCTTTTTTGTTCAACAGAAGAAAAAGTCATAAATGTTTGGAGCCACATGAGGAGGATCAAATAATAAGTAAAGTAAAATTCTTGAGCGAACAATCCCTTTTAACACATTTCCTGCCTAAACGCTTATAATAATACTGCCCAAACATAAAACTCGTATCTGTACAATCTCATTATTTAATATTGAAAACATCATGGAATAGTGATAGTATGAAATGAACGGAGGTCAATAGTTGTACAATTTGGCGCTTATCAGTTTGCAGATTGCATATTTGGAGAAAAAGCTGTCCAGTTCGGATTTCTGGTTGTTCGATTGGTTCATCTCTACTTTAAATTCATGTTTTTAAAGGTACCAGGTAGGGCTGCAGGATATTGGAAAAATCTGATATTGCATTATTTTTTTTCTGATATTATTTTATTCCGGTATGAATATAATTTTACCAGATGAATTGAATAGCTCTATTCAGAAACATTTGATTAATTTAGATAGATTGGGATGATCAAATCTTTTTCTATGCAGTGCGTTTGCATAAATAATAAAAAATTACAAGCATATAATACAACAGAGCACAACAAAAGTGAAATAAACAGTGCTTTATGGTTTTCTGGAGAATCTTAACAGTGTTTAGGTACAGAAATCAAATAATCAAACATAAAAAGCATGATCATCATTGGATAAATAATTTAAAAATAATAATGTCTTTAACTTTTAATCTTTAATAAAAGATCTAATTTTCTGATGTGATTATTGTGGATACACACATTGCGATATCGATGCTCAAACAATATATTGTGCAGCCCTAGTAGCAGGACACATTGAGGTGTGAATTTTATTAAATTTTTTTTGTATTTTTTTTAAAATCCCACCACAGTCTCTCAATCTTTATGGGTGAGACGAGAGATCACAGGTGATGGAGCTGACCTCTGCCTCCTTTTTCATTATTACAGCAGTGTCTCTCCCTCACATTGAGCCCAGCTTTTCTTCCGCTCAGCTTTGACTCGAGTCGTGGGACCCGATTGGCACGCTGCGCCAGACCCGCCACTCATTTGCACATAGATGAACAGAAATGGTCTTTGGCGGCCACCAGCTGGGAAGAGCTCTTGATGTGAGGGGCTGAAATGGCTTGTGATTGTGGCTTTAGTAAGACGCATTCATCTGTCTCGCGGTGACTCACTCTTCTGCTCGCTCTCCATCTTATTCTGCTTCGCTGTGCCCACGGGACATGGAGCATGAAGAGGCAACACTTTTTTTCCGAGACGTGCTGAAAGACTGAGTGCAAATGAGATTGAGGACACGCTCACAGATCTCATACACGCAGCAGTGTCGTCATTAGATGCATCTGGTTTAAGCCTCCCAGCAGTTTAGAGCTGTTTCCTCACTTTGCTGGTGCCGTCAGGAGGACCGAATGGGAATATTTGTCTCTCTTAGGTGTCTGGTGCATGTCTGATGCATTTTCACTTTATTTTTTCAGTAGTGATGGGTTATGTTGGTTAATCAGGCCAATGGCTGACAAGTTGATTAGTGAGGGCAGCTGGTTAATTATTAATGTGTACTTTAGATTTTTAATGAAAGTATTTTGGCTTTATTGCTGTTCTTTAGCTGCTATGACATTTGGAGGTATACAAACTAATTAAAAATTGGGTTTGAATGGCATAGAAATCTCATTATTGTGTTGAATCTTAAGTCAAAATCACTTATCGAAGACTAAAAATGTTGTTCAGGGCTTAATTTTAGTTATTTAGAATTGATTGGATGATTGAATGGTCCTTGAACATGCTTAAATTAAATTTGAAATTAAATTAGTTTATTTTATTTCAACAATTGTACTCAATTGTCAAAAACAGAACGAAAAAAAAACTGAAAAATTCTTAAATTAAATATTTTAAATTAAAATCTTTTACACTAAAGGTCTTTGCAGTCTAAAGTCTTGAAGTCTGAAATTTTCGTATGTGTTTTTTTGTATTAATAATAATAGTAATAATAATAATAATAATCATTATAATAATTTGTCACGTACACAAACTTTGCACACTGAGGCGTTTTAATTAATCCATTCGGAAACAAACGCAAAACATTTCGTAGTCAATTCAAGCAGTGATGGTTTGTTCTCCTCGCTTCTCCAATGTAGATAAAAATATGGGAATATGCTACATATTGTGTTCATCCAATACTGCATAGAGAGGAAGGAGAGTTCTCCTCATTAAAGTGCTGCGCCGGATTATCACGAAATGCAAAGTTTATTTCAGGAAATCAGTGGAGTTTTGGTACATTGTTTGTCATACTTTGCATATTATGTATGTAAACAAATCCTGAACAGAGACTGGCAGTACCATAGACATTATAAAATGTCTCCGCATTGACATATCGGAGCAACAGACCGAAACAGACTATAAGGTGTCTTTCTATTATAATGTCTATGGGCAGTAAATCAAATGTATGGACACACAGAGACAAACACACACACTTCAAATATCAGCAGGTGAAAAGTGTGCTAGTTACCTAATCAAGCATATGAGTTTTCAACTGTGTTACGCCACGTTCTGTCCTATAATATGCTCTGTGTTTGTCATAAAGTTATCCGTAGCTCAAATGACGGCATTCTGTGTTTTGCGTTTCGCTTGTATGGTGGCTCTGAACTATCAAAACGCCTCTCAAATTGCTTCTTCGGGTGCGAAAACCATAAAAAAATCAAACCCAGTTTGGTGTACCTCATTCTCTGTGATTTCTTGCACCTCACGATAAAAAGACACAACACTTATAGCTGTTTAAATACATCTCTAGCATCTAGTTGTTTAGTTAGGTTGCGTAAAAATTTGGATTTGTCCATTTATTTTAAGCACTTATAGTATTTTTCTGCTAAATTAAAAGCTTGAGCTTTTTAATGTTCAACTGGTGTGTTACTTTCATTCTGAATTTCATTAGTTCTGAAAGTTGAATGCAGCAGTATCGTCCCTCTGAGTCATTATCTTTAAACTGGAGACATGGATTTCACTGTTCTCACAGAATTAGAGCAATAGTTAAACTATCCTCTTTAATACTGGGCGTAATTAAACAACCAGATCAACTAGTCTGGTTTTAAAGGTTTTCTCTTTAGTAAATCTGCTGTAGTTCCTATTGAGCTTTAGAACAAATAGAAAAAAAATCCTCATAAGAGTACAGAGAGAGAGAGTAAAAGAAAAGGAGAAATAAATGAAATCTTTCCTGCTGCGGCCATCACACCTTCACGGCCATAATGGTCGGCCCTGCGAGTCCTATCGATTGAAGTGCGCTGTGCTTCCTGAGAGAGAGAGAGCAGTTGGCAGCTCCTGGGCTAATGGCCTTTGACAGACCTATCATAGATGTGATGCATTGCCAATAAGTGGGCCTTTGGAATTGGGAGTGTGAGAGTTTGAGATTACACAGGCTGATGCAAAGTCAACAGGGACTGGACAGTCACACTTTCTGTTTCTATTACTTTCATTTATACCAAAGTAAGTAGTTTGTTTTTTAAGAAGTCTTTAAGGCGGCATTTATTTGATAAAAATTGCAGGATTATCGTGAAATATTGGTACAGTTTAAAAGTACTATTTTATTTAAATGTGTTTAATAGAATACTTTTTTTTGTTTGATCAGTCTAATTGCACCCTTGCTCAATAAAAAATAGGACAATCGTACCATTTTTCAGATCAGCCAAAAAGAGAAGACAAATGTAATTTGCTTTCCATTTATTACAAAACAGTACTGCAAGACACTTTTAGTTTTAACAAACAGAACTTAGAATCTGTAATTAAATTAAATTTAAAATAAAAAGAAGAAATAATCAGCTGAATCAAAATAAATTGTAAAATATTCAGTACTGTGAAAAATTCACTGTTACTACAGTTAGTTCTGATGACTCTAAATGTAGAAACCTAACATTATAGTTTGTACAATTCATATTTATTTTTAGTCTCATTTTCAATAAATGATTCAGTTATTCACTCATAAAACTTCATGTTTCATTGCTAGATGGATCATTTTTGAAGAATTATTCAGTGGCATATTTTTATTGGCTGGTTGTCGCCACCTATTGGTTATAAAATGTTTAAATTAATTATTAAACAGCTTTCTTTTTTGAGTGTCGTTAAATGCATATGATGGTGATTTTAATCTTTACCATAAACATCAGTAGTTTTATCTAAACTTTTGTTGTAAAAAAATAAGTGAGTGAATAGAGAAGAACCCAGTCCAGGAGACTTAAAACAAGCAGAATCTTCTTTATTGAGACGTGTTGGTTAATCTGCAGTCATACAGCGTCTTCAAGAAGTCCATGAGTCTGCAAGGGCCTAATGGAGGACTGCAGTCTGCGAGTTTTATCACAAGTCTGATTTGAGACAAAGATGTCCTGTTTATAATGTGTTCTTAGGAGGAGGGGAAATGGCTAAACAAAGCATGCAAATGAAGTAGGTAGGTAGGTGAATAAACTTGCCAAGTCACTGACCACACAACTTTATCAACAAAAGGGTTTCTTTGGCCTGAAAGCATCACCCGAAGACAAATGTAGAGTTGTTGAGACCTTGCCCGTAGCATTTGCATCACTTTGGCTCAGGCAGTAGTCAGGGAGACAAAGGTTTAATTTCCATCATGGCTGGTAGGGGTGTCAAAATTAATCATTTCTTCGGTGCACCGCGATGCAGACGCGGACAATTCGGTATCGGTTCAGTAATAATCATAACCGGTTATTATATACTGACGTCATTTATCTCACATGCGCTATGTCGCCGTAGCTTACTATGGCGAGGGAGCCGAGCGGCGAGCGCGAGTACAACGCTCTAACTACGTAAAAACTCTGAAACTGTGCACAATTTCACTGCGTGTGTGTTTGCTGAACTCTGTTTCACTAACACTTACAGCAAAAGCCCCTATTTCACGGTGATTAAGAGAATGAAAGTAATACCCATTTCTCTCTCACTGTGGCCCATGAGTGCAGCTGTGAAGAGCACCAGCGTGTAAGAGCCAATCGCAGCCCTTTCTGTTGAGCGCGTGACCAATCAAAGGGGTGTAAGAAAGAACTTGGTAGTTGGTAGACAAGGCTCAGAGAGCGAGCGGGATATTTATATTTGTTTATTTGCTATAAATGCTCGTGTTGGTTAAAGGTACAGTTTATATATCTGAAGATAGAGGTAAAGTTGGTTTTATATTGGGATATTCAGACATTCTCCTTAATAATATAATTTCAGAAAAGTATTATTTGCAAATTCTAAATAGGGAAATCATATTAGCAGCCAATGACTATCAAAGTACAGCATTGTTCACAGTCAATTAGATAGTGTTAATGTTGTTTGTTACTTGTATGCTAATTCCAATCGAATATTCAAAGTAACATGATAAACAATATAGAGACTTCTAAATGAACGAATGTGTGAATATAAAACCAACTTTACCTTTATTCTGACTGTTGGTATTAAAGGACAAAATTGTTTTACAAATAGTATATAAATATATTTATACATGGTAATACAAGAATTGCTGTGCTGTGAAGAAAATATAAAACTGTGTAAGGAAAGAATCGTCAATGCACCGTGATGCACCGAGATATCGAATTGAACCGAATCGATGGCATGATAATCGTAACCGAACCGTGAGACCAGTGTAGGTTCACACCTCTAATGGCTGGGCTGTTACATACTCGAATGAAGTGATATAATTAAAAACCAAAGAATATAACTTTTCAGTTATATGTAGATTATTTTTCATTTGAAACTAGATTAAATAAATTTCTATTTCCACACTATAAACTGTTATCCCAGTACTTCTGTGTTATTTGACTGTTTGTAACTTCATAACTAACTCAAAACACTAAAGATTGATTTTTGCTTTTTTCAAACACAGATTCGAATGCAGCGATTCAAAGGATTAATAAACATATGTAAATAACCATCATTTATAATTTGTTACGTGGGTGTTGAGATCCCAATCTTCTAATGATTAATCGTGCATCTTTCACTGAATGCATTGATGCAGGCTAAATAAATACTGACAGAAAAATTTTTTAATGAAACCTACCACATCCCGAATAACCCACCACAACTACTTCCGTCATCATTATATTTTACAGGAAAGCCTAAATGCTTTCATACATGTGATTTGAATGACGCGAAAGACGCTCTCTCTGTAATCGCTACAAATTTAGGATTGATCTACAAGTAAAAAAAATTTATTAATCCACGGGTCACGTGTGTTCCAAATAGTGGGTTGTGATCCGTACGAATCACGGAACAACCGTGATCCGTTACACCCCTATTGTTAGTAGTGTTACGTAAACATTCCCTTAGGTAAAGTTCATATATTTTAGAATTTACAAACAAAAGTGTGACGACATATCCATTTTGTGATCGTTTCGAAACTATTATTGTAGTGTGACCAAATATTAATGCTCTCTGTAAGACACACACTGGCTCCTTGCCTCGCAGTCTAGCATACGCGTATTGCCATCTGCCTGTTTGCTTTTGTGTGCTTGTTGCATGTAGGAGGCGCATTCAGCAATAATCTTTCTGTGAGTCACACGCAATATAATATCCATCCAAGCCTCCCGCCGCTCTAAGAGTTTATCTTCTCAGTGGGAGGAATTTCCACATCTCAACAAGCTGAGACAATAAAAAAAAAAATTGCACTGTTGGCTGTTTTTTTAAGCAGCGGAGTCGAAACTGGCTTTGAAAAAGAATCACACTTTTTTATAACAACTTTGTCTTGTGATTGGATGTGCATGCAGACAACTTTGGCCTCATTTTGCTAAAAACAGAAAGGTATTTTTCCTTTACTTGTTTGAAAGGTGTGACTTGCAGACGATAGCATTATAAAAATAATCCCACATGGATTCACAGAAACAACTAAAATGCTGTATTTTGCATACCTGGCCAGTAGATGGCGATGTAATTAAGAAAAGAAATACTACTGTATGTGCTCACATATAGCTCTGTAGTTCACCGTTATCATAATACGATATGGGCTGGACGATAAAACGATAACAGTAATTATTGTGATCTATTATTTTTCCTTGATAAACAAAAACAACTTTGACTTTTGTGCTTTTAAAGCTAAACTAAATGCCGCTACTTGTTTGCTGCACACAGATTGTCGTTTACACCAAACAACAGCGCAAGTTTACATTTGTTTAAACGCGAATAAGTCTTAAACCAATCATGTGACCAGATTCAAAGAGAAGCAATTGAATTTAGCACAGAACACAAATTTCTCAGATTTAGTTTAAAGCCAGATGAAACTGCGCTGGCATTCTCAAAACACTAACAAACAGAGGAGAAACACTGTGTTATGAACAATCCTGCTAAAAGACCCTAACACTCGAATTTGCACCATGGTATTGTGTCAGGATTAGGAGATATGCTTATGAATTATATTATGTTGTTATGGTAGACATGTGTTGAATGTGTTAAAGGAATAATGGAATGTAATTATAGTAATTGTTGGTATCAAGCTGCAGCATTTGCGCATTTGTATTTATACTCGATGCATTCAGGCTAGTGTTTTTCATACAATTATGTTTCAACATGGTAATGCAGTGATATATGTGTGCTTTTGCTTATAATGATCTAAATGTATGTCATTATGGATGACAGTGTTCAGTTTTTCTACAATTGAAGTCAAAATATTTATAAATAATTTTTACAGCTGTTATTATTGGACATATATTTACATGTGCATTAAATCAGGACACAAAATCCTGTTTCGTGATTTGGTATTACCTCTCAGAACATGCAGGAACTAAAGAAATTAATTTCTCTAATAAAGAAAAAGAGCTTCACTTATTTAAAGTTTTATAAGTGTTTATAATTAGAAGTGTTGTACCTCAGATTTCTAAAATGTTTACCTGTTTGGCATTTTCTGACAATAAAACTGTAGTTTAAATGGATAATTATCCAATTTAATGGTTTCTATAACTTTTGGCCATGAGCAAATTTTACATTTAAACTTGAAAGTGGTAGAGATTTGACTTTTATCATGATGAATAATAAATGTTATTCAAACTCTGTGTGATTGAAGAGTTGTGAATGTTTTGTTGAGGTGTTTTTGGTTGAAGTGTATGTAATATTGATGAATATTGTTGTCGATACTGTTTTGCAAAAAAAAAAAAAAATTCAGACTTGTCTAAATCCGTCCGTCCATCCATCCATCCATTGTTCTATAGATCAATTGCTCCATTGATTGATCGTTCTATCTATTGTTCTCTATCTTTCTATCATTCTGTCTATCGTTCTATCTATCTACCGTTTTATCATTCTATTGTTCGTTCTATCTATTGTTCTATCTATCATTCTATTGTTCTGTCTATATCTATCCATACATCCATCCATGGTTATATCATTCTATCGTCCGTTCTATCTATCTATCTATCTATCGTTCTCTTTATTGTTCTCTCTATCTATCGTTCTGTCCATCTATCATGATCGACATTGATATGAAAAATTTATCACATTTATTTTAAGGTACAATTCTCGTCAAGACTTTTAGCTCAATGAACTACTAATTTCCTGCTTATTAATAGTTTGTTAGGTAGTAGTTAGGTTTAGGTATGGATTAAAAATGTAGATGATACTTTATAAGCACTAATTAACAGCCAGTATTTTAATATTAGGCAGGTAATGAACCAGTATTTAATAGTGGGAATTGGTACTTAAACGAAAGCGTTACTGAAACATTTTATAATCATCATATTTTGGGCATTTTGCCCAGCCTTATTGTCATGTACTCAAACATAGTCTACATGCCTGAATCTAAAACATATAACACATATGTTTTGTGGTTTACATGGAGCTTTTCAGAAGCGCTAAAATATTACGCTTGTCTAAATACCCAAAATGCAACCAAAGTTTTTACAGTTTTTACTTGAAAATGGTGTCATTGAAAAAATAAACTTAATCTGACCATTGTTGACATGTTGTTCTAGATTACTCTGGATGTGCTGGCTGACATGGGCCACGAGGAGCTCAAGGAGATCGGGATCAATGCTTACGGTCACAGGCACAAACTCATCAAAGGCATTGAGAGGCTGCTGGGCGGTCAACAAGGTCAGTCCGCAAACATTCAACTCTTAAACAGCATCTGTTCATGACCAAACAAAGTCATGTTTTAATGTGCCGGTGTGCTGCATTTCAAGGTGCCAACCCATACCTGACGTTCCACTGTTCGGGTCAGGGCACGGTGCTGATCGACCTAGCGCCCGATGACAAAGAGTTTCAGTCAGTAGAGGAGGAGGTGAGATGGCCATTCAGATTAAAATAAAGTATGGTATGTTAAAAATGTATTGCCTTCAACTGTGCTAAGATGAAAAATTGAAAAGTGATGTGTAATTGCTGTTAGGAATGAGTTTGGTGGTCAACGTGTTGTCCAGCGACTCAAAGATTAGTTACTGATGTAACTAGTTTTTTTTTTATAGATTTATTTATTGACTTATTTATTTACTAACTTGTTTACTCATGTATTTATTTATTTAGTTATGTATAGTGCTCAGTAAAAATAAGCACACCCCTTTTGAAAAGGAATGTTTTTCTCCATTTCTCAGTAAATATAGCCAATATATTTTGGTGGCTTTAAACAAGTTTTATTAAACCATTATATCCATTAAAACAACAGTTTGATCACCTAACATGTTTAAAAATAGAAACATAATACATTCTACAAACTACAAAATTTCAACTAAATATTATATTTGTTTATGTGTCTCTTGATTTGTCCTGTTTGTTAAAATTTTATGTGAATTTTTCTCCCAACATGTTAGTTTGGGTTTACTAATGTTAAGACTGTGGTCTTAATTTTGTTTATGTTAGATTAGCTCCAATTTTGGCTTTGGTGCTGACTAATCTAATTTATAAGCGCATGTTTATTTATTGTAAAGCATCCTTTAGGAAATATGAATTTAAAAGAGAGAGCTGTGAGGGGTGTACTCATTGATGCTGAGCACTGCATGGACACAGTAGTCAACATTTGAAGTGGGTCAAAACCTTTCATCAAGATTGTCCTAAAATGTATCATTCTCATATAAGAAATTTTGAAAAACTTTTTTGATCCACTTTAAATGAGGACTACTGTGTTTGTATGTATTAGTGGAGCGATTAATGAGATTTAATGAGACAGCTAAATAAAAAAATAGTTAGATCTTAGTTTTTGGCGTGACTAATTGGATTTTTAGTGTTATTTTTCAGCATGATAGAAGATGTAGACTAATTATTTTATTGTTTCTATAATTATTGTTTTTTTAAGTTATAAGCTGTAATCTTTTATAAATTGCTTGTAGTTTTTTATCATTTTATTTTATTAAGTTATTAGTGTTAGTGAAAGTTATCACTTATTTTAGTGTTATTTATTATTAAGGGAACTTTAGTGTGAGAACTAATATAATCTTATTTGTTTAATGTGTGAAATATCTTTTTTTAGTCATTTAATAAGTTGTTTTTAGTCTTATTTCAGATTTTTTTAGTAGGTGTAAGAAGTCATTCTTAGGTCTCATTTAAATGACTTTAATCTTACTATTTATTGTATTTATATTTTAATACTTTATTGCAAAGTTACAGTAGCTTACAGTCTGATTTACATGTGCCCCATTGAAATGCTGTGTTAACATTTTACAGTTGCAAAGTACGATCAGAGAGCACAGGGATGGAGGCAATGCTGGAGGTGTTTTCAGCAGATACAACATCCTAAAGGTAAGTGTGTGCTTCTGATTTCATTTACATTAACATCACCGGTGGTCAGTTTATGGTTCGAACGTCCATTAATCATGCAAGCAGGGATATCAGAGTTTGTTTTGTTGTTGGTTTAGATTCAGAAGGTGGTGAACAAAAAGTTGCGAGAGCGATACACACATCGGCAGAAGGAGATCGCAGATGAAAACCACAACCATCACAACGAGCGCATGCTCTTTCACGGTAATAAATGCTCTTAACCTTTTATTGGCCGAAAAAAAATAGCTAGCTAAACTATATGCTAGCTTCATTGACATTGATTATAATTACATTTTGCTTTTACATTTTGTTAATTTTTCTCCCGCTTTATATTAGGTGGCCTTAACTACTATTTACTTGCATTGAGATTTGTACTTATTGTGTTCATCAAGGGCGTAGGTTTGTACTTGACACTGGTGGGGACAGGTGAAAACTATATATATATTAGGGGTGTCAAAATTAATCGTTTCTTCGATGCACCTCGATGCAGATGGGGACAATCTGATATCGTTTCAGTAATAGATCATAACCGGTTATTACGCACTGACGTCATTTATCCCCTATGTGTGATGTCGCGGTAGAATACTATGGCGAAGGAGGCGAGGGTGAGTAAAATTAAACACTCCTACTACTTAAAAAGCAGATCTTTCACTGACACTGAGGAATGGTAAAGCACGAGCCGCTAATTCACTACTAGTTAGAAAACTATATAAACTCTAACTCTCTCTCTCTCTCTCTCGCTCTCTCTCTCTCCCACACACACACACTTTGGGCATTTGACCCGCTGGGATGTTCGTGAGGTAAATTTCCCTCTCCTCTCGGCTGTTTGTGGATCGAGACACAAGCGTGCCTGTGGTGCGAGTTTATTGTATTGTATTTATTCTATTACGGATTACCTCATAACCGCGTATTATGCGCATATAGACTGACCCGCGGCTGTTTTTCCCACGTCACTCATGGGTGAACAGCGCTTTCGTTTCTAAAGCCAAGCGCAGCCCTTTCTGTTGAGCGGGTGAAGACAATGACCAATCATAGGGGTGTAAGAACTGCCAGCGCTTAAAAAGCAAGCAGGATAATATTTACATTAGTTTATTTGTTATGAAACTGTTATGAATTGCTCGTGCTGTCTTCTGAGCATGTATTAGAGTTTTCATTCACAAAGAGTGTTTTTTTTGAGCAGGTAAAATTAAAGGTACAGTTCATATATCTGACTGCTTGTATTAAAGGACAAAATTGTATTACAAGTAATATATAAATATAAACATATTTATAAATTTTAATAAAAAATTTTTTCTTGTGTTGTTAAGAAAAAAAATCTAATTATATATGGAAAGCATCGTCAATGCACTGTGATGCACCGAGATATCGAATTGAACCGAATCGATGGCATGATAATCTTAACCGAACCGTGAGACCAGTGTAGGTTCACACCCCTAATAATATATATATATATATATATATATATATATATATATATATATATATTATATATAATATAATATATATATAATTATAATAATAATAATTGTTATTTGCCTATAGGCTTCATTTTTTAATTTAATACAAGTTTTAACAGATTTCTAAAAAAAAAAAAAAAAAAAAAAGTAAAGGATATATGATGATAAATTTGTATTTTAAAAATAAGCATCTTTTCATATTTCTTTATTCTAAATTTTCATTATTTATAAAACTGTAATATAAAACTTACAATTTAAATGTACATTTGTAAATAAACACTTAAAATAGTAAAATAGCGTGATAAGCAATTTGAAAAAGTGGCAGGACATATATTTTGGTACATTAAAAAATGTGGTTGTGATAACCATCCGACAAGATAATCTAGTAAAAATTTGTTCTTATGTCACCACAATGCAATATACGTCATAATTAAATAGAAAATCAGGCGAACAACTGCAAAAAGGCTCAATTTTTCAGAAAAAAAATAAGCACCCTTTTTTAATAAGCTGGCCACGGGCCTGATGTTAAAATAATGTTCATTAACTGACAAAGAGAGAGTTTAATAAAGACTTTCGTTTATTTTAGCCATGGTGTAAATGAAACGTGTCTCATATACAGGTAAATAAAAGATGGAGCACAGGCTGTATTTTTTCTGACAATTTTTTTCAACTGATATTGCACATGCTACTCTGACAGATTAGGAGAACTGTCAGGGATCATATACATTTACATTTAGCTGTTTATTCTGCAGTTAGTTTTCAGGGCATATTATGCAGACTTTTAGCCTGCTATAACGATAGATTATGCTTTAAAGCGGGGAAAAACACGAGCAGCATTATTATGATGGACTCATTCCATAGCGAACTTGAGTTTATGTGCTTGACTTACACTTTTCGTTGAAAAAAGCTCCTTATGTCAACCTTTTTTTGCTGCCGCCATCCTCACTTGTGTGTGTCACGCACCTCACACACCTTATTCTTGCACGGGAAATTCTCCTGAGCAGTTGTTTTGGCACTGCTTGTATATGAATTGCTACAGCCTCTCACTTGACAGCAGGAAAAGGCACAGCCAATCACAATGTTCATATGTGTTTGGGGGCGGTGCGACTCGAGAAGAGATGAGATTTAACCCTTTCGGCATATTAATATTGACAGCGCAATTTTTTTAATTCTTTTTTTAAATTTTATTTATTTATTTACTTTTTTTTTAAGTGAATTAAATTATTGGTGGTGACATTTAAAGAGTTGATGGATATTGGTGGGGACGTGTCCAGAACACTTCTGGTGCTTTTAAGGTGGGATATGGAATGGGTTAGGGAACAGTTTTGTGATATGGAAAGGTTTAAGGGTGGGTTAAGGTGTAAGTAATGGTCAACAGTATAATTAAAGATGGAAATACAGAAATTAATTACATGGATGTATTAAATCAATCATAAGTACAATGTAAAACATGTATTTACACCGTAAGTACATTGTAACAAATGCTTAATTTCAGTGTAAGTACATACTAGTTAAGGCCACCTAATATAAAGTGGGACTTTAATTTAAAAGTCGTAAAAGGTCAGAAGTCTTGTAATAACCTATAACTTAAAGTTTTTTTCCCATTGAGTATTTCAGTGTGTGCTCTATAAAGGGTTAATAGTGTACGTATCTGCCTTGTAATTGCAAATGAAGCTGACAATAAATAAATAAATACTGCTGCTCCTCTGCTGATCTGCAGGCTCACCATTCATCAACGCCATCATCCATAAGGGGTTTGATGAACGACACGCTTACATCGGTGGCATGTTTGGAGCGGGCATATACTTTGCTGAAAACTCTTCCAAAAGCAACCAGTATGTGTACGGCATTGGTGGAGGAACGGGCTGTCCTACACATAAAGACCGCTCCTGTTATATCTGTCACAGGTACGCACACGCACACACGCACACACGCACACACGCACACACGCACACACGCACACACACACACACACACACACACACACACACACACACACACACACACACACACACACACACACACACACACGAGATTATTGATTAGTTCTAAAATACAGAGTTCTTACGAGTTATATAATTATCTGGAATATCATGGAATTTTGAAAGGTCTATTCAAGACATTAAAAATCTAGGAATTTTATATATAGTCATTGTTTATCATGAATTTTTCGTCAAATTACAATTTCTACTCTCCATTTATCAAAGTTTAGGATTTAGATTGTTGTTTTACATTGTTATTATAGTTAGTCCATCTTTTAATGGCGTTTTATTCATGTTTTGCTTTTCAACTGGCAATCAAATAAATTAAAACAACATTTTTTTTAACAACTTCAAGCAACATGAGTTGTTTTGTTTAGCGAAAAATGAATGGAAGTGAATAAGACTCTTACTTGACAAATAAAAGCTATAAAAAATTAAGCTTTTTAGTCATTGAAAAACTGTGAAAAGTCAGTAATTTTGGCTTAGAGTGTGATCCCTGGATATATGAAGTGGTGATTTATTAATGGGGGAAAACGGGAGCACTTACCCTACATGACCAGCTGATGGCGCTGTGTGTCTGAAAATACACATCTGCTCAACATACATATTAGTTTCAGGAGCCAGATGTTACGTGTGTTGTTCCTTAACAGTATCTCTAATCTAATGTTGTACTAAAGTGTTAAGTAAACATCAAGTGCTGTATTTATTTATATCTACATGATGATCTGGGACATTGACCTAGACAGACTGTTGTACATATATTTGTGTTATTGTAAAGAGTTGGCTTGTTTTGGCACATTTAAAATATGTGGCTAGGAAATTAGGAAACGAATTCAAACTTTTTTGATTGGGCAAGTAACATTTTTTCCCACTAACTCAATTTTTTTAGACATTGAACCCTGTATAGGTCTTACATTTTTTTCCCCGCAATGGTCTTAAAATGTCTTAATTTATAAGCATGTTTAGAAAAATCAATAAGTATTATTTTAATGCCAAAAATTGTTTTAAATGTAACTTGGTGAAACCTGCTTGACACCCTGTCATCCCACAACTGAGTGATATTCATTAAAATATGTAAAAATGTTGTAATAAATACTAGAATGTAATGATCTACTGCAACAGTGTCATAATTTAAACCTGTTGCACTCTAGCTTTGACTCAAAGTATGTTGATATTTACTTGGATTTGTTAATTTATAATAATAGATTTTTACACTTGCATTCTATTGCAGATATAATCAAGATATTTAAAGGCAACTGATTTGTTATAAATTAAACTGGATTTTTTAAAATGTAAATTATAAAATTGTATCGTGGACAGTTTTTGATATCTATGTTTAATTTAATCATGCCAATACAAATTTTGTTTAAAATTGTATGTATTATGTTTTTTTTTATTATATATGTAAATAGTTTTATTATATAATTCAATGATATCGTTTTATATATATATATATATATATATATATATATATATATATATATATATATATATATATATATATATATATATATATATATATATATTGTATTTTTATCACTAAAATATACTATGTATTATGTTATGATTATAATTAATGTATAATTTTAACTACTGCAAATGTCATTATTCTGTTTGCAGGCAGATGCTGTTTTGCAGAGTGACTCTGGGTAAATCCTTCCTGCAATTCAGTGCCATGAAGATGGCCCATGCTCCTCCGGGGCACCACTCTGTCATCGGCAGACCCAGTGTCAACGGACTGGCCTACGCCGAATACGTCATCTATCGAGGAGAGCAGGTCTGACACCTCACCTGAGTTTAATTCCTGTAAATAAAGCTGCATGGTATTGGAAAAATCTGAAGTTGCGATATTTTGTTTTTATGCAACACAGTGGTCCCTTGTTTATCGCGGGAGTTACATTCTAAAAATAACCTGCGATAAGTGAAATCCACGAAGTAGTCGGTTTTATTTTTTACAATTGATATACAGTTGAAGTCGGAATTATTAGCCCCCCTGAATTATTAGCCCCCCTGTTTATTTTTTTCCTGAATTTCTGTTTAACAGAGAGAAGTATTTTTCAACATTTCTAAACATAATAGTTTTGATTACTCATTTCTAATAACTGATTTATTTAATCTTTGCCATTATGACACTACATAATATTTTACTAGATATTTTTCAAGACACTTCTATACAGCTTAAAGTAACATTTAAAGGTTTAACTAGGTTAATAAGGTTAACTAGGCAGGTTAGGGTAATTAGGCAAGTTATTGTATTACGATGGTTTGTTCTGTTGACTAACGAATTTTTTTTTGCTTAAAATGGCTAATAGTTTTGACCTTAAAATGGTTCATAAAATATTAAAAACTGCTTTTATTTTAGCCTAAATAAAACAAATAAGACTTTCTCCAGAAGAAAAAACATTATCAGACATACTGTGAACATTTCCTTGCTCTGTTAAACATCATTTGGGAAATATTTAAAAAACACAAAAACAAAGGGGGGCTAATAATTCTGACTTCAACTGTAGATGTCTGCAAAACCCCTGACTACACACTTTATACACTTTTCTCAGACAGGCGGTAACATTTTCACACTTTTCTCTCTTGTTTAAGTTCAAACCTTTGTAGAAAAATAAGACCAGCCAAAACAATCTGGGAAACTGTGAGGCCGCAAAAGGTGAACCGCGTTTTATCGAGGGACCACTGTATATATTGCGATATACTGTATCTATACAATTCCAGCCAATGATCGTATGGCACTTTTTAGAAAGAATTTTTGGTCAAACTTTATTTTAAGGTTCAATTCTCGCTCTTAGCAAACCATTATGTCTTTTGCTTCGATAAACTCCTGCAACCCCAAATCAGAAAATGGTGGAACATTATGGAAAACGAGACAATGCAAAAAACAAGACAATGCAAAACCACATTCTGCACACATTACAAAGTCCTGGCTGCAGAAGTGGATACAGGTACTTGACTGGCCTGTCTGCAGTCCCAACCTGTCTTTAATAAAGAATGTGTGGTGCATTTTGAAGTACAAAATGCGACAACAAAGACCCTGTACTGTTGCCCATCTTAAGACTTGTTTGCAGGAAGAATGGGTTAAAAAAATGACGCCTGAAACTCTTCATCACTTGGTGTCTTTAGTCCCCAAATGTCCTTTAAGTGTTGTAAAAATGAATAGCAACATTACAAAGTGGTAAATGCTTTACTGTTCCAACTTTTTTTGACATGCAATAAAACAAAGATAAAAGTGAAATAAATAGTGGATGCTTTATGGTTTTGTATATGTAAACGTAAAAATTACACTGCAAAGTCAACTTAACATTGCACATGCATATATAGTTGAAGTCAGAATTATTAGCCCCCCCTGAATTATTAGCCCCCTTGTTTATTTTTCCCCCAATTTCTGTTTAACGGAGAGAAGATTCTTTCAACACATTTGGGGGCTAATAATTCTGACTTCAACTGTATATTCAATGTGACAATTGTGGATGCACACATTGTGATATTGATGCTGAAATGATATATTGTGCAGCCCTACCTGTAAACATAACACAGAAACTGTAGATAGATGCTTCATTTCTGACTTTCATGTTTCTGTCACAGGCCTACCCAGAGTACCTCATCACATACCAGATCATCAAGCCCGACAGCACACCTCCATCCCCGGCAGGAGCAGAGCAGAAGTCCTAGTCCACAGATCTCAAGACTGTTACTCTCACATTTCACCCATAAACCACTGCGCTGACTCTTCATTTGCAGTTCTGCTCCATTTCAGTTCCCCGTTGAGTGTTTACAAGAAAGAGTTGCCTTGACTTGGCCGAGTCTCCACCCTCGTCTTCAGGTCAGAGGTCTGGATATAAACGCCATAACGCTGTTTCAGGGCTAAAACGAAACGTTGTGAAAAGACAACAAGTGACCTCTTCCCTTTCGTTCTACTACATTTAACACCGTTTCAGGCATTAAAAGGTGATTGGTTACCCAAAAATGAAAAATTGTACTCATCATTTACTTTTTTTCTGTTGAACGCAAAAGATATTTTGAAGAAGCTTTAAAAGTCATTGATTTTCGTGGAAGGAAAATAATACTATGGAAGTTAATGGTTGCCGGTTTTTCAACATTCTTCAAAATATTTTCTTTCAGGTTCAACAGAAGAAACTCAAGCAGGTTTGGAACAACTGAGAAAATGATGACAGAATTTATTTTTATTTTTGGGTGAACTGTGCCTTTAAAAGGAATCCTGTGTTTTAAGACTTAAGGTTTAATATTATACAAATGATGTCCTTTACTGAATCATGTGTTTTCTACAACATATAAGATTGTTTCACCTTTAAAAACACTTTTATTTTGCATTATTTTAGGTGTGCAGTGAAAACTTGTTTTTTTTTTTTTTACTGCAGCTCAACTTCAAACTGATTCAATATGATTCAAATATGATTCAAAAACTGATTCAATGAAATATTTTGAGGCTTTAGAATATAATATTCAGTTCAAGGACATCTCTTGAACTGATAATCACGCACTTCAAAAAGGAGAAAGAATAGGTAGATGTCTGTGCACAAATAACATTTCCTAAAAACCTTAATCTCTCCACTTTAACCCTGATTACAGGTGGAGATGGACACCAGAATAAGCCAAATGTGTGCGATTTTTGACCACTAAACATGCTAATGTATCATTTCAAGCTTGTTTAGCATCTAGTGTTCATTTTATTTGTGGATTTCATATGGTATTCAGAGCTCTTTAGACTTGTTGTGGTGAAAATGTGATGGTAGTAAAGACTTTTGTTGCCTATTGACTGAATATTAACATCAAAAGCCACTCAATGTGGTATTAAATAGAGTTTCATTGTTGGTTAAAAACAAACGCAGCTCACTGAGGGGAAGAACTCTGACTTTAAGCACTGCACATCTTAAGTAATGACACCGTCTAATCCAATTTGATTGTGAATTTATAAAATCTGATATATTCTCCAAAGGTTTTCTGCTACATATTTCAGTAACAGACATCATTTAATTGAATTTAAGCCATCTTAAAGGGATAGTTCACCCAAAAATAACATTTTCCATTCCATTTATTCAAACTCTAATGGTTCCAAAAAATTTTGTTTTCTCCACAAAACAAGATATTCTTATTATTTTTCCACAAAAGAAGATATTGTGAAGAATATTTGTGAAAAACAGCTGTTGATATGCATAGTAGGGACAACAAATACTATGATAGTCAATGGAAGTCAGTTTTGTTTCACTATAATTTAATAAATCTTCATGTTCAACAGATTTGGAACTAATGGAGGATGAGTAAATGATGACAGAATTGTAATTTTTGGGTGAACTATCCCTTAAACAGCCAGAGTTCCTTTTAATTGTTTCTTCCAAATGGTTTTACTGTTACTGTGATTAATTCTTTTTCATTCTCGTCACTTCAATTCACAATAGTAATACAAAACACACAAAGTTCCCTAAAAATATATATATATTTTTTAGTTTTTTTTTATTCTTTATGCATTATCAACAACTAAAAAGCCTTAGATGGGTTTAAAAGCAAGACGAATGTTGATGCAGAGACCAGAAATATCGAAAAAAAAAAAAAAAAGCCTTTGACCACAAAATAACAAAAATTGTGTGCTCTATTTTTTTTTTTATTTAACATATCTTTGCACAGGAATACTGCTTAGAATGTCCCATTCCATCGCCCAATCACAGCCCGATCCCAAAATGCATCTTTTTAAAACAAAATTTGCACTTTTAAGCAGGACTTAAGTTATTCAGAATAATTTTAAAAAGACGTAGGTTTAAAAAAAAAAAAAAAATACAATTGTACAGGTTGTGTAACGGACAATGCCTTTGTATAGCTTTTAATGTTGTTTACCGACGCAGAGTGGGTTTTATTTAGTACTGTAAAGGAAGCGGAAGTTCTCCTATATTTTCAGATTTTGCTTTCAATGCGTAATTCCTGAATCTTGTTCATTCCAGTCCGGTTTCTCTGGCGTCAGAGAAAGGCCTCTTTTTTTTCGTGAGGGTCTCCGTAACGTTTTTTCCTGTTACACACTACTGAACTCAGCAGCTCATCTTTCAGAAGGAAGAAGTGAAGGAAGGACGTGGCTCTACCTCCGGTCAGCTTTGCTCAGGTGTAGTTTGTGGTGTGTCCTGGAGGTCATTTATCTGCCTTACTCCAGAGAGAAGACCTTTCTCCAGCACAGATGCGTATGAGGGAGGTGGACGAACTCGAGTGTTTCTCAATTGTGCAAGCTGCGTTTTTACTTTATTTCTATGTTTCTGTGAACTCTAATCAGAAGCGGCTTGTCAACCCGAAGCCATCAGCGGACTAATCAAACACTCCTCAATCATGTAAAATGGTCTTAATAAAGTACATGTCATAAATGACTGTCTGCTGGCTTTTTTTGTCTTCTGTTACTTTTGGATTGGGTTTTTCTATATTTATAACATAAATGATGATATATGATAACACACTAAAAAAATTCCATAATTTTAATTTTTTTTCAGCAGCTGGGGTGCCTAAAAAAAAAACGTACAATAACAGCCATTAAATTACAGAAATTTCCTTAAATTTAAATGATCTGTAAATTAACGTCTGTTATTTTACGGTAAATTTCTGTAATTTAATGGCTGTTATTTTTCCAGTAAATTTCTGTAAATTAACGTTTTTTATGGTAAATTTCTGTAAATTAACGTCTGTTATTATATGTTAAATTTCTGTAATTTAATGGCTGTTATTTTATAGTAAGTTTCTGTAAATTAACGGCTATTATTTTTCGGTAAATTTCTATAATTTAACAACTTCTTTTTCTGTAAATTTCTGTAAATTAGGGTCTGTTATTTTATGGTAAATTTCTGTAATTTAACAGCTGTTATTTTACGGTAAATTTCTGTAATTTAACGGCTGTTATTTTACGGTAAGTTTCTGTAAATTAACGGTAGTTATTTTTCGGTAAATTTCTGTAATTTAATGGCGGTTATTTTTCCAGTAAATTTCTGTAAATTAACGTGTTATTTTATGGTATTTTTTTGTAAATTAACGTCTGTTATCATAGGGTAAATTTCTGTAATTTAATGGCTGTTATTTTTCAGTAAATTTCTGTAATTTAATGGCTGTTATTTTATGGTAAATTTCTGTAATTTAACAGCTGTTATTTTACGGTAAATTTCTGTAATTTAACGGCTGTTATTTTACGGTAAGTTTCTGTAAATTAACGGTAGTTATTTTTCGGTAAATTTCTGTAATTTAATGGCTGTTATTTCTGCAGTAAATTTCTGTAAATTAAGGTGTTATTTTATGGTATTTTTTTGTAAATTAACGTCTGTTATTATAGGGTAAATTTCTGTAATTTAATGGCTGTTATTTTATGGTAAGTTTCTGTAAATTAACGGCTATTATTTTTCGGTAACTTTCTGTAATTTAACAAATTATTTTTCGGTAAATTAAGTTTCTGTAAATTAACGATTGTTAATTTTTTGTAAATTTCTGTAATTTAATGACTGTTATTTTATGGTAAGTTTCTGTAATTTAACAGCTGTTATTTAACCAGCTGCCATGAAAAAAAGTAAAATAACATATTTTTTTTTTTTTACAGTGCAGGGTATCTGTAGGGTCTTAAAGTCTTAAAATGTCTTAAATCTCAAAAGCTAAATTTTAGGCCTTTAAAAGTCCTAAAGCTACTGAAATATTGTGTTGTAGGTCTTAAATCTTCCTTGTATAGCTTCCCAATCTGGCAATTAACACCCATACAATTACTAACAATCCATCTCAATAAAACTTAACTTTTTATTTAAAGATAGCATTTAATTACTTTTTTTGCAGTAACATTTGCTTAAAAGTTCCTTTATTTACTGCTGAGGATACTGACCTGACCTATATTTTTATTATTAAATTATTATTATTGTAGACTGAAGTAATCGACAGCTATGCTTTGTTTTATTCTTGTTAAGGGTTATAGGGTTTGTGAATGAATATGTTTGAAAATTATTTTAAAAATAATCTAACAAAAATTATGATTATTGTTTTATTAAATTTTAATCATTTTTTCATAGGGCAAGTGAAATTTTTTTCTAACTGGGTTATTTGGAAAAACACCCTTAGCATTTAGCTCTGTATACGTCTAAAATTTCATTTATAATGGTCTAAAATTTCTTAAATTTAACTTGGTGAAACCTGCAGAAACCCTGGATAATAACGACTGCTTGGATTACAGTAGCTTTGATGGTCATCATACAATGTAAAAATAAATCTTGGTTTCACACAATTCCTTTGTGTTGTCCCAACATATATCAATTAAGTTAACTTGATTGTTTTTACAAATTTAGGTGGATTGAACATAAAACAATTAGGTAATGCCCAGTAAGCTTAAGAATTGTTGTTTTAACTCATTTTAAATTTGTAGTTTAAATAAGCAACAAAAGTCATTTTTGAGTGTATAATATTTGTTGCTTTGACAATTTTAAATAAAATCATTTTATTATGATAAATACTTATTTTACCGCTCAGCAGCATTAACTAAATAGTAATATATTTATTTCAGTTAGTGCATTCATGTGTTCATGTATATTTCTTTGGCTATCAAGTAAAAACTTTGTTTTAATGAATAGTAATAAGTAGCCCACCTATTTTACAGTATAGTCGACATTTGAAATGGAACATCACATTTCATTGGTTGTCCTAAAATTATTAAACATTCATTGTTGTCTTAGAACAATTTTTTTTTAACTTGTTTTATCCATTTTTTAAATGTTGACTATATATACCTTTTCAAATGGGTAATATGAATATAATTAGTTATACAGTAATTTTTATTATATTTATTATTTTAAATGTTTATTATATTAGATTATTCATTCATTTTCCTTCGGCTTCCCTTTATTCATCAGGGGTTGCCTTTTACACAGCGGATGCCTTTCTAGCTGCAACCTAGTACAGGGAAACACTCATACACTCTCACATGCACACATACATACAGCCAATTTAGTTTATTTAAATCACCTATACCTATATACATGTCTTTGAACTGTGGGGGAAACTGGAGCACCCAGAGGAAAACCACGCGAACATGGGGAGAACATGCAAACTCCATACAGAAATGCCAACTGACCCAGTCGGGACTCGAACCAGCTACCTTTTTGTTGTGAGGCGACAGTGCTGCTAACCACTGAGCCACCGTGTCGCCTATATTAGATTATACTTTTATCAATTTTATTATTTACAGTACAAAAATAAAATAATGGGAGATTGTATGAAACGTTGCTTTTAAATATTCAAACTGCTGTGTAGCTCAGTATTTTATATTAAAATGTAAGTTTATGGTGTTCGATAGGTGAGTGAATTTATTGTTTTTAGTATTGAATGAATGCGTTGGAGGGTTTATTAAACGCCTGAATGAATTATAATGTACTGTAATTATTATTGTTGTTTTAGTATAATTCGTCGATAATTCAGTGGAAATGTTATTGAAAGTCGTGGAAACACTGGTCAAACAATAGGAACCAAAAACAGTCATGTATTTTATCACAGGCCATGACGTTTTTTTGAAATGAATAAATGATACGCTGAAATGGTTTGATGTTTTTACGATTCATTATTAAATTGTATTGGTTAAAATTCTGAACAAGCTTTAAATGTGTAAAAAAAAATAGTTCCGTTTTGGCTGTCTGACCGTGTCGTCATGAAGGAATCAATTGGCTAAATCATTTTAGCAGCTAATTTTTCCTACAGTGTACCTCCGGTGGTTAATCATATTCATTACGGTTTGAACAACTCGCTATTGTTTTCTAACAAAGTTCTCTAGAAATGAGTGGGAAGTCTAGTTTCCGTGAGTCAGACTATGAGATGAAATCAGCTATCAAAACACACACTAGAGGGCGCTGTGACTCTTCAACAAAAACCTCTATTCATTATTCAGAAGGCTCGCCTCATTTATCAGATTTAACACTAATTCCTGCATAATAGCGCGCTGTTCTTTTATATCCCTTCTTAGTCCATGTAAGAAATAATGAGATGGCTCATGCTCTATTCATTTTACAAAATGATTGCATTATAAGTTACAGGCCTACTGCTGTACAGCAAAACGTGATTCATCATCTGTAGTTTTTTTTAATCTTCCACACAATTAAACCACGCCACGCTTTTGTTAAAGAACACAGTTTATATTTAACAATGACAATCGTGAGATAAATAAAAATGTACATATAATACAACAGAAAAGGGCAAAGTTTTAAAAAAATCGTAACCCTCTTGAATGATATTGCCATGAGACAATAACATCTCACAAGTACAGTAAAAAGTATTGCATTCATCTCATCAGTGATTGACAGACAAACATCTAAAGAATTTGCCAAAAGAAAGTGCTATAAAAGGTGCCCACACAATCTTATAAATAGAAGTACCACATTATACCATCTGCTATGTTTTCTCTTTTCCTCTCAGAGCTTCTCAAAGGCGGAAATATTACAAAAAAAACATCCCATGACCAGCTTCCAGTGTAAAAAGCTTCAGTGTTTACACTCTTCCTTTTAAGTAGACTTATTAATGAGAACATTCCATGTGGAAGTCATTGTCAATAAGGCATACAGCAGAAATAATTCAAAATCTCCTCAGTACAAGTTGGCAAAGGAAATTTTGATCTGAAAAATCAGACGTTTAAAATCATGATCACACAATATAATGAAAAAAAAAATCATACAGTGCTTTGGTGGTGACTGGGAGGAAGGAGAATCAGGTTATTGCTCTGATCTGACAGGAACGGACTGGTATTGCAGACTGAAAGGCGATGGAGCCGGTTTGAGCAAAATCGTCTGTGTACCTTCTCTGAACAAGGCACTGACAATGCAAAACTCGACAAAAAGACACTTCCCGTCAAAAGTCTGTCTCTATTAAAGGAGTTCAAGAAAATCGTCCAGAGAGGAAGTGAAAAAAATGGGTAGTCAACAGACAGACCTCCGACATTTGAGTCCCGCCTCTGCCGCCAATGTTTTTGGAAGTGGAAATGAAAAGATGTGCCGTCCACACAGGATATTATGACTTTATATTAAAGGAACACCCCACTTTATTTTGGAAAAGGCTATTTTAAAAAGTCACCTAGAGTTGAACAGTTGAGTTTTACCGTTTTTGAATCCATTCAGGACTTTTAGCTTAGCTTAGCATAAATCATTGAATCGGATTAGACCATTAGCATCTCAATTTAATAAAAAAAAAAGTTTAGGTGATTTTCCTATTTAGTGCTTGACCCTTCAGATTAATCAAATAGAAAATAGCAACTTTCACTTTTTTGAAATTGAGCGAAATGCTAATGGTCTAATCTGATTCAATGATTTATGCTAAGCTATGATAAAAGTGTTCTTTCCAAACTCCAAGATCGGCTGAATGGATAAAAAAAAAAAAAATGGAAAAATCAACTGTTGAACTCTATTGTGTATTGTCTATTGAGTGTTCCTTTAAGATGGAACTTCCGTGTGATTGTGCCGAGTGAAGAACGTTAAAAGAAACGCGCCCTTACTAGTGTGCATGTGCAGTTTTTTAATGATTTAGAGTCTCATCGTGTATCAGCAACTCGGCGAGGTTGTGATGGGACTCTGTAAGTATGTGAGGCTGCCGGGCTGGTTGTGGGTCACCACTGACATTGGGAAGCTGAAGATAAAGGGGGACGTCGGGGTGGAGGAAGACTTTGGGCCGAGGCTGGCGGAAGGACTGGCGGCCTCGACAGAGCAGGACGTTGCGAGCACCTGAGACTCGAACTGCAGGAGTTGACCCATAAAGCTGAAGTTTGGGGAGATGATGCTGCGCCGCTGCTTGACGAACTCGAAGGCCTCCTCCAGACGCACCCGCTTCTTCTTCATCAGGTACGCCAGGCAGATGGTGGCAGAGCGAGAGATGCCAGCCTGACAGTGAACCAGGACACGGCCGTTGGAATCCTTGACGGAGTCTGAGGGAAGAGAGGAGAGTTTGGTTGAAGTACAGATAAAGATCAGAAATGAGTCATGGAATACTGCATAGACAGACCAGCTGACGCATGCAACATTCTGATGCAGATCCATCTAAAAGTCACGGTAAACACTCTGTTTTATGTGTATATTATTATTTTTCATTATTATAAATGAATTAATTTAAAATTAAGATTAGGGTGACACGGTGGCTCAGTGGTTAGCACGAGTTAGAAGGTCACTGGTTCGAGTCCCGGCTGGGTCAGTTGACATTTCTGTGTGGAGTTTGCATGTTCTTCTTGTGTTTATGTGGGTTTCCTCCGGGTGCTCCAGTTTCCCCCATAGTCCAAAGATATGTGCTATAGGTGAATTGAATATACTAAATTGGCCATAGTGTATGTGTTTGGGTGTTTTCCAGTACTGGGTTGTGGCTGGAAGGGCATCCGCTGTGTAAAACATATGCTGAATAAGTTGGTGGTTCATTCCGCTGTGGTGACCCCTAATGAATAAAGGGACTAAGCAGAGGGAAAATGAATGAAAATTAAGATTATTAAATATTAATAAAATACTAATTACAGATTTATTATTATTATTAATATTATTATTAATAATTATAAATAATATTAAATATTAATAATATTATAAACTTTTAGTAATAAATTTTTTTATAAATTATTTTTATTTTTATTATTAATAATAATATAATATAATAACAATAATAAATTATAAACAATTAATTATAACTGATATGTATTTAATCATATTAATATTATAAACGTTTAGTAATAAATACTATTAATTAGAAAATTATTATGATTATTTTCATTAATTATAATAATAATAATAATAAAATAATAATAATAAATCATTATTTCAAAATCTAATGCTGTTTTTTAAAGTAAATTGTTTTTTTAAATTTGAGACAGACATCATTGAAAGTAAAAGGGAGGCATTTGCTAATTCACTGCTGATATGATCAGTAAGTCATGATGCCAACATATTAAATGGGGTTGATCATTTTCAACCAATTCGAGTTATACAAGGTTATACTGTCATTCTTAAATAATATTAATTAACATCTATTTGTTTATTCATTCAAATCATTTCATGTTAATCTTTAGGTACACACTGTCATATAATTTCACTGCATAAAGTATTATTCATTTTGAGAAAGACATCAATGATTTAAAAGAGAGGTGTGTGTTATTTAAAAACTACTGGGAGATTCATTCAGCGAACAATTCGTCAATTAGTAAACACTCTTTGTGAATTATTAATTAAAAACTTAGAGCTCCGCACATGGCATCTATATGGAAAAGAAAACATATATTGCATCCCTACTGATATGTCAGTACATTTTGCGAATGCATTTCAAAACATGCAAATAGTAATCATGCTATAAAAATTTGTTCCCTTGTTGTAGCCAAATTAGTTAAGCGTGGCCACAGTTTAACAATGCCAGAGAATTCATTCTTAATTCATGTTATACATTTTCCACATGTCATGTGCAAGGCTCCATCATACAGTAATAGCACAGGCTCAAATAACTCATTTTTCCTGACTTGAAGAATATCGGTCATGGCATAGGGTGTGTTTGATTTTGCATGCAGCTCTCGAATGAACCTCATTGTCAAAAATATTGTCCTTATTGTATTTCACATCACAATCAGTTGGTAATTATTGGATATTTGCACTTTAACATCATCAAACATGTGCCTTTGTCAAATAGTGCATGACTGGAGATTGTAACTGAAATTCATCTCAAGTGTTTGGATATTCAGCTGATGTTTGATGGTCTGATTCATTCCTTTGTCTCTAACGTTACAAAAAAAATCCATCCAATCGGACAAGAAAATATCTATTAAAAACAAGTCAACCAACCAATATAAATTAATATCAGTTCAGTATAAAAGCTACGTATTTTTAAAATATAACACAAAAATTGAAAAGACATTAAAATATAAAATAAATACAAATATTCTTTGCTAGTTTTCCAGTTTTCTACACCCTCACCTTATTGTGTGTCATCACCACAACCACTCGAAATGGCCCAAAATAAGGACAATGCATTTCTAGAAATACATGAATTACACATTCACCCACTACTTACAGTCACAGTTGGACAGCAAACACCCAAGTGAAACAGTCTGGACTGGATTTTCACACAGACATCTCCTTCTATTTCTAACAACCTGCTAATTAACCAAAAAATGGCATGTGCATGGGACGAAGAGAGACCAACCACATTTAGCAAAATAGATCATTTGACTGCCTCCATATATGCCTTACACACCCAGATGTGAGGCAACTCCAGTATCAAGGCACCCCTGAATGGAGGATGAGTCAGACTCCGGTCCCTAAGCTCTGCACTCTGACGCATACACACACACACACACACACACCTAGGATGGTGCGATCAAATGCGGCAAGCCTACTTGGGGGCCTTGCTTTAGTGCAGAGGATGCTGAGCTGAAATTGGATATACAGGATCCCCACACACCCCCGCCCTTCTTCAGTCACGGAAACCCTTTCATGAGGAGGACCCACCCATACCGCAACATTCAGCCCGAAGTTTTTTGCACGTATGACACATGGATTTTTTCCACCATTGTGTTTAACGGACTCTAACGTCAAACAAAAGCTTCCAAGATGACCAGGATGAGCCGTTGAAATGGATGCAAGACTAAATTAGAAGGGGGTCACTGTTGCAAATCTCTGCAATGCAGATCAATGTTTTTAATTGCTGATGAAGTGCATGTCATTTGCAGAGTTAACCACTACCCTAATTATCTAAGTGGTAAACCAATTGATTATAATATAATACAACATTTATAAACCTTTATTGTATTCATTTATTGCTAATGTTTTGAACTAAGCATTGATTTGACATTTCATTCAAGTAAAAGCATAAGAAACAAGCTTACCTATGAATTCGATGGCTTCGATAAACCAGGAGCTGATGTCCTCTTTATGGTTGTCTTCCACCGGGATACACTTGTACTGATAGTCTTCTTCGAAATGATTAGGACAGTTAGAAGATACATTCAAAAGGGCAGAAATGCCCATACGATCCAGCATATCCTTTTTAGACGCGTGGAGAGCACTGCCAAGAAACAAAAAGGGGAGGATTTCCACGGGACCACCCTGCAATAAAGAAGTGACCAAACAAAATTAGTACATAATAATAATAATAATAGTAATAAACATTAAAAATGTATAATTAATATAACAACAGCCACCATATTTCCATATAGTCCATATTCTTAAAAATAAATAACAATGATAATAATAGTTTATTATTGTTGTCGATAAAATAACAATAATAATAAACATTAAAATAAAATATAACAACAGCTGCCATATTTCCATATAGTCCATATTCTTACAGATATATATCAATAATAATAATATTTTATTATTAATGTTGATAAAATAAAAATAATAAACATTAAAATAAAATATTAATAATTAATAACAGCCACCATATTTCCATATAGTCCATATTCTAAAAATAAATAACATTATTAATAATAATTTAAAAAATAAAATAATAATAATATTTGTCGTTGTTGTTGTTGATATATAATAATAATAATAATAAACATTAAAATAAAATATAAAAAATTAATAATATAAAAGCCACCATATTTCCATATAGCACATTAATAATAATAATAATAACAAATAATTGTTGATAAATTACAATAATAATAATAATCATAATAATAATTATTATTATTATTATAGCGATCATCATCATCATAAATATGTATTGTGCATTATAATAAATGCATTTAGCAGTTTAATTTCATTTACATTTTAAAATATCTATTCTCAATTAATCAGCATTTGTAAAGCGCTTAGATTAAAACATCAGGCCACTCAAACCTCTATCAGCTATAAAAAAGGTCACTCTAATAACGTCCAGTTTATTTATCTGGGCGATGCGTATTGATTTGCCCCACTGTTATGTCATTGGCGGCCTGCTAACAAGCTGTAGAGGCAGGAAATGATCGATGTGGGAATCAACACTGCAGCGTCTGACACAGTACACCCTCTATCACAGAGGAAAGGCCGGACGGACACTCTCTAAAGCACTGCTATATCAGCCGGAAAGAGCAGCGGATGACAAGCAGTCGACAGGACGTTTAATGTTACACAATGCTGGCATTAGCTGATCTCAGAGTATCCAGTGCTGCTTGTGTATTTACCTGGTCGTGTTGAGGAGTCGCGCAGGACAGGCAGCTGCTCTCCATACTGGACTGAGAACTGGACACGGACAGTGTTCTGGTTTTCAAACAGTAGTCTGGATATTGTGTGGAAAATCTGTCGTAGCCTCCTGTAAAAGTGGAAAATGTGTGTCATTAATTTGATTTTAAAATGCACCTTTAACCTTTATATTACTCAAATACTGGATTATTTATGTAATTGAATATTATGTTTTTATAGTATTATACAATTATAATGATTATAAATTCAGTTTTTTTATCATGATGCGTTACATTTGTCTTGATAAAAAGTTTGATTATACTTGATTAATATTTTATGCATTTTCTGTTTTCTGCCTCAGTTTTACTGGAATTAGATGATTCATTTTATTTTAAATGAGGTCACAGAGGTTGTGTTTAGATATTACACTGAAAAAAACAGTCATTGACAAGATAGCACAATTTCTAAATAACAAGAACACAATGTTAGAGCAGTAAATGACTGATCTCTTGTAACATTTTGTACCCGTGATAATATATAACTCATTTCCGGCATCCAGGCCCTCTCTTTACAAACAAGCCACACGTTTAGGGGGTTTTGAATGCAAAACGTACACCGTTTGCCATATTATAATTCATTGCAAAAGGCCTACATTTCTAAAATGCAAGAATCTTCTCACATATGGTGTATTAAACAGATGGCTTGTCTCTATAAAAATGAGTAACAGATGAAAATATTGTTGTTTTGCAGAACCCAAGAACATTTCTTTCTAATACCAGAGGTCAAGCTGGAACATGTTAGCTGGTCAACCAGCGAATGACCAGCCTGGACCAGCTTAGACCAGCTAACATGTTTCCAAAAACAGCTACCAGCCTACCTTAAGCTGGATTTTCCAACGGGGAATATTACATCATTGTCTATCTATATATCTGAGCGGAAATATTCCACTATTTCAGATAGTAGTTTCATCAAGAAACAAAAGAATAAAACAATTATGATTTTTAAAAGACGTACCTTTCAGCAGATAGACTTCCGTGCTAAAAGTATCCCTACACAGCGCGTTGTGTACCAGTGTGATTGTGCTGTCGTCTTTCATGGTGTTTGTATCGGAGCTCCGCTCGTCGTACAGGATCACGGCGGAGTAAAGCCCCGATTTCAAGCGGCTTCTCGCTTCATCGTCTCCGGACAAAATCTGGTCCAAACTCACGGAGCCTTTCGCTCGCCTCCGAACGATCGTGTTACAACGAATATTAACGGCACCGCGGAGATGTCCGGCGCTGAACGCCAGGAACGACCTGCAATCCAAAAGCAGACATTTCGCGCCGTCGTCCTTCATCAGCCTCTTCAAAACGCTGCAGTCCATTTCGCAAAGTTCGTCCATTGTGACCATTTTCCTCCTCCGACGGGGACTGGTCACGGTCAAAAGGTGTTTTAATTTCTACAAAACGTCAAATCCAAGCGCTGTCAGTGCGCGGTGTGATGTTGTGTTACCCTCCGGAGAGCTTTACTACCACGGGCAGTTCTCTTTCCGTTTTATGAATGGGCTTCAGACGCGCGCTCCATAAAAGGACCGCGACGTCACAATGGAGATGACGTCAGCTACGAGCTCCATTCATTAGGCGCTCTTCATTCATAAGAGTCAGCGGCGATCGATGGTGACCGCCGTCACCTTCCAGTCACCATTTCAGCCATCAAAATGTGTCTTTTGACATGGACAGATAGATTCAATTAAATCTGAATGACATCTAAGGGAACAACATATGAAAAGAAGACGAGCAAATCAAGCGGTCAACCGTGTATAGGCTAGAGTGCACAGTTTGAATTTGATGTAAACTATTATTTATTGTTAAATATACAACACGTGTATTTATATGTATCGATAGCAAATGTGTATATAATATAAGTTGATTTAACACATATTTATATATGTATTGTAAATATATATTTATGGATTATCTTATATATTAAAGTATAAATAAATCTATAAATTTTTTGTAGTTTAAAATAAAAGATTATTGAAAAAAGGCATATTCCCACAATTCCCTGCGCGATTCATCACGTTTTGTTTACATTACTGAGAACGGCTAGGTAACGTTAGGTACATCAACATTTTTTTTTTTGTTATCATGTCTATTTAAATGATTCAAGTTTTATTTTATGTTGTTTAATTAATGCTGACTACTTAGCGTGGCTATCTTGAATTTGTTTTGTGAGGTTACCCTAATATATACGGTTTGTTTGTTTGTTTGTTTTGAATGAAAGGTGTATGAGGGTCCATTTTAGAAGAATTCTACACACATAATGGCGCTTCTGCTGTGGACAAATACGCTTTACAGTAAACAAGAAACGGTAAGACTTCATTTCTCAAATGTCACGACTTGAAAGCCATTCCTCACAATAATATTTGAAGGCCCTTATTCATTTTCCGAATATTTCAAATTTTCTGGACACTGCAGACTTTAAGTAATTGGTATGCACATATTTCATATAGGCTACTGTTTGTAACTGTAAACTATATAGTCACCAAACTGCCATTTAATTGATTTTGTAAATTAATTTTATTATTTGCTTTATAAGATAGATTATATTATACATACATTATATCAGGGATGCCCAAACTAGGGCTCGTGGGCTCCTTTGATTTGGCCCGCTATCTCATCTGAGAAGAGAGGAAGAGTGATGGGCATGGTTTAGAGATTGTCATTTCAAATCTAATGTAACCTTTTGTTTGTTTCCTTTATTGTTAAAAGCTAACTGAAATTAAATGTTTCAATTAAAAGGTGTAAATTAATCAGATTTAGTTGAAACGTACATGCCGTCACCAGACAGATATGGACAAATCAAGCCAAAGGCAGAGTTTGCTTGACTAGTATTCACTATTAAACTCCACTGTGTTATAAATGTGATTGTTTATGTTTTTATTGCAATGAGTTATGGTTTTAAATGTTATACTGAATTAATTAATATTATTTAAAGTAATGTTTTATTTTAACTTTTAAATCTTATGAAATAAATTAGGAAATTACCCATAGCAACTTTAATGTAATATAGCTTGGTAAATTTACTTCAGCCCATGGCTCTCAATTATGATATCTGGCTTTTTGGCCCTTTATACGAAAAAGTTTGGGCACCCCTGCATAGGGTTGCACAGTTTACCGGTACTATGGTAGTATCGCGATACTATGGCTCCAAAATACTGGCAGTGTTACTGTAGTTTGCAAACGGTAGTATCGTCATTAATGGTCTATCTTCAATAGATAATGTTGGATGTAGAAAAGTCACTAACATGCTCACACGTTTTTGTAACAATAGATCATTTTATTTGAATAGTCTGTGGAGCCCTTTAAGGCTGCAAGTTTTTTGATGTTTTCTAATGTTTCAAACGCACCTCTGAATCAGTTCATTTCTGTTCACCTCAATATGATTTAGTAGCTACAACAACCGCGACAAATTCTTAAAAAGAACGACTCACAAAGTGAAATTTTGAATTACTTTGGATTGTTATCTGATAAAACTGAAAAAAAAAACAATAGATGAAAAACCCAAAATAGCAACAGGAAACATTTAAACATTTTTTGACTACTTCATATAGCCTAATAGTGTTGGAAAAATGCTCTTTCTGAACAAATTTAATTTGGTATAATTTGTATCTTTATTTTAATGTGTTTTTGTTGGTCAGTTATCTACAAAATAATCAAAAAGAATAAATACATTTTAGGTGAAGTGACATGCATATATCACTTTTTTCAATCATAAGGGAATTATGAATTAAATTCAAGACCTATTATAACATGTAAAATATAGTATTTCTGACAATTTATTTATAATTTTAGTTATGAATTACAGTATAGCAATACTATTTGGTATCATGATACATTAGATGGTATAGTATCGTAAGATGAATTAACGGTATCACGACAACCCTAACCCTGCGTTATATTATTATATATATTATATATAAGAAAATACATAGCTTAGATTTAACAATCAATTATAAACACAACGCGCATCCAATACATGTATATTAGATATAATTATAATAATTACACTGTGTTGATTAATTATACGATTGCTTTATTTGCTTGTCATCTTGTCATGGATCTATCATCCAGTTTCATTTGTTCTCTTTCCTTAGTCACTAAACTGCCATCCTGTAATTTATATTTTAACCGATAATGTCCTGGCAAATTGATCTCGAGTCTTTTATTGCTGTGTGTAAAGAGTTAATTATTGTTGTGATTAATTATCATTTCCATACAGGGGGCTTTGGGAACCTGTCTGATTTGATGGGGGCATGAGGGTCAGTTCTTTATTGACTCATGAGATTAAGAAAGCCCCCTAGTTAATTAGTTAACATGGTTAATGACAAAGAAAAACCTCCAAGTGTTAAGCTTCTTCTGGTGGGGTTTACATATTAGAGATGTTATCTTTGACATGGAATAAACATCTGTTAATCATCCAATTAAAAAATGTATATATTATATAAATTTATTATACTGTATATCACCATATTACATTGTTACATTTCATTTTACCATGTACTTTGTGTATAAAACTATAAATTGCATGCATCTCCATGTGTGAATTTGAAGGAATGGTTTTGCATTTTAAAACATGCAGTGTTTTCGTTTCCTCCGGATCTCGTATATACAATATTTGCATGAGTTAACACAAGCTTGTCCATGAGACTCCTATATTTGCATAGTGCTTTGCCATCATTGCTTCAGTCGAGCACAGAAGGGAAGGTTCTGAAGCCAATACAAGTGTTAATGTTATCATATGACACATCCACCCTTCCCCCCTGCGTGGCTTTGAGCTCATTTGTGACTGAACACAATTCATTTACACTGTCTGAACTCAAACTGTGGATTGTTATAGAAGTTAATTTAGTCTAGTCGCTTTATTAATGTGCCCAGGTGCTAAATGGAATATATTTTTTACTGTTGTTTTGTCCATGTCACAAAGAATAGTACACTCTAAAAAAATACTGGTTGCTCTACATTTTTAAGCTGAATCCATTTAACCTTACGAGTTATTTGAATAAAATATTATATTAAACTGACTTAAAACAGCTGACGCAACTTATAAAATGAAGTTAGAACATGATTAACTTAGTTTAATAAGTTAAAATTAACAAAAAAAACATATAATATATCATATAATTTTTTACAGTGTATGGACCATAGACACATTTTAAAGTTAGATGATAGGTCTAACATGTGTAGACCAGGGTTTTTCAGGAGTATTTTATTATGTGTTAAGATTATTTATGACGAGTGGCACCTTTTGAAAAACTTTCCTACAGTTTGCATGGAAGAATTTATTTATTTTTTGATAAATGGGGACATTTTTTAAATTTATGTGACTGACAATGCTAGCAAACATGTAACGAGGCATAAAATAATAATTAAGGCTATGATATTGACAACACCCTCTTTTTTTGTATGTGTTTTGGTTTGGTTTATTTAATCAATTTCTATGTTATTTATTTATTGTATTCATTTATTTTAAATGGTTCTGCTTTTATGTTAATGCTCTGTATTTGATATTCATCCTTAGAAAATCCAGTTAGAAAATTAATAAAAAGTTCAAACCATTACAATTGTATTTATAATGATTGTATAATTTGCTGATTTCTTTCTATTGTTGTGGTTTAATTCTGCTAAAAAAATATTTAGTTCCAATAAATTATTTATTTTGATTGTAAGGATACCAAAAATGAATAAAAAGCCAGTTAATATTTTAGATTTGGTATTTATTAAATGCACATGTGAATTTCAAAAACAAATTGTTTTATAAGTTAAAAATAATTCAAATGTTGTAATATAATATAATAATTAAATAATCACTATTAATTTTACACTTACAGTTTACTGAATTTGACGTTATATTTAAGTGTGATGAAAATTGATATAAAAACTTTGCTTTAATAAAATGTAATTATATATCAGTTTTCCTGCGGCTTAGTCCCTTATTTATCAAGGGTGGCCATAGCGGAATGAACCGCCAACCATCCGACATATGTTTCGTGCAGCGGATGCCCTTCCAGTCTCAACCCAGCACTGGGAAAATTTTTTTTATTAATAGTTGTTAATCATTTATTATAAATTGTCAATTAATCATTAATTTCCCTTCGGCTTAGACCCTTTTTTTTATCAAGGGTCGCCACAGCAGAATGAACCATCAATTATTCTGACCTAGGTTTTGCACAGTGGATGCCCTTCCAGCCGCAACCCAGTACTGGGAAAAAAAATGTAATTATTAGTTGTTAATCATTTATTATATATTGTCAATATTTCATTCATTTTCCTTCGGCTTAGTCTCTGATTTATCAGAGGATGCCACAGCGGAATGAACCGCCAACTATTCCAGCATATGTTTTACACAGCCGATGCCCTTTCAGCAGCAACCCAGTACTGATAAAAAAATATAACTATAAATCGTCAATTTATTTTCACAGTTCAAAAATGAACAACAAAAAGGAAACATCTAATATTCCATGCCTCAGCATATTTAGCTGGTTCGAGACACATAATCCCTGCTCTAGACAGTGCATAATCTCTTTATATGAGTTATGAATGACTGAGAGTATAAAAGGAGCTTCTTCTGACTCCTGGAGTAGCCATGTGGCCCTGTCTCCATGGCAGCTCAGTGCACGTGTGCAGAGCTCTGCTCTCTCTCACGGGCACTACGGGTAAATCATAGCTGTCATAGCAACCCAAGAAACTGCCAGAGGATGATGTGGTGCGCAGGGGAGGAGCGATTGACGTCAAACCCACCACCACCACCACCACCTCTGTGATCTGTGTTTATGTCTGAGGATTGATAGCGGGCTTGCAGAGAGGCGGATTGCATGCATGCTCTTACAGTATGGCATCATGTTCTGGGTGTTATAGCGATGCACATGTAGTACTGTTCCTTCTCATCTGACAAACAGGAAGCGGTTCGGTCCTGGGGTATGAAACATGAGTCACTGGCTTCAACACGGTTAGTCTCATTATACTGGTCCCGCCCAAGAGTCATGTGCTCTCTGCCTCCAGTTCAGTCATTAAACATACATACCCAGCACATTCAAGCCATTTAGCCATTTCCTGTGAGGTACATGGGAAGATGGTCTCTTGAGAAAGCCTTGTCAGCTCGGAGACCATCACTTGTGCAAGGCTGTGGGTGCTTTTTTTTGGGGCGTGCGAAAAAATGTTCATTGTTTGCAAGGATGCAAACTGTTTATGTTGGTATAATTTGAGACTTGTAAGTGACAGAAAATAAGGGCCAAAATGTTTAAAATCAACAATATATGATATAAAGGATGGGATTCTTAATTAATTTAAAAGCCGTAAGGGTTTATTTGGTTATCCAGCGGCACACTGGAAAAATTGATTTTAAATGTAACAGAATTTTTTTTTTTTAAATGGTACAGTAAAGTCTGTAACCTGGTTAACAGTAGGGCTGTGCGATTAATCGAAATCATTTCGCAATCGCAGTTTGAAACGTTGTGATTAGTTAATCGCAAGAGGCTGTGATATGAAATATATATATATACTTATTTATATATTTATATATTTATTTATATACATATATATATATATATATATATGCATTATTTAATTTCCCCCGCCCAGAGCAAATGCATGACTGAGCATGTTTTCGTTCTACCCAATCAGAATTGCACAACCAAACAATGCGGAATGCCTACAATTAAAAAAAAAAAAGAAAACAAACAAGAAAACACGAACAAGTGGGATAATCATGTCTGCTGCTTCAGAAGCATTAATAGATGAATTAATATCACAGAAAGACAGCACTGGTAATATGGGAATACTTTGGTTTCAAAGTCACAGAACAAAAACATGTAATTTTTAAGAATGAATTTTTAAGAATGTCAAACAACTTGACTACAAAATTAAATCGCAAATCAAATCGCAACATCTGTCAAAAAAATCGCAATTAGATATTTTCCCCAAATTGCACAGCTCTAGTTAACAGTAAGCTGCCTTATTATAAATGGTAAATAACTGTAAATTTTTTTGTTGACAAAAGGATCTTTTTAGTTATCTTCTCATCAGTTATGTGCTAATGTAGTTATATGTTACATCAATTGTGGATAAATAATGTTTATTGCATTATGTTGTGTGAATAACACTGAGCGCCTTCGGTATATTATGTTTTTCCAGCTCGTGGAAAAAAATGTTTGTGATGAGATTGGTTCATCATATGACTTTCTCATCACCACCTACTTTTGGTTGTATTTTTGTCTGTGTAACAAAAGTGCAGCTTGTAGATATACTTCAAAACATTGGTGTATAACACTAAACTAATGAAATACAGTAATTTATCATAAAAACATGACATTTATTTTTTGGTTTCTACTTATTTTTTGTGGTAAATGTCTGGGAACTACAGCTGCCAGTTTTTTTTTTTTGCACATTTTTCAATTCTTTTTTTTAGTGCACTGTACAAAAGCATACTTTTTTATTTGGAAAAATATTTTAGATTATTTCACCCAATTTTGGGTAAAATATGGACAAATCATCTGCTGGTTTTTATTGTAAATGAAGGACAAATTTAATGGTACATTTGGTTTTGTCCATATTTGACTCATTTTGGGTCAAAATAACCCAGTATGTAAATGTCACAAATATATATTATAAAGGGGTACACACACATTAATTAAATGTAATATTTTGGCCTTGTTTACACCTGGTACACTCTTAAAAAAGCATTTTTAATTATTTCAAGTTAAAATTTTAAACCCAATGGTTGAGGTTATTTCTATTTGATCAAACCAGCATTTTTTTTGTGTATTAAATGGATAGTTCACCCAAAATGAAAATTCTGTCATCGTTTACTCACCATTTACTGACTCAAACCTATTTAATTTTCTTTGATTTGCACAAAAGAAGATATTTTGGAAAATGCTACTGTAGTTGGCAGGGACACATTGACTTTTTATAGTCATATTTTCCATTTATAGTATTTTTTCCTACAATTGAAGTTGGTGGGTTCCAGCATTGTTCAGAAGATCTTCTTTTGTGTTCAACAAAAGAAAGTAACTCATAAAGGTTAAAAACCACAGGATGAGTACACGATGATGTAATGATAATTTTTGGGTAAACTATGCATTTAAGAGTGTTATCGTTAGTCTGATGACAATAAAGTATATGTAAATGTGGCGTGGAAGTTAAGAGCTTGTCCAATTTCAACAACTTCCAGACTTTTCGAAAGACAATTTGACCAGATTTGTTAACACGTGCATGGGGTTAAATGCATTTAAATAGTGACAAAAGACACTTTAACAAATCAGGAAAGAGGAGATAAACAGGTTATTGTTATCCGGTGTAAATAGGGACTAAAATAAATAGTAGTTTCTTGCATAATATATTCCACTTATAACATGTAAAGAGGTTCTTTATGTTATTAAAGTGTTCTACAAACTAAGTAGAAAATTGAAAGAACTGTTCAGTGAAAGATTCTTTAAGAAAAATGTGACTCTGGACTACAACATCTCATGGTGCACATGTATATTTGTACTGTAGGAATCACAAAACGTATATTGTATGATTATTTATGATAATTTTTTATGCCACAAATCATTAGAATATTAAGTAAAATCATCTTCCATAATGACATTTTGTATGTTTTCTTCTGTAAATATATCAAAACTTTATTTTCTGGAATACTAATGTTCAGATGTTCAGATGTTAATTTGAACTTTCTCAATATTCAGATTTTTGTTTTTAACCCCCATTTTCAGATTTTCAAATAGTTGTGTATGGATATCCAAAATGATCCTACCCTAACAAACCATACATGGAAAGCTTATTTATTTAGCTTTTAAATTTTGTATAAATCTCAATTTCTCCATTTGGTTTTGTGGTCCAGGGTCACAATAGTTCTTCTATGGGATCATTGCATAATCTCTGTTTTGGAACTTAGAAATGTTTTTTTCACACACCATACAAATTATTCTGTTATTTAATTTCATCATCAATATGTCACGTGTAATTAATAATATAAATATAATTGTTCAGTAGTGATATATGATAGTTACTAGCTTTCATTTACTAACCCTACACATTTGCTGGATTTCACAAGAGAAAGAAACAATGCAAAGCGAAAGTTAGTTTGTTAGTTTGTATTTTTTTAATGATGATGTCAGTTTCAGTGGGCAAACTATCTATTCACTGGAAGACATGTAAGATATTTAAAGCCAACGATCCTTGATTCCTCATGTTCATTCTTGATTTTGTGATTATTAGCTCTGCAACCTTCTTTTTGTGCAATACTTGAGTGGCAACAACATGAACGTCCAAGCCTGAACGTTCTCCAGCATTGTTAAGCAAATGTGTCATCACCTCCCCATTGCTAATGCCAGAACATGATTCATCCATTTAGGAGCAAACAGAAGGTTACAACACATGAGTCAAATGTAAAAACACAGTAAAATATGCTATCACATAAGAAGAGAGTGCGCCCAAAAATTGTCAGCATTGCATTTGCTCATACTTATGTTGTCTTAACATGTAAAAAAAATACTGTGTGGCCTTCAAAAGAAAAATACAACAGTCAAAACAGTTCAAATCAATGTTTTGAAACATCCTGTGTGTTTGTTTAACAGGTCAAAGGAAGTGAAGTAAACGATTGAGGGCGAGTCAATGATTCTGAAGAATTTTCATATTTGAGCCCTTTAAAAAGCATCCTATTTAATGTAATTTGATGTCTCTGGTGTGTTATAATTGGTGGCTGATCATAAATACAAATTGAAAAATACAGGCAGCTTGGCAAACCTCATGATTTGATAGCTTTCAGCAGCCTCATGACTGGCCGGAAATGCAAAGCCACGAGTAATATGAGTTATGGACTGGGCTTAGTGATACTGATGTTTACCCAATTAGTCATGTTCCTAGAGGAAACAGCTCATCTTGTTCCCTATATGATATATGCAAGTTAAACAGGTTTTTATCTTGACCGTTAGAAGCCCCGAGAGACATATTTTCAGTTGCACGCTTCTAGATATCAGATTAACCGAACAGTTTGTTCGTTATATAACAGAAAATGAACACAGACTCATCTTTGTCTATATAAGACAGCCTCAGGGTCCAATAAATGTATTGATTACTGAATGAATGTCCACACCAGTATCATTTTGTCTATTCTATGCACACGTTTGTGGTTTTATTTACAGGAATACTGTAGATTTTAGATCTGTTCAGAGTTTCAGAGTAAAGTTATTGCCGGCACATCAAAATACTGTGAATAATTGTGTTTATTATTACTTAATAATATAATTAGAATGTTCAGATGTTATTTATTATGTAAATGATAATTAGAATGCTGTTCAGAATATTTATTTTAAGCATAAACAATTTGACAGATTAATAGACTACAATGTACTTACAATATGCCTGAGAAATTGATTGAAAATGTTTAGATTTTTGTAGGCGTATTGTTCATTAATACTTTAATTACAATAAGGCTCAGTTTATGGTATTTACTTATCTTTGATGTTAAAATCTTAGTTAATGTTTAACAAATAAATGAAATCAAAAGTCAATAAAAAATATAAATATATACACTGTAAAACTCAACAGTCAACGTCATCAAATGAAATAAGTGTAGTTAACTCAATTTACTGAAAGTTAATTCTACTCATTTGAAAAGAGTTTTGAACTCAGTGTTGAAGGTAATGAGTTAATTAAATACCTCATTACTTCAGCTTAAATGGAGTAAGTTCACAGTACTCATATAGATTAGTTTTTTAACTCAAATGGTTTGTAGCAATCGGCTTCCTCAAACGATTTGAGTTGCCTTAACTTATTGGGTTTTACAGTACTCAGTTGGTTTGAGGTCTCTTTATTTATTGGGTTTTACTTTGCTCAAATTGCTTCGTTTACTCAAATGGATTAAGTTCATAGTACTCATTAGTTTTTTAACTTAAATGGTTTGTTGCAATCGGTTTCCTCAAATGGTTTGAGTTACCTTAACTTTTTGGGTTTTACAGTATATTAACACTACCGGTCAAAAGTTTGGGGTCAGTAAGATTATTAAATGTTTTAAAATTAGCTTATTCTGCTCACCAAGGCTGCAATTATTTAATTAAAAATACAGTACAAATTCTAAAATTGTGAAATGTTATTGCACTATAAAATAACTGTTCAAAAGTAGTTTATAATTTAATTTAATAATTTATTCAGGTGATTTTAATGATGAATTTTTTGCTTCCTCTGTCTTCAGAGTCACATGATCCTTCAGAAATCACTCTAATATTAAATATTATTGTCATTATTATTATTATTATTATTATTATTATTAAATACTATTATTATTATTAAATATTGTTATTGTTATTATTATTATTATTATTATTATTATTATTATTATTATTAGTGGTAGTAGTAGTAGTAGTAATGGTAATGGTAATAGTAATAAAAGCAATAATGACTGGAGTAATAATTTCATTTGAAACTACATGCAGTAAGTAGTAAATATATATTTAATAAATAAGTATTTAACACTTTTATTTCCATTTAATAATTTTTTTATAAATTCTTAAATAAAATTAATAATTAAAAAAAAAACTGACTGCAGAGTTTTGACTGGTAGTGTATATATGAATATATACTAACAAAAATAACCCAATGTCTATAACAAATGTAGCTGTTTCTTAATATTCATAAATTAAAGGGATAGTTCACCCAAAAATAAAAATTCTGTCATCATTTTTTTTTTGTTGAGCACAAAATTATTTATTTTGAAAAATGTTGGAAACCTGTAACCATTGACTTCCATTATATTTTGTTTTCTACTATGGAAGTCAGTAGTTACAGGTTTTACGTGTAACATTTTCTAAATATGGGTTGCAGCTGGAAGGGCATCCTCTGCGTAAAACACATGCTGGATAAATTGTGGGTTCATTCCACTGTGGTGACCCCTGATTAATAAAGGGACTAAGCCGAAAAGAAGATGAATGAATGAATTATTTTTACAAAAAATAAAACTTACAAAGGTATGTAACCACTTCAGGGTGAGTAAATGTTCATTTTTGGGTGAACTGTCCCTTCAAATAGAGACCCATTGTAAAGTGCTTATAAGAATCATTTTGCAACTTGATTTGTTTGGAAACTTTTTTATTTTTAGCTGAAGAATCCTGCACCAATTGCATCAGCAGATTGAATGTTATTGGTCAGTTGAACAGATAATAGCCACACCCTAAACTGGTGTTTTTGCATTGTTGTTGCTGTGTCAGGCTTGTCTGAATGAGAGTATTACTTATTTATACGTAGCTGTCTCTGCATATTAAGCAAAATTAACACCTATCAGCTTTAAAACATCACAACAGACATGAAACTGAAACAGTAGCTTCTCTTTCTTTGTTGCATTGTCGAATATGACCACAGACATTTGTTTGATTTCCATAGCATGTTAAAACCAGCGGACAGGCCTCCACTGTGGCTTCCTCAGACGAACTCAGCTCTGACCAACAGTGGCATGGCTCACTGCCCTCTCATTATTCCTCTGTCATATGACACACACACACACACACACACACACACACACACACACACACACACACACACACACACACACACACACACACACACACACACACACACACACACACACACACACACACACACGCACACACGCGCACACACGCACACACATGCACACACACGTCTGCATCTCCGGAAGCAACATCCGCCCCATCCACATTCAAAACACTCTGTTTTGCATAAGCATAAGCAAAGCAGTAGCGTGTCACCGGGCAGGATGAGGGTTTGGACATGGGTGAATTATTGACCTGACTAAACCATGAGAAGACCACATGACAAGTGTCTTGACTCACAGCCAGACCGTCTTTAAAGTGACAGTTCACCATAAATTCTGACCTTTTAAACCAGGCTCTTTGGAAATGCATGCCAGTGGCAACATTTCTGCAAAATCAGATTATATTTGTAGGCTTCATGTGTGTTTTGTGAACCTTACAAAGTGAAATGTGCAGTGAGTGATGCTAATGTTTTTTAGGATTGTTGTGTATATATAGATAAAAGTGCATCAGCTTAAAGGGGACCTATTATGTCCATTTAAAAAAAAATAAAAATAAAATAAGAGTCTGATGTCTCTAGAGTGTGTATGTGAAGTTCATTCATTCATTCCCTCATTTTCCTTCAGCTTAGTCCCTTATTTATCAGGGGTCGCCACAGTGGAATGAACCGCCAACTAGTTTTACGCAGCAGATGCCCTTCCAGCTGCAACCCAGTACTGGGAAACACCAATACACTCTCTCGCACTCATAAACTACAGCCAACTTAGTTCATCCAATTCACCTATACCGCATGTCTTTGGACTTGAGGGGGAAACCGGAGCACCCGGAGGAAACCCACGTGAACACGGGAGAACATAAAACTCCACACAGAAATGCCAACTGACCCAGGCGGGACTCGAATCAGCAACCTTCTTGCTGTGAGGTGACAGTGCTAACCACTGAGCTATCATGCTGCCGGAGTATCTGAAGTTTGAGCTAAAAAAAACCACAAAAACATTTTTAGTATTCTTTGAAACTGCTCCTTTTAGGCTTTTTTAGGCAAATTGTGCCATATTTGTGACTGTTGCTTTAAATTTGAATGAGATTGTGCACCTAGCCCTTTTTTTTCAAAAGGGGACTGACCTACAAATGCCTTAGAGCAGGGGTGCTCAATCCTGTTCCTGGAGATCTACCTTCCTGCATAGTTCAGCTCCAACCCTGATCAAACACACCTGAACCAATTAATTAGGACCTGAACAGCACTTGATAATTACAGGCAGGTGTGTTTGATATGGGTTGCAACAGAAATCTGCAGAAGGGTAGATCTCCAGGAACAGGATTGAGCACCCCTGCCTTAGAGTCACCATAGGGACAGAGTGATAACAGGACTACCATTCTCTTTGTGGCAAAACTGAAAATATAAAGTGTCTCAGAAGGCAGTCTATTGAGACTTGTGTTCATTTGTAAAACCCAACATTTATAATGCCTCTTAGTTGCTGTCATTATCTTCAGCTGGTATGGCCTGAAAACTCTAATGGTGGATGGCTGCTTCTCACTCAGGGCTGTTTATGCTAATGCGGGTGAGATTGTCAACATTGGGAGGGGCTTTTCCACTCTAAGGACACAAACTAAGAGAGAATATTAATCTAAAGTGTTTCTGCAGAATGTTTTTATAAAATGTGATTATAAAAATTGAATTAACTTTTTAACCATAATAGTCTATATTCACACATTGCTGCGACACAACTGCATTTAAACCCCTTACAAAAGTGATTTTTGCAATAGGTAGCCTTTATATAACTAACATTTTAACCTGTTATCTGAAAATCTTTGTGCTGTCATGTGCTATTGTCATGTTTGTTTCAAGAGACTCAAACTTTAGTGATCCACATCGCAAGTGCACGGCTGTACCAGATGAGTTTACTGCAGCAGATAAACCACATATGGAGCTGCTCATGTACCACAAACATCAAAAGCCCTATTTAAATCTAGCACTGAGATTTTTGATCAATAGGAAGATCAATCACAAGTAGATGGAGACATTTTCCTGTTTCGAGCACTTTTCCTATTTTAATATAATATAATATAATATAATATAATATAATATAATATAATATAATATAATATAATATAATATAATGTAATATATTCTAATATATTCTAATATAATATAATATAATATAATATAATATAATATAATATAATATCATATCATATAATATAGGTCGACGCAGTGGCGCAGTAGGTAGTGCTGTCGCTTCACAGCAAGAAGGTCGCTGGGTCGCAGGTTTGAGCCTCGGCTGGGTCAGTTGGCGTTTCTGTGTGGAGTTTGCATGTTCTCCCTGCGTGGGTTTCCTCTTGGTGCTCTGGTTTCCCCCACAGTCCAAAGACAGGTGAATTGGGTAGGCTAAATTGTCCGTAGTGTATGAGTGTGAATGAGTGTGTGTGGATGTTTCCCAGAGATGGGTTGCGGCTGGAAGGGCATCCGCTGCGTAAAACACATGCTGGATAAGTTGGCGGTTCATTCCACTGTGGCGACCCCAGATTAATAAAGGGACTAAGCCAAAAAGAAAATGAATGAATAATATAATATAATATAATATAATATAATATAATATAATATAATATAATATAATATAATATAATATATTAACAAAGAGCAGTATTGGTGAATTTGTTGGCAAATCTTTATGAATTTGTGTTATATTATTTGTAATTATACTGTTATAGCTTGTGACGCAAATCTTGCATTGTAAAGTCCTGTAGACTGGTATTTATATAATAAAAAACCCTTAATAAATAAGCCAGGAAAATTCAAAGGATGCGAGTTGCTCTCCTGAGAGTCTTTTTTTTTTGACAAGAAACAAATGTTTATAAAATTTGTTTCTCACCAATATTATTTTTGTTGTCTCAACAGTGTTGACGTCATCTTGATGTTTGTTATCTGTATATCACTGCAAAGGTATGCCCAACTTTTTTTTGTTACTGAATTGCATTGTGTTTTGTGCACAGTTAGGAGCACAATCAATTTGAAATTCAAAAGAGATTCATTTTATTTTGCTGTACAAATCCGCTACTATGTTTTTCTCACTTAATTCAGAACTTCGATGAAAATGTTTAAAAATGTAAAAGTAAAAAATAAATATGAATTAAATATGAAATGCTTTTCAAAAACAAATGTAATGCAAAATGTAAACATCTCATCATGCTCTTATTTTTGTTTTCGTCTCACAATATTAAGTATTAAGTATGTAAGTATTACTATAAACAATGTATTTTGCGATACCGCGAACAAAAGCACATATTATTAAACGATAGACTTATTATTTCATCCATACAATAAATAGTGGTGTGAAAAAGTATTTGCCCCCTTACTGATTTCTTTTTTTTTTTTTTTTGTCACACAATAACGTTTCAGATCATAAAACAAATTTAAATATTAGTCAGACATAACACAAGTAAACACATCATGCAGTTTCAAAATGAACATTTTTATTATTAAGGGGAAAACAAAGTCCAAAATTACATTGCCCTGTGTGAAAAGTGTTTGCCCCAAACCCAATAACTGGTCAAGCGTTTTCAATGACTTGCAATGAGTCTTTTACAGTGCTGTGTAAAAATCTTTGGCCTACTCATCTTTGCAGGTGTCTTGTGACTAATATTTAAATTAGTTTGATGATCTGAAACATTAAAGTGTAAAAGATATGCAAAAAAAGAAGAAATCCGTAAGGGGGGCAAACACTTTTTCACACCACCATATATATTCATGTTGCACTCTCCCTGGATGTATCTTTCATTGTAGCTACATCACTACACCCAACATTGTATTTCAGTACTTCAATCCTCTTCAGCCCCATCCACACATGCTTATGCCCTCCTCAAATGCGTGACTCAGTGCTGGAAAGCTCTAGTCACATTTATTCCTTGTAGCCCCACACGAGTGTCACATACTGCGACTTGTGTTATGATTGGCCAATGCGATGAAGTATTCAGGCCAGACAGTCATTTGTTGCTTTTTCAGACATCAGTCATCATTATTCATGGCTTCATGTCACATGTCAGCGCTGAACGATGAGGATTTTGTTGATGCCGAGGACGGAAGTAGGTCTCGCATCTCCTGCGATCATATCTTTGTGGATGACATCATCTCTCTATCCCCCCCACCAACCCCAAAAGTCACATGATCGAGTGGATGATGCGCACCAGATTAGCAAACAGTCTTAGATTATGCAGCTTCCGGGTTTAAAATCAAAAATCTCCTCCTCCGAGTCATTATTGTAATTATTTCTGTGGGAGTAATCGTTGCTCTTATTGGATTTATGCCCCTCTGGATCAAATCCGTCCCAACAAGAACCCGTTTTTTGTGAATGTGTTAAAAGTTGGGTCTGTGTCTGGTTACATAAGTCCTCATTAGCTTTAATCTGTTGTGTAAACCGATTAAAACATGCCAGCCCAGCATAAACTAAATGACTATGTCACCTCATTCATGAGCACGGCTAAAGGGATTATTAGGTCCAGCCTCGGTTTAGCATTATTGCTGTGGCCTAATAAGAAGTGTGTTGAATGTCAATAATGTTTACATATAAATGTTCTACAAGCCATAACATATATAAATATTTTAAATAATGCAAATTGTTACTAATATTATTTTTTATTATTACTTTCAAAATTGCTGTTGAGTCCATTCACCACAGTCAATAATTTAATTAATATGTATTTTAATTGGTTTATTAAATTTTAAAAAAGGTTAAGTCTTAATAATTTGCTAATATTTTTTATTAATATCTTTTATGTTATATTTATTTTATATTTAAATTTTTAGTTTTATTAATTTTGAGGCATGCTATTTTTTTTGATTGCTTTTAAACATGTATATATAGTTTTTGTTCATTCGTTCATTCATTAATTAGTTTTGCTTATTTTGGTTTTTATGGTTAAACTAAACAAGAATGAGAAATTTTCCATTAAGACTATAGCTTTTATGATCACCAGTGATCTAGCAGTTGCAGATCGCTGGACTGGAGAACTAAATCTTCTACTTTACCGAACTACAAATCCCGTCATGCCTGGCCCTCACACACCAGTTCTAGATTACCCCTTGATTTTACACACATAGTTGCAGATATCGAGAATGCTTCGATGCAGACTTGAGAGCAAATTTCGCTCAAGAAGTCCCAGATGTCATTGCGGCTGAATAAAAGAGGTGGAAATCGCAGCATTTTATATAGGTTTATTATTAATGTTCAGAGATATAACTTATTTGTCTATGGAGTTTCCCTAAATGAGATGGTGAAAGTAAACATTAACATGAAAATCTTAATAAAGGCATAAACGCATTAAGGGTGTTTAATTGCTGAAATTCATATTAAAATTTGTATTATTTGAATTGTGCAACGTATATTTGTAAGGTCTTTATGCATAGTATATATTGTAAAAAGGAGAAAACAATAAATCGTTGTATTAATGCTGTAATGTTTGGATAATTTTCCATTAAAAATGCGTGAAGGTCACGTGACCATTAGTAAGAACGTAGCATCTCAGTTCTCAGAGGAAGCATTCTCTATTCTCGTGGTCTCCTGAGTTCATTCTTCCGAGGGAACCTGACAAGAACGGTCTCCACAAGAACACAAGTTCGTTCTCTGTGTTCTTGGAATTGAGAAACAGCCATTAATTTTTTGTGCAGTATTGTTTCGTGTTTCGTGTTCCATGTTCCTCGCTAGCTTTCTGATTACTCTATTTGACAAATAATTAAAATTTTAAAGGAGGGCTAATAATTTAGTTTTCAATTGTGGGTATATTCAGCGGGTAATATAACTATTGAACATGTTATGATTTTTCGTGGTATATAAATTGCCCCAAAGATTTTACCCAGATTTTGGTAAAAACCCAAGCAATCCAAATATACAAATAAAACTAAACTTTTATTTTTTTAGAAAAATTTGTTTAGAAATTTTTAGAAAAAACCTAGAATTATTAATTTATATAAAGAACCTTTATATAAAAGCCTCCTCCTGCATAGAGAATGGAGTCGCATGCATTGCTCAGGTGTGATTTTTTTTTTCACAAACTTCAACAGAGTCTTTAAATCTTGATGGCTCTGTGGATCTCATCTATGAACTCTGATCTTTTAGTTCTTATTTTCTATTGGATTCAGATCAGGTGATTGGCTGGCTATTATAGCAGCTTTATTTTCTTTTCTGAAACCAATTAAGTTTCCTCTCTTGTGTTTGTGACTGTCTTGCTAAAATGTCCACCTTGGTTTCACCTCCATCATTGGTTAATATAGGTGTTGCTGGGAATGAAGCAGCTAATATTCACGCTAATATTTACACTGACCAGGGGCAGGGCTGCTTTCTAACTACTGAGATATTTCAGCTGCTGTCTAGTGTTTCCATTACTTTTTTACACCTTTCTTTCTTCATGTGTTCAATAGCTTTTCCCTGTGTTGCACATAACATATTTTCTAAGCTGATCAGGCTTGTTTTCTTTGTATGTATGAATTACTTTGGTTGTTACTGACATCTGGTAAGAATTTCAAGTCAACTACTCCTTTACAAATATGTTTTTTTTGAGAAAAACGGTGAGCTTTTTTACCTGATAAGATAGATAGATAGATAGATATTTGTTTTATAATTTTTGCATCGTGCTGAATAGTCAGAATAGGCTTGCTGTAAGAAAGGACTGGTTTGAGACATTTTGCATATCTTGACCTCATTTCTCCTGTTGATGTGTTTCCATGTGCAGCATCTCGTGTCTTATTCTGCTGGGGTGCAGGAGAGGCCAAGCTTTACCTGCTGCTTAGCAACAGAGCATCACTTGAAGCTGCTTTGATAAGTGCTTTGAGAAGGTACAGCTCACATGTTCTATTTTAAGCCTTCAGCAGAATCTGTAACTTTTGTCAGCAAGCAGCTGCCAGCCATGCTATTTTTGACATGCACATACTGTAAATGTAATGGATTATTTTGCAGTTTACATATAGAACATGTCAATTGTACATGTTGTACAAGTGACTGAATGCTTCAAACATGAAGCATAGCTGGACTGCTTACACTGGGCTTATTATAGTAAACTAAAACAATTTTGTTAAGATAATTGTTCTTTTTGCGACACGGTGGCTCAGTGGTTAGCACTGTCGCCTCACAGCAAGAAGGTCGTTGGTTCTAGTCCTGGCTGAGCCAGATGGCATTTCTTTGTGGAGTTTGCATGTTCTCCCTGTGTTGGCGTGGGTTTCCTCCGGGTGCTCCGGTTTCCCCCACAGTCCAAAGACATGCGGTATAGGTGAATTGAGTAAACTAAATTGGTCATGTATGTGTGTGAATTTGACAGTTTATGGGTGTTTCCCAGTACTGAGTTGCAGCTGGAAGGGCATCTGCTATGTAAAACATATGCTGGATAAGTTGAAAGTTCATTCCACTGTGGCGACTCCAGATTAATAAAGGGACTAAGCCGAAGGAAAATGAATGAATGAATGAATGAATGAATAATTGTTCTTTTTAAACAACTGAAACAAAAACCCTTACCATTTAAATTATTTTTTATTTTTCATTTAATTTAACTAAATAATTTAAATAAAAACACAAATATTTAATTATTTTATTTAATTTAAATAAAAATAATATATACGCATGGTAAAAAATCTGTATAGACAGATTAAACCTCAAACAATGACAAAACACAACCAAATTAGCTTTTAAATTAAAATATAGAAAGAAAAAAAACTATAGTAATTACTTAGTGATCTCAATAACACTAAATTAAAACCGTTAATAATATTATATGTTAATATATAATATACATTATGTAATATTATTTTTGTAAATTAATATTTACCAGTGATGGAAATAACGGTGCTATAAATAAACAGTGTTACTAACGATGATACTTTTTTCAGTAACAAGTAATCAAATGAATTACTGTTTCCCCAATTACAACAATAAAACGCGTGTTACTATAATTGAGAATACTGAAGCAGTTTTCATGCAAGCAGAGTCTCTCTCAGCCATAGAACCTCTCTTTCTCTGATGTGTGTGTGTGTTCGGGGCTGGGGCGGGACACACAACCAACCGGTGATGATGACTGGTGTGTCTGTGAACATGGTGCAACTGAGAACGTGTTGATTGGCTTGGAGTACATTTCCATTGTTTAAGGCAGGGTTTACACAAGCATGTGCACAGTCAGTCGCACACACCAAAAACCAGGAGTCAGAACGATGGCAAATCCAACAATTTCAAAGGTAGCGTTTGCAAATTGGAAATATAAGCACTACATTTCCCTCATTGATGTGAAAAGCAAGAATGTTTATGTATCAAGGAACTTATGCCCAGGAAAAAAAGAGTCTCCCTGCGTCTGTGACAAGTAATTCTAATCTAATGAAGCACCTCCATAAAATTAGTGGCTACGCAGGTGATAACATGAGCTCTGCTACCAAAGGAGGAAACGAAGCCATGATATCAAAGCAACTAAAACTTGATTTTTCTCTACCACAAACACTTATTACTTATTACAAAATAATATCTATAAGCTTTAAACCGTATATTGTGTTTTATTGTGCAACTATAGTATTGAGAATATTTATAATGTTATGTTGAATTTGATGGTTGGCTCTTACATTGTCCCACAACAACATTAGAGTATAATGTTATATATTTGTTTTATAGTCATTTGACATTATATTTAACATAATGCAACAGTTTTCTGGTAATTAGATACCTTTATAATTATGTAACTCAGTTACTAAGTCAGTTACTGTGAGATGTTACCAGTAACTATAACTAATGACTATTTTAAAGCAATGTGCCCAACACTGATATTTACCAAACTATAACCATAAAAACATTATCATAAAACTAAAACAATGTTAATTATTTATTGACATAAAAAAAAGTTTATCTCTAATGGCTCATTTTAATTCAGTTTATCTTACTAAAATAAATAAAACATTACAAACTTTGCTAAAAGTAGAATAGAAAAGAAAAAATAGTAATAAAATATGTTAATAGGTCATGATGCAAAAAAAAAAAAAATCAAAAGCAGCATCATAGTCATTTATTTGATAGTTTATTATAATTCTGTGACTGACTGTTTTAAGAGTCACAAAAAACATTAAATTATTATTATTATTATTATTGTGGTGAAAATAGTATTTTCATAAAAATGATGCATGCATGGTGCATTGTTTTCCTGGATTGCTTATTAAAAATAAAGTTTATTTTTAAAAAAGTATTCAAAATATTTGTACTATTATTTGCACATTTACTGTCACATTTGAAGGCATCCTTGTTAAATAAAAAGATAAAATAAATATAAAAAATATCCCGGTTCCAAAAAACCAAAATCTGCTTCTTTCACCAGAACTCCAGTATTCTGCATCAGTAGTTAGTTGTCAGGTTTACTGTGAGGAAATCCTTCATTCTTGAAATGTCTTTGGCACCTCAGTACATGTGTTCTGGAGCCAGAGCCGCTGCATTATTGAGCAGCAGCGGGATTGTGACTTACATAAGACTTTAAGGAGATTTTTTCCTCTGAATCAGCTGCTTTCACCAAAACATTGCTTGAATATGCAGGTCATGGACACATTAGTGCAGGAAGGCACTTTATTATGAATGAAAACAGCAGCTCGGGAGGAGTGATCCGATGAGTCCTGCTGCTTTTAAACATCTTTCCAGTCTTCTCTTCATATATAGACCACTCTAAAGTTTGGGATTAGCAATTTTGTTTTTGAAGTTTTAAGAAGAAGACCAATCTGCTCACTGAGGCTGCATTTATTTGATAAAAAATGCAGTGCAAAATTGTAAAATTGTGAAATATTATTGCAATTTAAAACTACTGCTATCTTATTGAATGTAGTTTAAAATTGAATAAATATCTGTGATTTAAAGATGATTTTAGCATTATTTCTCCAGCCTTCAGTGTCACACAATCCTATTGAAATCATTCTAATATGATGAAACATTTCTTATTATTATCACCAGTGTTGAAAACCGTTGGGTTACTTCATATTTTTGTGTAAACTGTGATTCAGTAACAGTATTCAAAAGTACCAATAAAATGCATTTACTTTAATTAATGAATGACACATTCAATTCTTCAAGAGTGAAATAAATATACTATCAGGCGTCACCAACCTTTCTGAAACCGAGAGCTACTTCTTGGGTGCCGATTAATGTGAAGAGCTACCAGTTTGATACACACTTGTCAAATAACAAATTTGCTTTATATGTTATTATTAATAATTATTTAATTCTATGTCTATGTGAAGACACTGATCATGTAATGATTTCTCACAATAGTTGTCAACAATGATTTAACAAGGTAGGAAACGGATAAGTATCAATATGCAACATTTTATTTCTATAAATCTCTAAAAATTGACATTTTCAAATGATCACTTCTACAATATTTTCACTTGCCACTAACAATTTTTAACAAATCAAGCACTACGTTGTACCATGTTTGTACAGATTATCAGTTGTGTAACATAAATCAACTTTCAGATTTTATTGAAATTATCACCAAATCTACACTGACACTCGGCGATTACATCTGTTCTCGTCTTTAAGCACAGTTTTGCCTTCCCATCTGAAAATGCCTTGTTTTTTTAAATTAAGAAATGTGTAGCTCTAAATGAAGCTGTGGTTGCTTTTTGGGGGATTTTCACCGGTCTCGTGAAAAAAGACTGCTGTTTGAAGAAATCTTCCTACTGTGAAAATTATGTTTTCCTACTTTTTTCTTCCATGTTTTGGGGGTATATATATATACTGGATATATATATATATATATATATATATATATATATATATATATATATATATATATATATATATATATATATATATATATATATATATATATATATATATATATATATATATATATATATATATATATATATATATATATATATATATATAATGTATATATATATATATATATATATATATATATATATATATATATATATATATATATATATATGTTTTGAAAAATATCTAGTAAAATATTATTTACTGTCATCATGGCAAAGATAAAATAAATCAGTTATTAAAGATGAGTTAATAAAACTATTATGTTTAGAAATGTGTTGAAAAGATTTTCTCTCCGTTAAACAGAAATTGGGGAAAAAAATAAACAGCGGGGCCATTAAATATATATATACTGTGTATATATACTGTGTGTGTATATATATATATATATATATATATATATATATATATATATATATATATATATATATATATATATATATATATATATATATATATATATATATATACTGTTTATATATACTGTTTATATATATATATATATATATATATATATATATATATATATATATATATATATATATATATATATTAGTGGTATTTTTTTATGTTAATTTCAGTCTGTTAGTTTTAAGGATATCTATAAGCTAGTGCGACCAAAACAGTGACAAAATTCTCATTTAGATGATATAAAACCGATATAAACATGTAAAGCTTGTAGTTTGTCACTTCCGCCTAAATGGATCAATGCTTTTTTCACATCACCTCATACTTCAGTTTCTCATCAAAGCTTGACCCATCAAACACTCCCTAGTATCTGACATGCCCCGCCCTCTTCAAGACGCTTCTCATTTGCTTTTCATTTGATGTGCTTGAGCTCAGCCACTCTCACTGGCAGAGCTGTGTTAAAAACAACATTATTGGTTGCTTTTTAAAAAGGGGAGGGGCTAGTCTATGTCCCACCCTCTCCTAATTTTTAAGTTGAGATTGTCAATCTTATGTCAATCTTTGAATAAAAATGCATATTTCCAAGCACTTCACGGGACCTTTAAAGTTAATTTTATTCAACCAATAAATTTTTTTTTAACACAGGCTATTCCCAAATGATAACAGAACGTACAAGAGGCAACATTGTGGAAAAAAAATTATCAGCTTTTATTTATTTATTATTACTTTTATTTTTATTTACATTTGAACACAAAGTGGCATGCCCGAAAGTATTCATACCCTTTGCAAACTGCAGTCTATAGGAAAACTAAGTTTCTATACCATTCCAAATAGTCCTGTTCTAAAACATACTGATTAGCCTGATTCATTGGGAACAGCTGATTTAATCAAATCAAAAACAGAAGCTCTCCTCTGTTGGTTTGTGGACAGTCATGGCTAAGACAAAGGAGCTCAGTGAGGACATGCCATAGATATACTGTATACACTAGATATTGCATACGGACCCTGAGCATGCATAAATAGCTCCGCCACATTTGCACAGTGCTCCCAGGACAAAAGTCATTCAACCGCACTAGTTAAGACTAAGCCAGAGATGCTGGACTTTAGCGCTATGGAAGGGTGTAGTAATGAGCAAACAAAAAAAAACAAAGCATAAAGGTAGAACATTTCATAGGTAAGATTTAGTTTTTTGTTTTTGTATATTACGAACTTTTGTGCTAAACAAGTAACGTTATTGATGATAATACAGTCACTTACTACATTGACCGAAACGCAAAGTAGCCTTTTTTTCTTATCAACTTAATTCTAAACTAAATTCTAGGCTTATGCTAGTTTTGTTGAAAAAATAAGCAAACAATGTAAATGATATATGACAACAAGATGCTGCGGTGTCAGAAACTTGTATTATTGTTGGCTAAGTAAACGAGTCGTTCATAACAGGGATTCATTCACAAACAAATCACTTACTTCGATAGCATTAGAAGTAAGAGCAGGAGATGGCGTCTGTTTCAGTACACGGATTAGATCAAATTTTTTATTTTAATTTTCTTAGATTTATTTTTGACCTTTTTGCCTTTATTAGGTAGGACAGTAATGAGACAGGAAGTGAAGTTGGAGAGAGAGAGAGAGAGAGAGAGAGAGAGAGAGAGAGAGAGAGAGAGAGAGAGAGAGAGAGAGAGAGAAAGAGAGAGAGAGAGGGGGGTAGGGTCAGGAAATGTCCTCGAGTTGGGACTCAAACTTGGGATGCCCTGACGTGCTACTGCACCATATGTCTGCGTGCTAACCACTAGGCTATTGCGCCGACGAATTAGATCAAATTTAACTGGGAAGCTGGATAATAAATTTTCATGCACAAACACATGCTCTTTGTCGGCAATGCCTGTGCCATCACTTATCCATCGATGTAAAAACATTATGTAAAATTATAATGATTATACTCACCACCGGGAAAACTCCCGATCATAGATTTATGCGTATATGTGTATATATCTCTGACTCTGGCTGGCCAAACCTCGAATGCACCTTGATCCCACATTCATTTCAAAGGAGCGCTACCCTGTACTAAAATGGCGGATCTATTGACGCATTCCTTCCAATAGACAACAACAGGGTAGACGACATCTAATGTAAATATCTATGAGGACATACGGCTGAATATATCAATGCTATCACACGGCAAATCGTAACGTTTTAGAATATAGTGGTAAATTTATATGAAATCGTACGTTTGTACAATTTAGTAGGATTTGCTTATTGCCCAATGACGGTTGGGTTTAGGAGTGAGGTTAGGTGCCATGCCTCCTTTTTAAAATCGTACAATTTCGTATGTCTGAATTAGTGTAACAACGTAAAATAGTTACGTTTCTTTGTGAGATCAGGCTGAATAGAAATTTGTGGGTACTTTAAAAAGATGTTTTCAAATCTTATAATTATAAGAATAACTTGATCATATTAGATTATAATGATTTCTGATTTAATCACAGGTATAAGTTAAATGAAAATCAAAAGCTTAAATGTTTCTCAATGTTACAGTTTCTGTTGTATTTTTTAACAAATAAATGGTGAGGAAAATAGACCTTAACAATAAAAAAAGAATTCCTGATCTCAAACTGAACTCATAACCATTAATGAAGGTCTCTTGAACAGGTGAGTCGCAGCCGGACTTAAAAATAGAAAAGTTTCGAGAGATGATAAACATTCACACTGGCGTTTTGGGCAAGTATTCGAATGGACTGGATCTCACAGACAATATTAGGTGGCAAAAAAGGTGTCACTTCATTTCCTCTTCTTGGCTCAGGAGTGGGTGACAAATGCCAGACACAGGAAGCCTTTGCTCTGTGTGTGTGTGTGTGTGTGTGTGAGAGAGAGAGCAGAGGAAGCAGACAGGAGATCAGAGCTTAGATCTTCACTTCACCATTGAAATTATTCTGGTGGTGTGCCTTCTTTTACATAATGAAGTTAACTGATTTAATTCAGTTGAATTAAATTTTAACATGGTTTGACTTCACAGTTTTTTCTTCAAAGGAAGGTTATGTTCATAAAATATTTCAAATATATTTGACGTATTTATATTATATATTTTATATTATATTTATAAATATTATATAATTTTAATAACGTATACCTCTATGGTAGCTAATGGGATAGGAACAACTGATCTGTTTAGAAGCATTAAAAGCTCACCATTTGATTTGAGAGATTTGTACTTAAAATGAATCTAAAAGAAATTATAGAATAAAGTCAAAATTCATAATGGTTTGAAAATTATGAGTATTTATTCATTCATATTTACAGACATTTTTCTACAGTTGTAGGTAGATGTAGGCTTAGATGATTCATGCATTCATTCATTTTCCTTTGGCTTAGTCTCTTCATTATCAGTGGAATGAACCACCAACTTATCCAGCATATGTTTTACACAGCGGATGCCCTTTCAGCTGCATCCCAGTAATGGGAAACACCCATACACACTCATTCACACATATACTATGGACAATTTAACTTATTCAATTCACCTATAGCACATGTCTTTGGACTGTAGGGGGAAACCCACACAAACACAAGGAGAACATGCAAACTCCACACAGAAATCCCAACTGACCCAGCTGGGACTTGAACCAGCGACATTCTTGCTGTGAGGTGACAGTGCTAACCACTGAGCCACCGTGTCGCCCTTGCTTAAATTATAATAAAAAATATGTGTTAAAACCTTGAGTGAAAATTTCTAAGGAGTTGTTTTCAGAAGTAGAATATAGAGTATTTGTTCAGTAAATCTGCAAATCAATTATTTTCACAGAATTGGTGGAATTAAGATCATTAATGGATCTATTTAAAAGCATACATCTTTGTGCAGTGTGTTAGACTATTATTAAAATTGTACTGAAATAATTAGCAGATTGATTAGCTTGATACGCACAAATGCCATATTTGGAGAATTTATCATTAAGATTCATTCATTCGTTCATTTAATCATTCATTCGTCCGTTTGTTTATTCATTCATTTGTGCGTTGATGTTATGCACCATCGTGTAAAGCAGATGTGAATATAATGAAGTGCAGATCCAAATGCAGCATTTAACATATACAGTATTTCCCTAGCATGGACCATGCCACACTTTGAGCTAGACTTCATTGTAGGGATGTAAGGATGAAAGGGATGATAAGGGAACAGTGGGATGAAGGGGAAGGGAAGTAAGAGGATAAACAGTGAACAGGTAGGTAGGTTGATTGGGCGTCATACGATGATGCCCAGAGACTCAGAGTGGGGGTACCATCTCTGTAATATTTTAATAGACTGTTTGGACCCCCTGATTCAATCAAGGAGTGAAGAGAGGGTTATATATAATAAGAAGCGAGGAAACAGAGCGAGGGAGGGTGGGTTCGAGAGAACGAGAAGAACAGAGGGCTGGTCTGCCTTAAAATAAGTTTTTAGGGAGTGGGTGATTGGTTAAGGAGACAAAGTGAGGTGTAGTCCCGCTGCTGAACCTTTGTTAACAAGTTAACTCCATTTAATGAAAGACTATAACAAAACAAAACTAAAACAATTCAAGACAAACCAGGAAACACACAGACATCAGGGGAGCAACAAAAAACAACGAGAGGGGAACACAAACTGGTATATATAGTCCTGTCATTAGTGGGAATGAACCGCAGCTGTAAGTGTGCGTGTGTCCGGATGACCATCAGCTGTGACAGGAGAGATTGGTGCAAAGCATCCTGGTAATGGTAGTTCCTATAGTGTGTGTGTGTAGCTCTTCACCAATCTGTGTAGGTTAGATCGTTGATGATCGTAACAGTTCATTCATTTGATCGTTCATTCAATCATTCTTTTATGAATTAGTTTCATTCATTTTCCTTTGGCTTAGTCTCTTCATTCACAGTGGAATGAACCACCAACAGCTGAGACAGGAGAGATTGGTGCAAAGCATCCTGGTAGTGGTAGTTCCTATAGCATGTGTGTGTAGTTCTCCACCAATCTGTGTAGGTTAGATTGCTGGTGATCGTAACAGTTCATTCGTTTGATCGTTCATTCAATCATTCTTTTTTGAATTAGTTTGTTTACTTGCATACAATTTTTCACAGTTTGTTAGATTTATTTTAAAAACTATAATAAAAAAAAACTCCAATGGGATAAAATATTGAGAAACAAAATTTCAAATAACCTGTGTTTACAGTATGTGTGTATTTATAAATGTAAAATACTAATAAAAAATTATCCTCTATTGATTGCCATTGTGCCAGTTCAAAATCAGTTCACTAATAAGTATTAAATCAATAATTTAGCATTTAAAGTAACTTTTTTTGTAAAATTATTAAAAAAAAGTGTTCTCCCTCTTTTTATTTTCCCATCACTCTCTCCTTCTCTCTCTTATTTTGATAGAATTTGTGGAATTAAGATAATTAATGGATCTATTTAATTTATTTTAAAAAAAGCATATACCTTTGTGCAGTGTGTTAGATTATTATAAAATTTATACAAAAATAATTATCAGTCGTGTAAAGTCTTAATATGAACAATTGCCAAGAACTACAGTAGTTCCAGAGAATTTATTATTAAGATTCATTCAACTGTTTGTTCGTTTGTTTGTCAAAATCACAAATAACCTGTGTTTACAGTATGCATGTTTATTTATTAACATAAATGTAAAATACTAATAAAAAGATATAAGCTATTATTTGCCAGCGTGCCAGTTCCAAGTCAGTTCACTAAAAAGTATTGATTCAATAGTTTTGCATTTAAAGTAAGTATCTTTTTTTTTTTTTGGAAAATTATATAAAAAAATGTTCTTCCTCTTTTATTTCCCCATCACTCTCTCCTTCTTCCTCTCTTTCTCCGGTAATGTGACTTTGGAGTGTCTGAAGTAAGATTTACATGGACCAGATTTACAGTATGTTGATGATAGAGTATTTGTTTAGTTATGTATTTTAAAGCATAGCTCTCTACAATTTCTTAGTTAATATTATCTTGTTTGACAAAAGGATGAAGTCTTGAAAGACAAAACAGCAAACGACTTATTTTGAAAGAATTTGTGGAATTAAGATAATTAATAGATCTATTTATTTTAATTTTATTTATTTAAAAAAGCATATACCTTTTTAAAATGTGTTAGATTATTATTAAAATACAAAAATAATTATACTAAAATAATGATCAATGGTGTAAAGTCTTAATATGCACAATTGCCAAGAACTACAGTAGTTTTTACAGAGAGTTTATTATTAAGATTCCTTCGTTCGTTGAATTAGTTGCATACAATTTTTCACAATTTGTTTGACGTATCCTTAAAGTTATAATAAAAAAACTCCAAATGGAATAAAATATTTAGAAACAAAATCACAAATAACCTGTGTTTACAGTATGCATGTTTATTTATTAACATAAATGTAAAATACTAATAATATCTATTATTTGCCAGTCAAAATCAGTTCACTAAAAAGTATTGATTCAACAATTTTGCATTTAAAGTAACTTTTCTTTTTGGAAAATTATATTAAAAAAGTGTTCTTCCTCTTTTATATCCCCATCACTCTCTCCTTCTTCCTCTCTTTCTCCGGTAATGTGACTTTGGAGTGTCTGAAGTCAGATTTACATGGACCAGATGTGCTGTTGAGCAGTGAAGATTCTTTTACTCTGATGGCTTGTGGAAAGAAACAATAATAGGCTGAAAAAACAGAGCAGGATGTTGCGATTTATTGTCCAAATGTTACTAGATTGGCATGCCGTTCGGATGCTTTTCAGGCCAGTCTTTCTATTTTGGGCCAGTCACACGGTGTAACCTTGTCCTGGATGATCTCAGTCTCTTGGGGAGTGCAGAACGATCAACAGAAACAGATAATAGCAGGAGAAAGTGTAAGAGAGAGTGAGGGAGGTCAGGAAAGCAGATGTTGAACTTCCTCTAGAGAATCTGTCACATATGAGGTGTTGTTTTAATATCGTTCACAGTTTTTTTTTTTTTTTTACTTTTAAATTAATACCATTTCAGATTTTCTCTGTGAATAGTTCTTGCATCAAATGACAAGATTATGAGGTATATTAAGTTTTACAGTATATTTATCTATGAATTTGAATTGCATAATGAGAATTAAGAGTGTCTCTTTGACTAGCAAAAAACACACACAGTGGAATAAAAAATACAGAAAACTTTTTTTAGGAACTGACTTATTTTACAGTGCATACAATTACACACAATTAAATTATATATATATATATATATATATATATATATATATATATATATATATATATATATATATATATATATATATATATATATATATATATATATATATATATATATATATATATATATATATATATATATATATATATATATATTTATTTATTTATTTATTTATTTATTTACAATATAGTTTTTTTTGCAAAATAGGTTTTTGCTTTGTCTCCTATGTCAAGCTTTGGAAAAATGATTTGTCATTTGTGTACACATTTATTTAAACATATTATATAAAGACTTTTGTGACAAAGGTAGAAAACAACATATATACACTACCATTTGGAAAACATTCAGCAAATCAACATTTTCTTTAATTAAAAATACTAAATAATATTAGGTAACACTTTATTTTAAGGTGTCCTTGTTACACATGTTCAGTACTTACTGTAGTAGTTACATTTATTTATGTATAACTACATGCAACTAACCCTAAACTTAACCTGCATTCTACAGTACCATGTAGTTTAATTACATGTTATTAATTGATATTAAGGTGCACGGTGGCTCAGTGGTTAGCACTGTCGCCTCACAGCAAGAAGGTTGCTGGTTCATGTCCTGGCTGGACCTGTTGGCATTTCTGTGTTGTGTTTGCATGTTTTCCCCATGTTCGTTTGGGTTTCCTCTGGGTGCTAAATTGGCTATAGTGTATGAGGAGTGTGTGAATGCGAGTGTGTATGGGTGTTTCTCAGTGCTGAGTTGAACAGTTGGCGGTTCATTCCACTGTGACGACCCCTGATAAGAGACAAAGCTGAAGGAAAATGAATGAATAATTGATATTACTACACTCAAAAATTATTTAGGCCTAACAAGTAAGATTTATGTATTGTGATTGCATATAAAATTTCCATCCATTTGGATTACATACTTTTAACATGATCCAACTAATCCACTTTAAGTGATTGATATTTGTTAATTAGATATAAATAAAACAAATAAGAACATAATTTAAGTAATAATAATAATAAATTCAATGTGTTTTCAATGCTTCTTATTAATTCATCTATTGTGTGGAGTATGAAGCTGCATACATTTTGCCCTTGAATATTAAATAAACCAATCTCATAGAAGTGAACTAATTGGATGAGGCTTTTTCCACAGCTAGATATATTTATACCATATTCATATCTTTTAACTGATTAAATCTAACTGAAATCTAACTGATTCTAAGGAATCTGACAACATACATTTAAAAACAGACAAATTAAATAAAATCAAAAGGTTAAAATCAGTTCATGATAAATTCCATTGTGATTCTTTTTTAAGTGAGTTAATTGAATATAGTTACACTGTAACAAGGACACCTTAAAATATAGTGTTTCCCAGTATTTTTGTCATAACAGTATTAACTGTTATAAAATTAATGTGAATTACACCACTATTATTGTTGCGATAATTAAGTATATTTTAATAAAATGCCACAATCCTTCAGAAATCATTCTAATTTGCTAATTTAATTCTTAAAAAAACTTTAAAAAAAAAAAAAAAAAAGCTTTTGTGCTCCTTAACAGTAATGCATCCTTTTCAGGTTTCTTTACTGAAATCCTCAACATTTGAATAATCAAAGCAGATCAGCATGAAAAAAATTGCTGCATTAAAAAATGTCAGCTAAATCTTTTTTTAATGCGATGAATAAAAGTTCTTACTAACCCTATCCCTTTTAAATGGTACAGTAAAACATACAGTTGAAGGCAAAATTATTAGTCCTTCCATTTCATCATTTTCCAAGTGATGTTTAACAGAGCAAGAAGATTTTGACATTATTTTCTATAATTTTTTTTCTGAAAAAAAGTCTTGTTTCTTTTAGTTGTAATAAACTATAAGTTTAAAAAAAAAAAAACTAATTTAAGATCAATGTTATTTGCTCCTTTGCTACTGAACAAATCACTACATTCATTCATTCATTCATTCATTTTCTTTTCGGCTTAGTCCCTTTATTAATCTGGGGTCGCCACAGTGGAATGAACCGCCAACTTATCCAGCATGTTTTTTACGCAGCAGATGCCCTTCCAGCCGTAACCCATCTCTGGGAAACATCCACACACACTCATTCACACATATACACTACGGACAATTTAGCTTACCCAATTCACCTGTACCACATGTCTTTGGACTGTGGGGTAAACCGGAGCACCCGGAGGAAACCCACGCTAATGCAGGGAGAACATGCAAACTCCACACAGAAACGGCAACTGACCCAGCTGAGGCTCGAACCAGCGACCTTCTTGCTGTGAGGCGACAGCACTACCTACTGCGCCACTACGTTGCCCAAATCACTTGACATGCCTAATTAATCTTGTGGTGACCTCTGATGAATAAAGGGACTAAGCTGAAAAGAAAATGAATGAATGAATGACTAGTATCTTGCAAATTAACTTGTTAACAATACTTAAATTTTATTATTATTTGCTGTCATGGCAAGGGAAATTATTTATTAAAACTATTGTTTACAAAAGTGTTGGAAAAAAAATATTCTCTACATTAAACAGCACTTGGGAAAATTAAAAAAATGTATTACAATTTTATATGAGGGCTAATAATATTTGTGTTCAACTATTTAGATGGTGGATACATAAAAAAAGTTGCTATTTTCATGTACTGTAGCAGTTAGTAAAAGGGTTTAATCTAACATTTTACCTGTTGGGGCAATAAGAACCTAAAAAATGTTCCCATAGCGCCTACATGCACTTTTCTAACAACCTGCAGCAACATCACCTAAACACGTGCCAATATGCATAAACTGAACGTTGGCAAGAGGCAGAAAACATGTCTGTAAATCACCAGCCAAGGGTAAAATGACCTTGGAATATAAGCACGCATATATTTTAGGATGTTTATTAGGCTTTGCTTTTTGTTCTCAGTTGTTTGTCGAGTGCACAAGTGATGCAGCTTGAACTAACTGTGCCCCCAGTCGCAGACAGAAGGCCTTTTAGGCTTGTAGTTTGTTTTGATGATTTGAGAGTTGTGACTCAGTAAAGCTGGAGGTAATGATGATGATGATGGTGATGGTTTGGAGCTGGATGTGGATGGGATGCATCACAAAAGGGGCTGTGGGTAAATAACGACCTTGTCTTTGATTTACCCTAACAGACGATAAAAAGCTAAAGCAAACACATCTGGCCTTGTTGGTGGAGGCCAATCAGGACAGGAAAGAGAAAAGTAACACCTTTGCTGGCGGTAAACAAGCCGTCAATTACAGCAATTACTGTACTGATTCATTTCACCGAATTCAATGTTCAGTGCTGGGAATTGTATTATAAATATAGCTTTATTTTAGCTTTTTAATGCATGTACTGTTCACAGAAAAGGCTGTTAAAGGGATAGTTCACACAAAAAAGAAAATTCTGCCATTATATATTTATCTTCCACTTGTTCCAAACCTGTTTGGGTGTTTTTGTTCTGTTGAACACAAAGGAAGATATACTGAAGAATGCTGGGGGAAAATACCCATTGACTTCCATAGTATTTAATGCTCCTGTTATGGCTGTTTTTTTCCATCAGTTTATATACAGTTGAAGTTAGAATTATTAGCTCCCCTGAATTATTAGCCCCCCTGTTTTTTCCCCCCATTTTCTGTTTAACGGAGAGCAGATTTTTTCAACACATTTCTAAACATAATAGTTTATAACTTATTTCTAATAATTCTAATTTTATCTTTGCCATGATGACAGTAAATAATATTTGACTAGATATTTTTCAAAACATTTGAAGTGACATTTAAAGGCTTAACTAGGTTAATTAGGTTAACTAGGCAGGTTAGGGTAATTAGGCAAGGTATTGTATAACAATGGTTTGTTCTGTAGACTATCAGAAAAAAAATTGCTTAAAGGGGCTAATAATATTGACCTTAAAATGGTTTTTAAAAAATTATAAACTGCTTTTATTTTAGCTGAAATAAAATAAATTAGATTTTCTCCAGACGAAAAAATATTATCAGACATACTGTGAAAATTTCCTTGCTCTGTTAAACATCATTTGGGAAATATCTAAAAAAGAAAAAAAATCAAAGAGGGGCTAATAATTCTGACTTCAACTGTATATACTGTAATATTTGCACATAATATAGCTCAGCGCTCTGTGATCATCAATCATCATCAAATGTGATCAAATGAGTTTTACAAGTTTAAAACGTTTTTAAAACAGTGTATGTTTGTAATGAATAACATCGATTTTATCGTCTTTATTACCACAGCTGCGTGTCAGTACAATTATAGAAATAGACTCTTCAATCCCGGTTTGTGGACGTTAAATCAGGTTTATTTTGTACATTAACATAACGGATATCCATACAGCAGTGTATTTTAACATGTATCCTGTCACATTTGCCGTGCAAAAACAGTGCAAAGTTAAACGTGTGTGTGTGTGTGTGTGTGTGTGTGTGTGTGTGTGTGTGTGTGTGTGTGTGTGTGTGTGTGTGTGTGTGTGTGTGTGTGTGTGTGAAATTTGTAATGACATTGTGTGTGACTCGTTGCAAAAAGGCTTGAATTAACAACAACAAATGCATCAAATAATTATTGCGAAGTTCTTAGTACATGGGAACGGAGGCCGGGGAGAACAAGCATTAAAGGCACAGGCCACAAAAACAGCTACATTGTGTTTAGAGCAGAAAATCCAATATTCTGAAAGGTATAATAAATAATCTGATGGGTGTTTTGAGCTGAAACTTTACAGACACATTCTGGAGACACAAAATACTTATCTTACATCTTGATAAAGGGGTAAAATAGGTGCCCTTTAATTATTTTTCTTTAAGTTATTTTCAAGACAAAATGTCCCTAAATAAACACACACACACAAACATTCACTGTAAAAAAAAATGCTGGATTCCACACAATCAATTGGTGTTGGGACAACATGAAGGAATTGGGTTAACTTATCAGTTTTTACAAATTTAATTGGATAAAACATAAAATAATTAAGTTGTCCTAACAAAATCCCAAGAGTTGTGTTGTTTCCACTCATTTGAAATAAGTAGTTTGAACAAGCATAAAAAAAAAAAAAAAATTTGAGTGTTATTTCAAAGATAACTTGATATAATTTGTTACTATTCAAAACATTGAAGTTTTTGTTTTTGAAAAATAAGGGAAGGTTTATCTTTAAGACACAAAATGTCCTCGCGTTTCTATAATCACTCATAAAATAACGAGCATGTCTTTGATGATAAAAAACTAAGGCAAACACATCTGGCCTTGTGGGTTTGAACTGATCAAAACAGGAAAGAGAAAAGTTACACCTTCGCTGGCAATACACAAATTAACATCAGTTACTGCACTGATTGATTTAGGAGTCTGGATGGCACGAGGAACTGAGAATATATGTGGTTTTGTGGTAAAAGGCTTTGTTCATGATCTGTCTCAGAGGACAAAAGAGGGCATGAAATAACAAATAAACAATATCAGTATGCATGTGTGAGCTTTCGTAAAACAAACAAGCTAATTGGTATGTATGGCGAAAGCTTTAAAACAGGTACGACACCCGAGAGCAATGTGTTTCAGGGCAAAAAAAAAGCTTTCAGTGGCCTTGAAAACACCTGAGAGGACTTTGAATTTCACTATCCCTTGCTTGAAGATCATTTATGATTTTATGTTTGAAAGTATATGTTTTTAAAGATTTTTTTTGAAAGAAGTGTCCTAATCTCTGCATTGATTTAATGAAAACAAAACAAAACGATAAACAGTCTAAAATAGTCTGTTTAAGATGTTTTTAAAGATAATTTTAAGATATTTAACAATGCAATTTAATAAGACCTTTTTATAATATGATGTAAATTTAATATTTAGACTCTAGATTAAAATATTAAACACACACATATATATATATATATATATATATATATATATATATATATATATATATATATATATATATATATATATATATATATATATATATATATATATATTATATGTAAATAAATATTTAACATACACAAAGGCTGCATCCGAAATCGCCTACTACTAAGTAGGTACAGCATTTAAATTTAATTGTACTACTCGATTCAATTCAATTCAATTCATCTTTATTTTTATAGCGCTCTTATAATGTAGATTGCGTCAAAGAAGCTTAACATAGAGGGATGGCAAGGAACAAAAGTTCACCAATTGACGAAGTGAAGGAAAAAACCTCAAGGGAAACTAGGCTCAGTTGGGCACGACCATTTCTCCTCTGGCCAAACTTCTGAAGAAGGGGGCTGAAGAACGCTGGATGTTCATTGTGGAGAAGCTGCAGGTGTGAGTTAGGCTCCATGCGGAGACTCGTTTGTCACTGGGGTCTTGAATCAGTCTCATGCTCTCCACTCCTCCATGACCACCACACTATCTGCTCAGAATACGGCCTGATTCAGGGTTATGGAGACATCTAGAAGTCCTCTATGGTTAGCATCACCTCTTCACAGGACTTGGATCACATCAATGTGCTGCACAATCTCTAGGGGTCTCGGGATGGGTATCCCCAGGTGGAACTCGACTGTTAGAGTACATTCTATACAGTATGAATGTGGGTAGTATAAATGGAACTCGGACTTACTACATCTGCCATTTTGTCATCATCACGTAACCCTAACCATGTCAGTTGTGTTGCGTCATTTCCATTCATGAATTCTCTCGCGGTGCATCATGGGATAGCGTTGCGTCCATCATATGCGCAAATCAGAATCTCGCCGGAAGTAGTAGGTCATTCGGGTACTTCTCGCATACTGTTTTTCGAATTCGATGAATTCGAACATACTGCTCAGCTCACATACTGTTTTAGTGTACTATATAGTATTGAGGTGTCCGATTTTGGACATAGCTAAAGATATCTAATCTATTATTTTCATATTATAATTGTATGTTTAAAATAATGTTACATTTTGAAATTTTTAAAAAAACTCTCTAAAACACGTTTATTTTTATAGAAACACAATTTTTTTTTCTGATTCTATTTTTTCTGATTCTAAAATTTTTTTCTGATTCTATTTTATCTAAACTAAGGTTTATAAAAAGCATGACTTATATAAACCTCGCCTATGGGGTATATTCAGAAGTATGCAGAAGGACTTAATTTTTCAGTAACCTGGGTGAAACGCTACTAGTAAACTGTATGCAGGTACAAAATCTGCACATTTAAGGTCTGTTTTCTTTAAAAATCAATGATCTTGACTGCCTGGTTGAGATTCGATATAAAGTGGGTCTCAAAAATGTACAAGAAGCACTGAATTAAATTAAATTTTCCCGCGCCATATCTTTAAATTATGAACATTTATTTTACTCCATATTTTCAATGAAGTTTCTGCACTAGCCTGCTGATCCTGACGGGCACGTGCGTGTAAACGGCTTTTCATTTTGTTTTACTCTTGAACAACTAAATGAATGCTGAAGTCTATTTAACTAATTATATTTGAATTACATTACAACATCGATGCTGTAAAAGGAACCATATACTGTAAAATGAAAAACGTCACATTTACTGTTCACCGGAAGTTTATCGAAACACTAGCTGTGCATATACCCTATTCAGTTTATTTTTTGTTTTCTGGATAACTTAACATCTACAATTGAGGAGTTTCTTGAGACCTATAGTTGTCACATTAGAAAAGCATAAAACTCTTTTGCGTAAAAACGTGCTGGATAAGTTGGCGGTTCATTCCGCAGTGGCGACCCTGGATTAATAAAGGGACTAAGCCGAAAAGAAAATGAATGAATGAATGAATGAAAAACTCTTTTGCGCACAGAACATTAGATTAATTTCAGTCTAAAGTCTATTCCTAAATGTATTATTTTCTATATGTTTTTTAGCAGTTTGGTCTCTCTGATGGATTATTAAAGATCTCAGTATAATGTTCTTACTGTAATCTTATTGGAATGAATGCTAATCTGAAAATATGCACAACACAGCAGCACTGCCAATTCAGAGATAAACCATAACAAACAGCTTTAGAGGACTGTAGTTCGCTGGATGACAATACCAATAATTCGATGCTTGATAAATCTAAGCAGGATGAATGTTATGTTTTACAATGATAATGAACAGCAAATGGTTCTGGGAATGATTTGCTCTATTAGTTTATGACAGATATGCCTACATATGTGAAAAGTCACATGTCAAAATGTTTTAAATATCCTGCCCGTGGAAAATGAAACATCCTGGAGTTATTTTAGGCAAGCTATTGCAGGTTAATAGCAAGTTAACCAGGTTAAAATAGCCTAATAGTTATCACCACATTTCTCTAATTCAATTCTCTTGATTGATTTCATTATGGATTTCAAATATTTTCTTTTGTATTGCAAGATTATTTTAAAAACATTTTAAGAATTAAATAAGGCATTAATTACATTTATTGTATTTGGTTTACCATTCTAGCACAAAAAAGAAGTCTGCACATTAAATAAAATGAGGTTATTTTATTTTCCACATGCATCTTTTGACACATAAGAATAAAGGTTTTTACAATGGGGATTTTTTATGTCTTGTTATCACTCCATAATTTAGAAAATACTGCAAACAGAAAAAAAAGAAATAAAATTCAATTGATTGTAAAATAGAATTTTGTATACAATTATTCAAATTGGGTGTGAACACACTGTAAAAAGCAATTAGTTGACTTTACCTAAAAAACACAATTAACACAAAGGATTAAGTAAATGTACTGTGCATAATTATAAAAATTAAGTTTAAACCAGGTTACTCACTATTTAAAGTTTACTAGATTATCTGTAAAGTTTGGTGTACACTACTTGACAAAAGTCTTGTTGTTGATTCTAGTCGTAAGAGCAAAAAATTATTATTTGACTTCTATTCAATCATTTGGAAAAGTGGCAGAAGGTCATTTTTTCAGATGAATCATCTGTTGAACTGCATCCCAATCATCACAAATACTGCAGAAGACCTATTGGAACCCACATGGACCCAAGATCCTCATAGAAATCAGTCAAGTTTGGTGAAGGAAAAATCATGGTTTGGGGTTACAATTAGTATGGGGGCGTGTGAGAGATTTGCATTTGTGCAGCCCATTATATTACAAACCACAGGAGAGGGCAAATTCTGCAGCAGGATAGCACTCCTTCTCATACTTCAGCCTCCACATCAAAGTTCCTGAAACCAAAGAAGGTCAAGGTTCTTCAGGACTGGCCAGCCCAGTCACCAGACATGAACATTATTGAGCATGTCTGGAGTAAGATGAAGGAGGAGGCATTGAAGATGAATTCAAAGAATCTTGATGAACTCTGGGAGTCCTGCAAGAACGCTTTCTTTTGCCATTCCAGATGACTTTAATAATGAGTTATTTGAGTCACTGCAGAGATGTATGGATGCAGTCGTCTAAGCTCATGTGAGTCAAACACAGTATTCATTCTTTTTCCACTGCACCATGACTTTATATTCTATACTGTACATTATTTCTGTTAAGTGACAGGACTTTTGTCTAAGCAAAGTCAGACCTTACTGTCCTAATTAAATAATTAAAAATCAAAGCATGATCATATTTAATTTTGGTAAAATAAGCGTAATCTAGAGGCCTTTGCATTTTATATAAGCCACTTCTGATACCAAATGATCAACTAGAAGTCAAGTTATTATATGTTGTTCCTATAAACCTATAGGCAACAAGACTTTTGTCGAGAGTGTATGCAAGTTGAGCTGAAATGGAGATTTATGAGCCAGTGAAGGAGAAAATCCAGAAAATTACCTTAAAAAATACCTTGTAAAAATGTTATGATAATAACAGGTTTCAACAATTTTTTAAAAGTTCTACAAGTTTAACTTAATATTTTAGTCAGTTTGAATGATATAAGTTGAGATAATTAAAAAAATGACTTTGAATAAAATAAAAACTAAAAAACAGCAAGATTCAGCAGACATTATTGGATAATCAATTGGAGAAACGTTTAAAAGGCTATTCTGGATGTTTTCTTTCCATTATTCTGAAAAGGCACTTTATGAAAAGCCAAAGATTCCAAAATCTTAAAAATTGACAAGTGGATAACACAATATTTTTGACCCTGGAACACAAAACTAGTTTTATGTTACATGTGTATATTTTAACAATAGTCAAAAGTACATTAAATGGATCAAAATGATAGATTTTTCTTTTATGTCACAAATCACACACATTTTATTTGAAGATCATCTTCCATGAAGACATTTTGTTAATATCCCACTGTAAATACATTAAAATTAAATTTTCAATTACTAATATGCATTGCTAAGCAACTTTAAACGGGATTTTTCTCAGTATTTAGATTTTTTGCACCCTCAGATTCCAGATATTCAAATAGCTGGATCTCAGCCAAATATGATCCTATCATAACAATAATATTATTTATTTAGCTTTCATATCGTGTAAATCTTATTTTCCAAAAAAACTGACACTAAACTTGTGGTCCAGGATCTCATATGTGTTTGGCCTTTAGCAATAAAACAGATGCATTATGTAAATAGATAAACAAGGAAGTTTCTTTTTTTCAGTTTCTATGTTAAACCACAACCGGTTTGGTCTTACATAAATCTTCTAGTCTGTAAGACTGGATTTAAAACACTTCAGCACTCAAATATCTGCTCTTCAGTCTCCAAGATAGATTCAAGGCCAGAATAACAAAGCTCTTTTGTTGTGTCTTTACCAGTCTGTTTTAAAGCCATTTTTTTCCTGGCTCGAATTTCTGTGGTGAGTCAGTGAAATGAACTGGAAGTTTTGACAGACTTCGTTTCCGCTGTCCTTACTCCTTAGTCAGTGCTCATCTTTTTTTGGCACCTGGCAAATATGTGAAAATGGAGTCATTCGTATCTTGTTAGAAGTATCTTGAGGGTTGCGCTCAGGTTGTTTGAGCTATAACCTTAACAAAGTGGCCACTGTTAAGTTGTTTTAACAGCCGGCATGTGATTGGCGTCAGTCCTGGTGAAGGACTGCGCAGCCTAATTGAATTGTAAGGAACATCCTATTGCGTGGCTTCAGTGAAAGCGATCAGCATTTGCTAGATTGGATTAAGGAACAATATGATGATACTGTAGTCACTCGGCACATGATTCTAATGCTGCCAAGAGGAAGATTACAATGCATGAGCAATAAACAGTATGAATGAGTATTTTTGTACTTCCTTGTAGAAAATATGTGCCAGAAATGCACTGATGGGTATTTAAAGTGCAGTTTAAAATATCGCAGAGCCTCCTTTTGATAAGACGAGTCATCAGTAATCAGGTTTCCATAAAAAAATGAAACAATTTTTTTCAAAGTTCACGAAAAAAAAATCTTAAATGCACATTAGCTGTTTCCATCAAGTTGTTAGAGGGGCAGACTGTAGTATTGGTAACCTAGTAACCAAAAGTAAACAAGGCAAGCATTATAAAGTCATGTGGGTGCAATGTTAATTCTGCAAATGCATTTCTGTCTTTGGTTATTTGTAACTCTTTGGTCATTTGTTATTTGTATCTCATTTGCACAAGTCCAAAAATCTTCTCAAGCATAAAAACGTTTTTTTTTTTTTTTTTGCGAATTAAGAGATTTTTATTTATTTGCCATTTACATCACTTGTTTCTCATGTGATATTTTGAAATGCACTAACACGAGGTGACATAATAGATATTGTCATGCACTATATTTGAATTTGGAGAATTCTGTTGAATTGAACTGGTGTTTATAGCATTTAAATTCTTTTCTGTGGCAGATGTGTGGATATTAGCATGTCACATGCAATTTGAAGTCCGCTATTTTATTAATTGTTAGAGAACTGCATCCATACATCTCAGCAATGACTCAAATAACTTTTTAATAAAGTCATCTGGAATGGCAAAGAAAGCGTTCTTTTATGACTCCCATTAATCAAGATTTTTTTTGGATTCATCTTCAGTGCCTCCTCCTTCATCTTACCCCAGACATGCTCAATCAGGTTCATGTGTGGTGACTGGGCTGGCCAATCCTGGAGCACCTTGACCATCTTTGCTTTCAGGAACTTTAGATGTGGAGGCTGAAGTTTGAGAAGGAGGGCTATCTTGCTGAAAAATTTGCCTTCTTCTGTGGTTTGTAATGTAACGGGCAGCACAAATGTCTTGATACCTCAGGCTGTTGATGCTGCCATCTACTCTGCAGATCTCTCGTACGCCCCCATACTGAATGTAACCCCAAACCATGATTTTTCCTTCACCAAACCTGACTGATTTCTGTGATAATCTTGGGTTCCAGTAGGTCTTCTGCAGTATTTGTGATGATTGAGATGCAATTTAACAGATGATTCATCCGAAAAAATGGACCTTTTGTCACTTTTAGTCAAGTCAAGAAGTCAGGTTATTATTTGTTGCTCTTACAACTGGGATCAACGACAAGACTTTTGTCAGGTAGTGTAGTCCATAAATAGGAAAGTATTAATGTAATAATGGTACATTAAGATCAGAATTTCACAATGTATTAGTTAAATGTTGTACTTTAAGGAAAAAGAAGAATACTCTACTATATAGCGTAGAATGATGCTTTTTTGAACCTGCACTGTAAAAAAAATTGGTATTCGTATCCATAGCAGTTTTTTGGATTATGTGATTAATACTTTAATTTTTTATTTTCTCTCGTTAATTTGTTCAGTTGAGTTGCATTATGAGACCTTGATCTTTTTTCCAACAACTTTTAATCTTGAAAAGTTTGAAAAAGGGACTCTCATTAACATTTTTAATAGTTTAAAGTGATCTATTTGGTTGGTGTTGTATATTACAGTACAAAAACCTTGTAATAAACTGCCAGGACATTCTCTTATTTTACAGAATTATTTCTCTATATATTATTTCTTATACATTACATTATTTCAATTAAAAGTCCCTTTGTTCAACTGTAGAGTTGAATTTTCAATATTAAAAGTCGACAGAGCAGAGATCAAGGTCCCATAATGCAGTTCACAACTGTAAATAAACAATAAACACTTGTGAAATCACAAAATACGGAAGCTGTTCATTAACAGATTTTTTTTACAGTGTGGAATGTTTAATATATAAAAAAGAAAATAGGTGCACAAATGTTTGAATGTAGGTTCAAACCAAAAAAAATTGTAATTAACAGAAAAAATCAAGGATGCTATGCAATATTATGCCATAGAATTTAAATATTTTGTTTATTATCCTTAAGATGTTATGTTATCACACTCTTATGTTAATGAGTATAAATGTTTAATAAAATTATAGTAAAAATGCATCAATACATTGTCCATATTTTCAAGAAATATTGTCCAAGAAATGGGTAAAAAACTTTTTATTGCAATGTCCGTTCTTATAATAACTATGAAGGGTTTCATTTTTTGTCAGCCCCTATATCTAATGCATTATTAACACTAAGCAGGGGCTAAGTGGAGCATGCTATCCGTTCAATCCTTGAGTCCTTGTCTGAACACGTTCCAAATTTTATACAGAGACATTGATTCAGACAATGCATCAGTCATACAGGAAACATTAGGATAAGACTTTTTTCAATGGGATTTCAATTAATGGCTTTTCTTGATTGAGGAGACAGGAGAGCAAACGCTATTGGGATGAAAAATGACACTATTAAAGAGACAGTTGTGCCACTCTTTGAGTAATCGGTTGTGGTCCATGACAGGACTAGCTGCCCGGGGAGACAAACGGCACGGGGCTGGAGTTCACATGGTTTAGAGAAAGCACTAAAGAGAGAAAGAAATGCTCAGATTTACTCACAGCAAAACTATTTTTTCCAAATTTAAGTGTTTATTTATTGGTAAAAAGAAGTTAGAAATACATATACTACAAGTCAACACTGATGAGGGTGATGTTTAGATGAATATGTGCATTTTACTTTTAATAACAAAATAAATATACAAGTAAAATTGCAAGGGTGAGAAAACAGCAGTTAAGAAAACATGAAATGTGCAATGTTGATATCTGTACGAGCTTATTCAAGTAAAGTCACGTCACATTGATTTTATAATGCACACTTTAATTTCTATTATAAAGCAGCTCTTCATTCATGAATGTGTGACATCGACAGACTGAGCAGAATAAATGAACCAGATATATTTCTCCTTAAAGAAGGCAGATGCTCAGTTCAAAGATGTAGAGCAAACATTTCTGGAAACGTTTTGTTTGGGAAGCTCTTTTGAAATTTAAAAATGAGCAGCAAATGCACTTTGTTTTGGCCTGATTTTGTATCAGGTGTATCAGGGCTTGGATGGTTGAATAATTTACTTAATGTTGTGTCCACAAAAAAATTTAATTAAGGCATAGTTTACTAGAAATAACACCATAGTAACCAATAATGAATCATGGATTTGCTAACCATAGTTTAAACATGGTATTTGTGATGAAACTGGCTATTCAATTGGGTATCAGTATCCCAAAAAACTACTATTCCATTCAATTCATTTATTTCTATGGCGCTTTTACAATGTAGATTGTGTCAAAGCAGCTTAACATATAAGTTTTAGTAAATTGAAACTGTGTCAGTCCAGTTTTCAGAGTTGAAGTTCACTTTAGTTCAGTGTGGTATAAATTTCACTGCTGAAAGTCCAAACACTGAAGAGCAAATCCATCAATGTGCAGCTCAGTGGTGGTTCTAGACCAGAGTAACTGGGGCAGCCGGGCAGGGACCACTTGTACTTTTAGGGGGCACACTTTACAGACATCACAAACTACTTAAGCAATTATTCGAAGTCATTTTTTTCATGCATCACTCTGCAGTCTTCATAAACAAGATAATTAAATAATTTAAACTTAAAATAATCTTCACCGTTAATTTATTTGACAAGTAACTGTGTATTGTAAAAGGATAACACATTTCTAACATTCAATTACATCAAGACAGATTTTTTGCACCTGTAAACTTTAACAGATACAGTTGAAGTCATTTTTTTTTGCCCTCCCGTTAATTTAAAATATTGTTTTCCAAGTGATCTTTAACAAACCAAAGAGATTTGTTTTTACAGTATTTTCTTTAAAACAAAAATAATTCCTCTGGAGTCATAATAAGTCTTATTTCTTATGGTTTCTCTAGAATAATAGCAGTTTTTAATAATAAAAAAACTATTTTAAGGTCAGTGTTATTAGCCTCCTTAAGAAATATTTACTGTATATTTTTTGATTGTCTGTACAACAAACCAGTTACACAATAACTTGACTAATTATTCTAACTTTCCTAGTTAACATAACCTAGTTTTGAAATGATACTTTAATCTGAATCAAAGATTGTAGAATACTTAAAAAGGACTTTGTCTGAATACAACTATCTTGCAAAATATCTAGTAAAATTTTATGCACTGACTGTCATCGGAAAGATAAAAAAGTATTTATTAGAAATTAGTTAAACTATTATGTTTAAAACGTGTTGTAAATAATCATGTGTTTGAAGACTCGTGCTTTATGTCACGACTGAAATCAAAAATGAATGAAGGCAAAACTAAATGAGTTGAATATTATTTTACATGAGCGTGACTGAAAACTAAATTTTATTAATGTGTTACATCTGTTCTCCGGTACTTGCCGACTGTTTGTAAATTCAAGACTGGATTTCCTAACGTAAAACTATGTACAATCAATTTCTGATTAATAATAGCCTCTGCATAGCCGAGGACTTCCTATATTAAAGTTTTAAAATTGCTATTGAAAACAAAAGTCTAATATAATCAACAGTGGACATTTTGATAGTTTTTCACAACATGAACATGACTGAAGTTGAATCTTTTTATTACCCGTGTCAATTTGGGGGTTAACTTCTGAGGAATGTGGGGAACTGATGCGTGCATCACTGTCACTGACAGAGAGATCACGTATGTGCGAAAGCAGAGAGAGTGAGTACCGCGAGAGAGGCCTCAGTCATATCTCCGCAGTCTGCCACCGATGGCTGATCTCGCTTTTCTGTGGCGTTTTGACACAAAAATCGCGCCCAAAATTAGGGGGGCCAGAGTGGGGGCAAGCTTGTTGCTATTTAATCAAGAGATATTAAATATCAATGCAAAAATGAAGTGCTATAAATGAAAATAGTAGTTCTTTATTGTCATTTATGGTTCCATAAAGAACCATTGAGATCCATGGAACCTTTTCATTGCAAAAAGATTCTTTATAATGGAAAAATGTGCTATGGATGATTAAAGTGTCATTCACACTATGGACAAAAAAAACTTTCTTTGAAGAACTTGTCACTAAAACATTTTGTTATGGCATCATGTGTAACATCTTATTGGTTGTTCCTGGCACCTGTAATTTATGTGTAAAAAGAGGAGAAGAACTAAACACTGGAATGTCAAATTTAGTCTAATGCCTCTGCATGTTTTTGTAAATGTCTCCACTTCTGTTCTTCGAAGTATTGACACATTTTAAACCTCTCTCATGAATGAATGTTAGGGTGTTTTCATGGCCTTCAGTTTAGCTAAAGCTGATTGCACCCTCTATATCACTTGCCTTTGGCTGTGCGCACTGGAATGTGACACAGGAACTGGAGAAAATAAAACTAAATCGCTCTTCCTGCTCAGTCCCGTCAGTGAAAAATGAGTTTCCTCAGCTTCGTAATTGATTTGATGCTGATTTTTTTTCTAGCAATGATATGGGCCAAACCTGGAGGGCAAGGAGTTTGACTGGAATACTTAGAAATGCAATACATTTTGTTCTGTGGAGTCGTAAGCTGTTTTTGGCATGACCTACATAAGACGTCTATGCGTACACGAGGTCTGTGGGAGTGAAATTGACTGGATGCCATCCAGACACTGCCCCATCTTTTCCATTTGAGCTAAATGAAATTTTATAGTGGTGTTTGTATATTAAAATTTTGAAAAAAGAAAAAAGTCATATAGTAACTAGTTCCACAGAGTTTGATGGTCCCTCTATTACTCTCTTCAACATATAACTTGAAAGTATATTTAATTTAGTTAGCCCAAACTTGACTTCTACTTACTCCTACTCGACCCTTTAAAAGACTATATTATTGGCTCTATTTGTGTGTATTAGTCCAAACAACATTCTGAATTTTAAATTCTTTCACTGTATAGTCATCCTCCATTTCTTCCAAACCTGTTTGAGTTTCTTTCATCTGTTGAACACGCACAAAGGAAGATATTCTAAAGAACTTTGTAAAAAGCAGCCATTGACTTCCATAGTATTTTTTGGCTACTTCAGATATCAGTGACTGCTTTTTACCACTGTCCTCCAGAATTTCTTGTTTTGTGCTCAATTTTAATAAAGAAATTAAATTGTGATGAAATTTTTATTTTTGGATTAACTGTCCTTCAAGAAAATAACATGTTTAATTAAAATACTCTCTAGATTTTCTTGTCTTTGACCTACATTTACTTCAGATTGCAATTTTTTGAATTACGTGATTCAAATTCATAAATCGTTGGCTTATTTGTTAAGCAGGCGTGCATTTCCCAAACATAACTCGCGGCTGAACTATCATAGTACATTGCATCATTTGGGAAAAGAATGATGTAGTGACGAGTGTTTCCCAAAATCCGTAATTTCTCTGTCACAGATCCATCGTTTGAACCACGTTAGTTATAACATAAAACGCCCATAATGACGCTCTAAATGGGGTGGTAACAACTTCTTTAGAGAAGAACCCAATCATTTCTTTGTGCAAACTATATTGTTTTACATGCACACGCATAAAAAAAATCCAATATTAGTTTTGGTAAAAACATGCACTCGCTTTCCATATTAAGTGAAATATATGTAAATGGCAGAAATAGAGCCTGTGTTTCCTTTACAAATATTATTGAGAACATTCCATATTCTATTCTAAAACATAAAATCACTTACAAAAGCTAACACAAATTCGAAAATCATATATAGATCATATAAATAAATAAATAATGAGGCTATTTATTAAGAAATTTAATTGGATATTTATTATTTATTAGGAAATGAAGAAAATCCTACTTTAATAATAATATTATGATGATGATGATGATGATGATGATGATGATGATTATTATTATTTTTATTATTATTATTATGTAGGATATTGTTTATATCCTGGGGGGTAACTGGGAATAGAACACAACCAGGAACTATGATTCTAACTACAGCTCCAGAGATGTAGTTGCAAGCATACAAGTTTGTGACGCAGTTTGCGAATGTTTGTTGGAACAATGGATTTGGGAAACGTCATATCAATGAACTGTGTTTGTAACGACGGAACTTGCGACCTTAGTTGGCTGACGATGGTTTTCAGGAAATGCACCCTAGGGTATCTGCAGGATCTTAAAATGTCTTCAATTTCAAAAACAAAATTGTAGGCCTTAAAAAGTCTTAAATTCACTGAAATATTGTCTTGTAGGTCTTAAATCATTTTAAACGGGTCTTCATTTTTTTTTGTTTATGTAAAGCTACCCAATCCATCCAACACACATCCAATCACCTACAATACATTTCAATACAACTTTTAACAATATTATACTTATACCTAATATTATAACAGTCTGCTGTCTATACACTTAGTTTTAAAGAGTTTTTTTTAAGTTATAAGTTTTAAGAAAAGATGTATGCATACAACTAGGGTCTGCTTGTTTTAACACATTGTTTGAAATATGTGGCTAAGAAATAATTTGATGGGGCAAGTACATTTTTTTTTCTGCCTGCCCATTAAAAAAATCTTAGCATTTAGTCCTACAGTATATAAGTCTGAAATTTAATTATTCATGGTCTTAAAAAGGTCTTAAAAAGAATTTGACATAGTGAAACCTGCAGAAACCCTGGTTAATGCACATCATGTTGTTCTTATCCCTTGGCTAAGCAGTTAGTGTTCAAACTGGCATTTGACCATATTCCTCACTTAAACAAGCCAGCCTGGAGCCTCAGGTTAGCTGGTATTTTAGTCCCAGTGCGGCACAGGAAGCCAATTCAATCGTTGATAATGGAATTGACCTAAACCCCGGGGGCTCTGCTCTCTCTGTCTTGTTCCTGCTCTGATGGGCTAAAGCAACCAGAGTTTGCTCACAGCAGGCTGGCAGAGTTCATTTAATAACACTTACCGGAATAGGTAAATACATGTGATTGACAAAGACAGTGATCTCGTCGATTTATCCAATCAAATCAATCATGAAGCTTAGGTGACTTGGAGAATATCTGATATTTGCCACCACAAAAATGATTGATTTTACATTATAACACTGACAGTGGGGTTAAATATTAAGATTTGATATTCAGATTCTCAGGCCCCGTTTACACTAATACGATTTAGTTTTAAAACGGCGTTTTAGAATGAAAACGATCCACGTCCAGACTAGCATTTCTGAAAAGATCTCAGTCCACACTATACTGCTGAAAATGCAGATAATGTGACCATACACACTCTGGAATGCACTGCAGCGCATGCGGCCGTCTGTTAAGTTGCTAATATCAAAATGAAAATAGGCCGTTCCTTGTATGTTTTTATTTTCTTGTTAAGATAGTGACACAACGTAGTTAGGGTGCTGTGAATGAGGTTATAAAGTACACTGTTATCTTTGAACTTTTACCCGACGTGTCCTCGGCAGTTTGTTTTCCATATCAAATTTGCGAAGTCTGAACTTACAAGAAAAGGATGCAAGACTGAACTTAATATTGAGAAAAAGCCCAATCAGATCAGCAAATGTCTGCAGCCCCGCCTCCGTTTTCAGTTGTCTTCGTTTTCCTCCATCCACACTGACACATAAGGCATAACTGTGTGCTGTAATTTTAAACTGTCAGGCAAAGATAAGAGATTTATTCAAATTAGTCTTTCATAACTAGATGTATATAGTCTTTAGTCTCAAATAGGGTTGGGCCGATAGACAATGTCATCGTCCATCGCCGATGCCTGATAAACTTCACGATGCTGAGCCGGCATCGTGATCCATCGCCCCGCCCCACATGTATATGCAGCCCCGCCTCCGTTTTCAGTTGTCTTCGTTTTCCCCCATCCACACTGACACTGAGCAGCAGCGTTTCAAAAACGGCCTCTTCAGCGTTTCCAAAAACTTCGTTTTCAGGGCTCGAAAACTACGGGGTAGTGTGCGCCACCACGTGGACAGAAGGCATAACCGTAGCAAAACTTATGCGTTTTAAAACTAAAATGTATTAGTGTAAACAAGGCCTCAGATTTTGTAGTAGCCAGTCATAAAAAAACCAAAACAAAACAGATTTTAACCTTGAGAAATAAGATCTCATAAGCTTTGTTTATATCATGAAGTATTAAACAAATATTGAAGTGCTGTATCAGAAAGTGAGTGAAGGAAACATCAAATTTAAAAAAAAAAAACCCTAGGTTGTCACTAAAGAGTTAATAATGGGCAATTTGCCAAATAAATACTGATATCGTGACCATTAAACTTGCTTGTTATAATTACAGTCTTGTCCCCATTATACTTGACTTATTTTATTTACTTGTCTTTGCAAAGTTCCCAATACCGCCATGGGCTGCTCAAACAACTTGATGGAAACCTATTTCAAAGGAGTAGGAATATATCTAACATTAACAACCACAAAGCTGATTCCTTGTACTTCATTACATTGAATATTTTGTGAATATTTAGAATTTGAACCTCAAATCACTGTAGTTTTTATTATTCTTGTCTTGTTTTTTTATTTACTTCATTTATGCAACATGATACATGTTTTTTGATGAACGTTGGAAAGATTTGCTTCACATTAAGATGGAAACCTGGTTCTGTTGATGCCCATTGTCTGTCAAGTTGGATCTCTATGAAGACAGAGTGGGCAATCACCAAAAAACGTCCATATAACTAGTTCCTGATGGAGACTAGAGCATTTCCTGTTGGGTTTTCCACGTAATTAGCATATGAATTGCAGGCCTGTGATGTCTGCTGCGGAGCGCCTGATACCTGCAACACTCTAATTAGAGATAACCATTTAAAGGAGGGTCATCCTGTTGCAGGAACATCTGGTTCCTCATCCACCTCCTGTCTGGGGGGAGGAGAAACTGAGACACACCAAAGAAAACGGCCACACTTCCTGCGTCTGGTTGACCAGCTCAACTAGAAGGTCATTGCAGGAGGCGGGAAGCTAATAAAGCTTACATGCTAGCTTTTTGTGTACACGGCACCATGAATACAGTGACCTTTCCTGGAGGAATAGTGGGATTCCTGCTTTTTATACCACAATTGAACCTGAGAGAGGAGGTGGATTGAGTTGTTGACTCCTAAAGGCTGAGAAAACGTGTGGAAAAACATGCAGCGCTTGAAAAATGGCTTCATCTTTGCAAATATGTAAACAAACTGTAACAAAATGTACAACTTCTAGAAATTTAAGTCATTCTTTGCCTTCCTAAGATGTTGACAGTCTGTTGAGTTTTTTCCTTTTCTTTTTTAAATGTAAAGGACTTTTTTTGACAGGAAAATCAAAATGATTTCATAATAACTTGTGCTCCCAAAAGCTATATTTATACCACAAATGCAATGATTTGATATTTCATTAAATAAAAGATAACTTTCAAATAATGACATTGAAAGTCATTGCTTTTGCAGTGTTTATGATAATGTTGAACAACCCATGTGGAAATCTGATTTATGGCCATACATTATTTGAACATGTATGGGAAAGCACTGTGTGCTGTAATTTTAAACTGTCAGGCAAAGATAAGAGATTTATTCAAATTAGTCTTTCATAACTAAATGTATATAGTCTTTAGTCTCAAATATACAATAAATTGCAGAGCTTTTGTTTTGTTTGGAATGAAATGTAAGTGACACACATGTGCCAAAATGTAAAACTGAGACCTTCTTTGCCTTCCTAAGATGTCGAAAGTCTGTTGAGTTGTTGTTGTTTTTTTTTTTTTTAAATGTAGGACTTTTTTTGGCCAAATGATTTCATAATAACTTGTGCTCCTAAAAACTAGATTTACACCACAAAGGCAATGGTTTTAAATGTCATTACATAGAAGATAACTTTCGTATAGTGACATTGAAAATCATTGCTTTTGCAGTGTTTAGTATAATGTTTAATATATAATATACATAATATAATATATGAAGATATTTGTAATTCCATAGGATAAAAACAATATGAAAATAGACATTTTTGCAATATTTTAAAATATATGTTGCATATATGACATGTCCAACCATGAACTCTTATGTCATATATGTCATTTACATATTGCCATATATCGTGGAGTGAGAGCATGAGACTGACTCCTGTGACGCTCCAAGGACAGACGAGTCTTCGTTGAGGTCCAGCTTCCTGCGCCTAGACTGCAGTTCTGCACAAGACGTTTGGCCATAGGAGAAATGGTCATGCCCAACTGAGCCAGGTTTCTCTCGAGGTTTTTTAAATCTTCGCTTTCGCCAATTGGTGAAGTTTTTTCCTCGCCGCTGTCGCCACTGGCTTGCATGGTTCGGGATCTGTAGAGCTGCGCATCGATGGATTTGCTCTTCAGTGTTTGGACTCTCAGTAGTGATTATTAACCCACACTGAACTGAGCTAAACTGAACTGAACTTATTCTCTGAAAACTGAACTGACTCTGTTTCAATTCCATTCCATTCAATTCTTCCATGTGAAGCTGCTTTGACACAATCTACATTGTATAAGCGCTATACAAATAAAGATGAATTGAATTGAATTGAATCAGATTTCTATATGAGAAGGCATTGTGTGCTGTAATTTAAAACTATAAGGCAAAGATAAGGGATTCATTCAAATGAGTTTTTCATAACCAGATGTATATAGTCTTTAGTCTCAAATATACTTTACAATCATGAAAACGATCATAAATGTGTCATTTTATGGACCATTGGCAGTGAAGTGCAGAGCTTTTGAAACATATTCATATCGCTATAATCATTTTCTCTCTTAACTGCTGTTTTCTCACCTCATTTTTATTGTGTTGATTTTGTTAATGACAGAAAAGTAAACCGCGCAGCTTTACATATTCATTCTCCGCATCATGCCCCCCCCCCCCCCCCCCCCCCCCCCCCCCCCCCAGGTATTTTACATTTTTTCCCGGCAGCTGGGGTGCTGAAAACCCCCACATAAAATAACGACCGTTAAAATACTTAATTAAATTACTGTAAAATAACAGACAGTGAATTACAGAAATTTAAATGAATGCCCGTTATTTTGTGGTAAATGTCTGTAATTTAACGGCCGCTATTTTACGTTTTTTTCAGGCACCCCAGCTTCCTGAAAAAATGGAAAATAACGGATTTTTTACAGTGTGTGTGTGTATGTGTGTGCATATAAGCGAGAGAAATGAACAGGAAATGACTTTTATCTGTAATGTGTGTTGAATAATAGCCTTCATTCTCAGTATTTAAAATGATCAAGGTTCAGGCACATAGCATGCATTTCACAGGTTTCCCATTCACTGGATCACATCCTTGCAAACAAAAGCTCCTTGCATAAGACTTTCACAAGGTGCTTTCAACTTGTCCGAGTTGTACAATGGTTTAACAGACACACAGAGTCTACTGCTATTATACTCTACAGACACGCATGAATAAAGAAAACATTTTATAAGCTAGCTCTGATGTAAGATGTTCTGTTTGATTGTCTGTATCTTAGACGTACTTTGAAGTCAATTGGATTTTTCTTAGCTAGAAAAGCTGTGCTATCCAGGAAGTTTGACTTGATGGGTTAGGAATGCATGATTTAGAGTATCCACTGATTATGTCTTATAGTACACTGTAAAAAAATAAATGACTAAAAGACATGTCAACTAATGCTTTTATGTTACTTTGACTTTATTTAAATAGGATAATCAGTGTTTAACTAAATTTTCTTTGTTTTTGCAAAACTAAATGTAATTTTTTTAACGTTTAATATTTTAGTCAGTTTGACTGATTTAAGTTGAGTTGACGAGAAAAGTTCATTTGATTCAGCAAAACAATTAACGCAGGAATATATATATATATATATATATATAATATATATTATATATATATATATATATATATATATATATATAGATATATATATATATATTTTTTTTTTTCTTTTTTTTTTTTTACAGTGTAATAGTGATGAGTAGGGCCAGACTGAATCTGTGGACATTTTTTGCTATTTCTGCGCAAAATTTTTTGTGGATTTATGTGGAATGATTTTGGGAGTAACTAAAAACGTAATGTATGAAATAAAAATAATATGTTTTTAAGTTTTATTTAATGTTTACAATGCAAATCCAATTAGACCCACACTGTAAAAAAAACTAAGTTGAGTCAAATTTAAATTCAACTTTAAACCCAATTACTGAACTTGACTTGATTTAAGTTGAGTAAACTCAAAAATGTCCTGAAGTTTGTTGCAATAAAATTTGAAGCTGAGTAAACTTTTTGTTACAGTGCGTTTATTTGGTAAGCAAAGCAACACTGTAAAAATGAGGAGTAGGGTTTACTTGGAAGAAAGCTTGGAAACAATTTTCACTCAGAAAAAGCTAGTAAATCTTCATAGCTAAAAGTAAAAGACTCATAATTATTAGTACATTTAATTAGAAATGCTAAATTAAGTTTACTGGGGAATTCAAAGTAAATTTTATTGACTTTTTGTTTGTAAAATTTACTTAAGTCGTACATTTAAATATATTACAATTATTCAATATTCCTAGTTATCTTATTTACTTATACTAAGTAAACTTTACTTCAAAATGTTAAATAAAATATTATTTAATATAATTTGTGATGCATTGCAACTGTTTCTTAATTAAAACACTGCCAGACATTTTTATTGAGTACTTTTGAGTACTAATACATTTTTCAACAAACAAATTTAAAAAAGTCCCCAGATAGAGAATGATGGGGTCATCTATGTTGGCATTTTCTTCTCCTGTACTGCCCAGTACAATGATCTTCACAACGATTGGTTGAAGCAGTCTTTAAGCAGGTCTCTTGACATCCTGTCAAATACACAAATGAGTGCAAAGTGATTAAAATACTGTAGAGTTAGTTGCAATGTTATCTTTTGCTTTATGCTATAATAGACTGTATTGGTGTTAAGACCTAAGTTTCTCATATAATTCATCTACTAAAAGATAGAAAATATTACTTTGCAATCTTTATTGTAAAAAAATCATATGAACATTTTCATATTAGTCAATAATATTACTGAAAATTAATTAAAAAACTAAATGAATGTAAATGTATACGCACATTTACACAAGTAAATAAATAGACTCAGTGATGGGCTAAAAATCCTTGAAAATCTGTGTGGGTCTAGTGATGAGTACTAATAATAATTGTACAAATGGATTTGGAGGAACATTTTACACTTAAAATGACAAAAATTGAGTGAGCTATTTTTAGAAAAGCTACATGCAGCTTAATATAATATAGCTCATATTTGACTTTATTCTTTAGGCTTTATTGACCCTCAAAACTGCATCATAACAAAAAAAAAAACAACATAATACTCAACCTAACAGAACATTAAACACATTGAACAGCTTTGCATATATTAATATTGTGCAAAAAACACAACATAGCACTTAATTACATCATTCATCATTTAAAAAACAACAGCATGGAGCTGGAGATATATTTTGGAATGAGTAATAATACTGAAAACAAATTTTCTCAAATAATGATAATTTATTTTATTCATATTAAATGTTAGATATTTCTGTATTTATATGTGTAATTTTTAGACATTGTTGTTCTTTTTTTGGTTTGTCAAACTCCAACAACTAAATAAAATTCAGCAATTTTATCAAGGGATTACAGCTTTTCATTATTGTCACATTTACAGTACAATGCCGCTGAAGTTTTCTTAGGGAGTAGAGGAAATGAATAAAGAATAAGAGAGCAAACATTTGAATGGAAGAAGTGATGAATGCAGTAAGTGCTGTAGACAACAGATGCTCAGTGTGTTTTCTGATGACGGCCACTGCTCCAGGGCAAGAGCTGCTTTTGTGTCTGGTTGTTTTGGCTTTGTTGGCTCTGATGAGGAAGGTATGAGAGGTTGTTTCCTGAGTCTCATATATAATTCTAAGATTGGGTCCAGATTACAGTATTTTTTTTGTGGATGATTGATCATCAACAATTCTGGCAGGTTAAATTGTTTCTGCTTTTTAACTACATTTTTTAAGAACTGGCTGAGGATGTATGCTCTAAATGGTGTATGATTTATTTTGAAAGAATGTAATTACTAGTAAATTCATTATGGGCTGTTAAAATACATTGTATTAAAACTGAAATGAAAAGCTGAAAGACTGAAATCAATTAAATATTAATAATATGTAAAAATTTTTTTTTTTTCAGATATTTGTTATATTGTACTTCTTTCCATACAAATCACATTGTACATATTCATAAACTGTAAAAAGTGTAAATAAACAAGATTATTTAAGCTTGTTTTACTAGAAAATACTGTGATATTTTATTGATCTCTGCCATTTCTTTGTGAAATATACAAGCAATGTCTGAGTGAAAATAATTTCTACACCTTTTTATCAGTGGCCAAATCATAACATTTCTTTTTTTAATCCAAAATTCTCATAAGATTGGGATGTAATTATTATAACCTTCTTGTGTTTTGGGTGGTATTTTATTTATTTTTATTTTATTTTATTTTATTTTATTTTATTTTATTTTATTTTATTTTATTTTATTTTATTTTATTTTATTTTATTTTATTTTATTTTATTTTTTTTTTTATTTTTTCATTCATTTTCTTTTCGGCTTAGTCCCTTTATTTATCCCGGGTTGCCACAGCGGAATGAACCACCAACTTATCACATCTCTGGGAAACATCCATACACACTCATTCACACTCACACACTACGGACAATTTAGCCTACCCAGTTCACCAGTACCGCATGTCTTTGGACTGTGGGGGAAACCAGAGCACCCGGAGGAAACCCACACGAACACAGAAAGAACATGCAAACTCCACACAGAAACGCCAACTGACCCAGCCGAGGCTCGAACCAGCAATCTTCTTGCTGTGAGGCGACAGCACTACCTACTGCGCCACCGCGTCACCCTTTATTTTATTTTATTTCATCTTATTTTATTTTATTAATTTATTTATTTTTTATCTTATTTTAATTTATTTTATTTTATTTTATTTTTCATTTCGTTTTGTTTCATTTAATTAATTTTGTTACATTTTTTAATTTTTGTTTTTTAATTTGTTTTTGCGGCACGGTGGCACAGTGGGTAGGGTTGTCGCCTCACAGCAAGAAGGTGGCTGGTTCAAGCCCTGGCTGGGTCAGTTGGCATTTCTTTATGGAGTTTGCGTGTTCTCTCCATGTTGGCCTGGGGTTTCCTCTAGGTGCTTTGGTTTCCCTTTTGTTTTTGCATTTGTTACAGGGACCTTCTGAAATGTATGATCACATTCACGATCTTTAGAATATTTAATGGTAGTTTTTACGACTGCAGCAGGGAAACAGGCGTTTTATTTCCTTTGTTGTCGTCGGGCAGACGTTGCACTTTGGTTACTTTCCAATGCAACATAAAAACAACAAAATTCATTCATTCATTTTCTTTTCGGCTTAGTCCCTTCATTAATCTGGGGTCGCCACAGCGGAATGAACCGCCAACTTATCCAGCTGCAACTCATCTCTGGGAAACATCCATACACACTCATTCACACTCACACACTACGGACAATTTAGCCTACCCAATTCACCTGTACCGCATGTCTTTGGACTGTGGGGGAATCCGGAGCACCCAGAGGAAACCCACACGAACGCAGGGAGAACATGCAAACTCCACACAGAAATGCCAACGGACCCAGCCGAGGCTCGAACCAGCGACCTTCTTAAAACAACAAAACACTATGAGGTCTATCAGACATTAGATTTTGGTAGCCATACCTGATGAATAAATGTCAATATTTGACGTCAATATGACATTGGTTTAAGATGTTTGCTCGACGATGGATTTTGGTCACTTTACAACAAAACCTAAAATCAACGACCTTTCACGTTGTTATTGGACGTCAAAGTAACGTTGTCCTTGCTGGCAAATTAAATCTAACCTAATATTAATGTTGTTTGTCTAGTTGGTGGTTTGTCGCCATTACTGTGTGAAAAGTCAGAAAGAAAAACAAAAGATTTGGTATGAAGCTGCAGGAGCCTTAACATCAGAAGTTTCCTTTGTCTGGATTGCACAAGGCGACATCTTAACCCAAAGATATTTAGGGCACTTAACAATACACATTGATACACAGACAACATGCAGTTGACAAGAGGATTGTTATGACGAGCTCCACATGCAGCTCTGTCACTATAAAGATGCTGCTTTTCATGGTCCAGCATGAGTCTCACTGCTGGAGAGAGATGAGAGCTGCATGACAACAAGCCTGTACACAAACACCAGCATCACCCACCCTCAACTAACCGTTGCTAGGCAGTTATAGTTGCTATGAGAGAGAGGAAGAAAGAGCTCTGGGTATCACTGGACACAACCGGACATTCCTTGACATCTGTGTCAGCAGTATTCATTGTGTTTTCCTTAAATAAAATCATAAGAGATTGTCAAGGCTGTGGAAAGAGTTCTGTTCTTAAAAATGACTCTCATCATTAATGGAAGCCAAATGGCTTCATGGGAAAAGTGTGGAAGTGTAAGTGCATCATAATGGCAACTAAGACGGTGTAGTTATTAAAAATGACTGAGGTGGCTGGGTTGTGTTTCAACATTTATTTGTATGATAGTGTATTCAGCGCATAAGGAGATTGTTTGGACAGGATGCTGGGAATGAGCTTGTTTGTGAGTCTGGAGGACATTAAATCAGACGTCTGGACATATATAGTATGAACTCTTCCTGTGTGTACATGGGAAGGCACTTACGTTCAATTTTCCAATGTGATTGTTACGACTTTTAAAGTTTAGGTGGAAGGGTTAAAGAGGTAACATTTCGTTTGTGATTATTTTTAAGTCAATTGGATACAAGAGACCCAGATGACAAGGACATTTAATAAAATAAGTGAATTTATTCACAGAAATGAAAAGGATAGCAACGGCAGAAATATGTACAAGTTTACACAACCAAAAATAAGTGAATGAATAAATCTAAGAAAAAAGAGATAGCAAGCAGCCAAAGAAAATAATTGAATATAGCAAACCACAAAACTAGCTTGAAATAATAATCTCTGATCTGTCTAAGAAAAGAAAAGAAAAGAAAGAAAAAGTCTTTAAAAATGCTTTCAAAACTTACAACGAGTGGCGCTCACTCCTATTCTTGTGTGACTAGACCAGAGATGCCCAAACTAGGGCCTGCGGAACTAAGTTGGCCCATGATAACCTTTGATTTGGCCCGCCATCCTATCTGAGAAGAGATTTAGAATGATGGGAAGGTTGGGCCAAATGCCTTGAACAGAGATCGTCATTTCTAATTTAAAGCAACCTTTTGTTTGTTTGTTTGTTTGTTTTTTTGTTTGTTTAACTGTTGAGCTATAAAAAAGCAACTGAAAATAAATGTTTTAATTAAATGTTGTGCATGAATCAGATTTTTAAAAATGTAAATAGTCACTCGAAGATAGAGGACAATGAACAAGGTGGTGCAGCTTGACTCGTGAATTCAGCATTGAACACCATTGTTTTATAAATGTGTTTGTTTATGTTTTTTATTTTAATAAGTTCATTCTAAAATGTAGAAAGTACAATTATTAATACAATTAAATTATTTTTTTAAATAATTTATATATATATATAAACTGAGGGGCAGCACGGTGGCGCAGTGGGAAGCACAATCGCCTCACAGCAAGAAGGTCGCTGGTTCAAGCCCCGGGTGGGTCAGTTGGCATTTCTGTGTGGAGTTTGCATGTTCTCCCTGTGTTTGCATGGGTTTCCTCTCCTCGTGTTAGGTGCACTGGTTTCCCCTACAGTCCAAAGACATGCAGTACAGGTGAATTAAATAAGCTAAATTGGCTGTAGTTTATGTGAGCGTGTGCTAGAGTGTATGGGTGTTTCCCAGTGTTGGGTTGCGGCTGGAAGGGCATCCGCTGTGTAAAACGTGCTGGATAAGTTGGCGGTTAATTCCGCTGTGACGACCCCTGATTAATAAAGGGACTAAGACTAAAAGAAAACGAATGAATGAATGAATGAATGAATTAATAAAAACTGAGGTAAAAGATACTGCTCAATGAGCTTATTGACATGATGGTTCAGCTATCTCAACACAATCTCACAACATTTCATCACTTTTTTAATCAGTGGCTAATTCATATTCATTTATGTGATCTTATTCATATATCTTAGTATGATTTGCTCATAATGCCTATGTGAGGGGTAAGTTTAGGGGTGGGGTTTTGGGGCAATCTTCCTTTTAAAACTCATATGAATATGGATGAATTAGCCGCTTTTCTGACAATAGGCAAAATAGTTACATTTCTTTGTGAGATTGGGCTGGATATCTACACTATTCATATAAGTATTATTGAAAATATATCGCATCATCATCAGTATCACAAAAACTCTGCTATATACAGTTGCAATCAGAATTATTAGCCCCCCCCCCCCCCTTTTTTTTTTTTTTTTCTTTTTTTAAATATTTCCCAAGTGATGTTTAACAGAGCAAGGGAATTTTCACAGTATGTCTGATAATATTTTTCCTTCTGGAGAAAGTCTTATTTGTTTTATTTTGGCTAGAATAAAAGCAGTTTTTAATTTTTTATTAACCATTTTAAGGTCAAAATTATTCGCCCCTTTAAGCTATATATTTTTTAATAGCCTACAGAACAAGCCATCATTATACAATAACTTGCCTAATTACCCTAACCTGCCTAGTTAACCTAATTACCCTAGTTAAGCATTTAAATGTCACTTTAAGCTGTATAGAAGTGTCTTAAAAAATATCTAGTCAAATATTATTTACTGTCATCATGGCAAAGATAAAATAAATCAGTTATTAGAAATGAGTTATTTAAACTATTATGTGTAGAAATGTGTTGAAAAAACATCTTCTCTCAGTTAAACACAAATTGGGGACAAAAATAAACAGGGGGGCTAATAAATTAGGGAATTTTTCCAGATGACAGAAATGACAGAAAAACTCACACTGATGCAAAATTGTGTTAGTAAATTTGTCAAAAAACATTTTTTTCTGGAAATAAAGGCTTTTAAAGAGATATTTCAGACCATCCAAGCTTCTGAGGTGACTTTTTTTTCTTCAGTAAAACATTGAGGATGATTTTTAGCTGAAACTGTGGTCCTTGCTGACTCATAAAATGAAAACCAATAGCTACTAGCACTTATAGTCAAAACGCATATCAGGCAAAACAAAGTTTACACCCATGGCTGCTTAGATGCAGCAAAATGATCAGTCTATGCAAGAAACTAAACATCATTTACAACATTATCTCCTTTAAATGGTTAGTTCTCCCAAAAATAAAAATGATGTTATTAATTACTCACTCTCATGTCATTTCAAACAACTGAGACCTTTATTCGACCTCACAATGCAAATTTAGAAAATATTTTACGTGGAATTCAACAGCTACCTTGTCATCCATAGACTACAACAATCCTGACTTATTCTAAGTTCAGAAAAATATCCCCAAAAATGTCCTATAACAAACTTTATGCCTTCAATGGTTCATTCAGAATATTATGAAGCTACGGGAACATATTTGTGTGCACATAAAACAAAAATAATGACTTTATTCAGCAGTTCCTTCTCCTTTTCTTCTTCTGCTTTGTCACAAACAGAGCAATTTGTGCACAGTGCTCAGCAATGTGCACCCTATACTGACACTGAGGGAAAGAAACTGCTGAATAAAGTTAATATTCTTGTTTTATGCACACACAAAAGCATTCATTTGGCTTGAAAATGATAATGAAACCATTGAAGACACATGAACTGTTTTGATGTTGTTTTTTGGTACCTTTCTGGACAAGTTGGAACCATTGTTGTCTTTGGAGGATCAAACATAAAGGTAATTATTGATAGGATTTTCTTTTTTTGGGTGAACTAACCCTTTAATCCACAGCTTCAGCCAAAATCCATCTCCACACAATTCACATGCACATTCAAGACTAAACAAACATCCATTCCCTCAGTGCACAATCTGATTGGCTCTTTCAACTGTAGGGCGGGATTTCCGCGATCACTGAGCATAACATTTTCTCCCGTTCACTGGCTGTCTTCTTCTCTCATAATATCTCCGCATTAGATCGCCCACCCCAGCCTCTCCAGCTGTCATCCCTTCTCCTGCTATTCGCTCCCAGCAAAAACACATTAGCCGCTCAGACACCCCTCGCCGCACTTGCTATGTCAGTCTGTAGTCTGTAAAGCCAACATCAACATCTGTGTGGTAATCCTCCCGCAGGGCTGCTGGAGCTGCAACACTGAAATAGTACGTTAATGACCTGGGTTTGCAGTAGGTTTCCGGTGTCGTCATTGGGTTTGTGGGCTGGCGACTCTGAGCAGAAGAAGTGACCTATATTTTTTACAAGCACCTCTCGATTCTGCTTGCAAATCTGCCTGCGTACTTGTCCTTCATCTTTGATTATTGCAGCAATGCGTCACCTTCATTGATTAAACACTAGTTCCATATTATATAAACACCACCTCAAAACATGAGATCAGGTTAAAATCCTGCCATTATGAGAATTAGGCCATTTTAGTGTGTGTGTGGTCTTTTCTCAGTTGAGATGTTTAAAGGTCAAGGTTTCAAAGATGTTTCTAAATTGGTAAAATCTCACTAAATATCTCAAGACATGAAATGCTTCATCGAGACAGGTTTCTCTGCGTTTTCGCTGGGTCAGATGGGCAAATTTGCAGATTGTGGAGGATTCGGCATTCTCTTGTGGTTTAGGGCTTAGCTGAGCTCAGCCACCTGGTTTTGTTTGTGTAGGGGATTCGAAATAACGCTTACTAAAAAATTAATTTGAAATCCCCTGACTCATTCAGAGGAAATTATTTGGTGAAGGATACAATGAGGTATAAGCACTTAGCTTGCTGCATGTATGTTGATGTAGCCAGTGTTATTTTGTCAGGTGGTGTATCCTGAGGCTAAAATGAGTGCAGTGTTTGTAAAAAAATTGTCATGGGTGTGGGGTGGGGAAAAGGAGCGAGGATTCAAATGCAGTAAATTATGGGTTTATTAATTATAAAATAAAACAAAAAGCAACAGAAACAACCCCGAGGGTGGAAAGCATTAACAAATGCAAAAAACAGAATAGACTGGGCTGGCAGGGAAGAACAGGGCTGGACACAACAGGACAAGGCAATAATCGACGACGAACTGGCAGAGAACAGCAGACAAGAGGAGACTATAAGCAGAAACAATTAACCAACAGGTGACCTTAATATACTAATAATGGGTTAACAAGGAGGGTGGGTCTAGACCAGGGGTGGGCAAACTCGGTCCTGGAGGGCCGTTGTCCTGCACAGTTTAGCTCCAACACTAATCAAACACACCTGAACATGCTAATCAGTGTCTTCAAGATCACTAGAAATCTATAAGCAGGTGTGTTTGATTAGAGTTGGAGCTAAACTGTGCAGGACACCGGCCCTCCAGGATTGAGTTTGCCCACCCCTTGACTAGACAATAGACAGGAGAGCACATGACACAAAGAAACAACACAAGCCATGTGCTCACATAAAATGAGACTAGAACATGCAGCCAATGAGAGAACTCATTAACCATGCATTCACATGAAACACAACACTAAAGCAAGTGGTGCATGTAATCATGAGCCACGTGCTAAACTTAACACCAAAAGAAGACTGAATGCAAGAAAAACACTCTCAGAAACCAAAACTGACTAGTCTGGAGCACTGAGAATGAAAACACAATGCTGCTAGCAAAACAACAAACACACCAGGACAAGAGCGCGTGCATCCCGAGCTTGGCCAAGACCGCGCTCATAAAAAGACACGCAATGACAGAAAATATGTGCTCGACCACCTTTCACACATACAGACCTTTCCGAAAAATTACCACCAATTTTCCGGAAAGGTCTTTATGTGTGAACAGGCCCTTTTTGAAAATATTTGATCCAGCAATTTTCTGGAAATAGAAGTTAAAACATTTCAGGTAATTTGCAGGAATGCTGCACTGTGTGAACGCAGAAGAAAGATTGCCGGAAAGAGCACGTTTACGTCTAGAACGTGCTGACGTGAGACGTCTACTCCAGCCAATTAGAACACTCAGATGCATTCACGTCCGCGCGGTTTATGAAAATAAATGCCTTTGAATATTTGTCCAGATACATTTAGCTGCTAGATGTTAGTCAGACAACATTTCTGTTCCTTTTTAATGCCAACTGTGTAAAAAAGTTATCGATAAAATGCTTATGATAAGCCGTTGTTTGTTTGCCTTCAAGCTCTGACGAGTGTGCACGTAAAGCAGCCGGTGAGGTCCAGCACGCTCACAAGTTGAACATCTCGACATGCGAAAGTGTTTCTCTTTATGTTTTCATCGAAGTTGTTCACAATACTTATCCATCCACAGAGTTAGTAATAGTCAAATGTTTACTAATACAAAGCGCAGCCGTTTATAGGTCATTTCTGGTTAATGATGTCAGAATTTACTGGTATTTTGGAATGGATGTGTGACTGGTCTATTCCGGAAAAATTTCATAACATCCTTACCTGTGTGAACAGCGCTTATTTGAATTTACCGGTGAAGTCATTCCAGAAATTTTCCAGATATTTACTAGTATCACTGTGTGCAAGGGGCTAATGACTAATTACATGTACGATTTGTATAACTCACATTTCCACACACTTTGCTGAGTCTTGCTAGTTAATTCCTGTAACAATACGAAGTGTTTCCTGTATCTAGTCTCTCCGTGTTCCTTGACCCTTGCCTTGTTTTCATTTTTTGCCATTGTATCGACCTTATTGCATGTGAACTCGACTACGCTTCTGGATTTCCCTGTATGTACCTGTTTGCTCCTGTGATTGACAATTGCCGGGTGGTTACGTGGATCCGCGCGTCTGTTGTCCAGCGTCTGTTTCGTTACAACTATTTAAAAATATTTTGTTTTGCTAATTCTATTTTTTAAAATGCTCTCTATCTAAACACTACTGTATCTGTCTAATCAAAAGTATTGCCCACATATTTGTTGTTTCGATGTTTAATAATGAAGCTATTAAGCACTAAATAAAGCAGATGCTCCTGTAATAAACATACTGATTGGTACATACTGTATTTGATGAATTATTTCAGTCATAGTTAATCCTGCTGCCTGCTACATACGATTTAAAATGTGGCAGACCTTGTATGACTTGTATCAGGGCTGTAAAAGCACAGCTCTGAAAGCCTCCCTTCCCCGTCTCCAGCAGCCTAAAGCAGGTCAGTCTCTCTTGATTTGATTACGTCACTGGCTGGACACATTCTTTATAAAGCTTTAATGACATAAGGTCCTTTAGTCCACCCAGGTCAACAGTTTATAAAAGGAAGCATTTTTTAATTCAAATCGAGAAAATAACATCCTGTTGGGATAAATTAGAGCAGAAAGCATTGCGAAATCATATTCTAATCCAGGCTTTTTTGTTGGGACATTCAATAGCCACAGAGGTTGTGTAAGCCACCTTTAAGATTCTTATCAAAACATACCAAAGAGCAGAATGAATGAGCGAGGGAATAATTTCCGACAGTGATGATCGCTATCTGTTTCAGGCAGATGTGTCTTTCAATGTGGGGCTGTGCAATATGATGATATACAGTTGAAGTCAAAGTTATTAGCCCTCCTGTGTATTTTTGCTTCTTTTTCAAATATTTCCCAAATGATGTTTTAGAGAGCAAGAATTTTTCACAGTATTTCCTATAATATTTTTTCTCCTGGAGAAAGTTTTATTTGTTTTTATTTAGACTAGAATAAAAGCAGTTTTTAAAAATTTAAAGGTCAATATTATTAGCCCCCTTAAGCAATAAATATTTTCGATTGTCTACAGAACAAACTATTGTTATACAATGACTTGCCTAATTGCCCTAACTTGCCTAATTAACCTAGTTACGCCTTTAAATTGTATAAATGTTTAGAAATTTTGAAAAAAGTTCTTCTTTTCGTTAAACTGAAATTAAGGAAAAATATACAAGGGGGCTAATAATTCAAATGGGGTACTAATTATGACTTCAACTGTATATGGACAAAAGTTTGGACAAAATAAAAAGTTATTCATTTTATATTATGCTCTGTCATTTTTATTGTGGTGTTGTGAAATACTTTAAATACTTTTTCATAATTTATATGTGTGTAATATTACAGACAGAACATGAATAACAGCGTCATTACAAAGCCGCAATCTTGAAACTACATTCATTCATTCATTCATTTTCTTGTCGGCTTTGTCCCTTGCGGGGTCGCCACAGCGGAATGAACCGCCAACTTATCCAGCACGATTTTACGCAGCGGATGCCCTTCCAGCCGCAACCCATCTCTGGGAACTTCCACACACACATTCACACTCATACACTATGGACAATTTAGCTTACCCAATTCACCTGTACTGCATGTCTTTGGACTGTGGGGGAAACCGGAGCACCCGGAGGAAACCCACGCAAACCCAGGGAGAACATGCAAACTCCACACAGAAACGCCAACTGACCCAGCCCAGCCGAGGTTCGAACCTGCGACCCAGCGACGTTCTTGCTGTGAGGCAACAGCACTACCTACTGCGCCACTGGGTTGCCCTCTTGAAACTACAATGTTTACATTTTGCATTTTATTTTTTGTTGGGCCTGTAATCATTAGTTTTTGAAAAGCATTTTATATTTCTGCATTCTTAATTAAATATTTGCCCTTGAAGTTCTAAATAAAGTGAGAAATATGATTACATATGAATGAGTAGATTTTCAACACTTTAAGATATAAAAAAAAAAGTCCTTTCCATCTGGTCAATGTATATTAAAGTACAAAAGAAATGAAAACTAACCATATGGTTTTGTTAGCTCACATTGCTAGTTTTGTGGCAAACAATTCATCCGTGCATGTCATTAAGAAAAAAAATTGTTTGCCCTTCTAATCTTTTATTGAAATCTGAAACTGCACATCGTTTTTTTCCCCAGTTAAATTCTGAGATTACTTCATTTTAAGGTATTGAGCGTGGTTAACATACTTAGCCACGCTCCTCCAACTGTCAGTTTCGACAACAAACAGAAATAGTAAGGGGGAGGTGTCTGTTAGCTTGTAATAACTCTTCTAAAACTAATTTCCCAAACTTTCTGAATAAAAATTCCTACTTTACATGCATTCAGCTCACAGTAGAAAAAACAAGCCATGCCCACTGTTTTCTCATTGGATATTCCGTTTCTCTATAGGAACTGCGTCACAATATGAAAAAAAAAAAAGGTTGCAGGACTTTAACAACTATTTGATTAAATTTACACAACTGGTACTGTATTGTGATATACTAGATGTCTAAGCATAAAATATATCAAATAAGTTGGCCAAGTTGTAATAAGTGTCTTAAGAAAACTAGAAAATAATAAATAGAAAGCTAATTTGACACTGTTTTCTTAAATGTATGTTCCACAAAACTGAGATTCTGCTGCTATGACTAATTTAGAGATGTCCCCTTTTCCGTCACAAACTGCTCTCTGCACATTAGCATTTTGAAGCTTGTTTACACCTGTGTGCTTGTTTTACATTATTGCAATTCTACAGTATAAAACATGTGCTGTTACTAAAAGAAATGCATCTTATAATTTTTAGATGCATTTTTTTCTCGTTGATTTACAAATATTATGATATATCTTGAAAGATTTTCTTGGGATATATCGACATATTGCATAATCGCTGATATTGTGATATATCGATATCGAAGACAAAATATCACGATAATATTGTATCGTGAGTTAACCTGTGATTCTCTGTATAGGGTAACTGTAACGGTATAGGGTTATCAAGACATGAGATTACTAATGGCCCGTTTCCACTGAGTGCTACGGTACGGTATGGTTCCGTTTGGTACATTTTTATGGCCGTTTCCACTGTAAAAAGGTACCTAAAAGTGAACCGTATCGTACCACTTTTTGGGTACCCCTTCGGAAGGGTACCTAGCACAACAAAAGGATACCAAAAGGCTGAGCAAGACATGCAGCTGAATGCTATTGGTTTACAGAGGTCACTCACTCATGCAAAAAGCCAAGAGAATGAAAACAAAGGACCCCCCATTTTTAAAAACCCCGCCGAGACATTACACCATAATAATATATACATATAATAATGAGCCATGGTCGAACTGAGCTCAAACTAACCTTGTTGTGGTCTTGATGACCAGCAACAAATCCAAGAAGAAGAGCAGAACTACCCTGTGCCCCGTAGTTGTTTACAAAGCCGTCTAAAGCGCGAGCAGTTTCACTTTCTCACTTGAGCTTGCCGCGCCTCTATATTTGAAATAACAAACTTCTTGAGCTGATGATAATAACATGTGTGTGATTACTGAAGTCCTTCTGACATCTGATCCTTTCAGAAATGAACAAATGCAAGAGTGAAGCGTGAAAAAACAAAAGAGAAGCCTGATAAAGCAAAGGAGCAAATGATTCTTTCAGCAACCTAAAACATGAACAAACTTCCATGTTTAATTATTATCATCGCCTTTTGGACTATTATGAACTCGGGAATGACGGAATTACTTTCTAACAGAGGTTACATGTGCTGGTGAAGATTAAAGATACAGATGAGAGGTTTGGACTGACTGTGGGCTATATGTTGCACGTTGTTTTTGAACCCAAATAAGGACTAAATGTATGCTGAGTGTAGTTTTTCTGTAATTGGTAACATATCGGAGACTGTAAGGGGCTGTATGTGTTCATATATGTTGCATTTATTTATTTATTTTATGTACTTGCAGACGTTACAGTAGGCTATTTCGCATTGATCTGCAGTTATAGTCAAAATATGTTCATAGAAAGGTTAATAATGAACATTTATACACAAGTATTTATGTGTATAAAGCCTTTGTTTTGTAAGAAGTGCTTCTCATATGATATGTGAACGACCCATACAGATTTAATTGGACTTTTCCTGAGTGAGAATGACATCAAATTAAACTTTCTGTCGTACACCACACCCACCAAAATAGGACCATTGGTACCCTTTTGGCAGTGGAAACGCAAGCCTGATAAAGGTGACCCATACCGACCCATACTGTACCGTACTGTACCAGTCAGTGGAAACGGGCCATTATATCATGATATGTGATTTTTGCCATATCACCCAGCCCAATTTTAGAGTGATATTGGTAGAATAAAGCAAGGCTCTCAGTGCGTGCTTATCAGCATTGTGGTGATGGCGGATTGGGCAGCTGTGGTTTCCAGACACAAGTGCGTTGGTGTAGCTCTCACAGTGTAATTACATAGCATGCTGTGACCAACACAAACAGTGCACGGCAAACACAGGCCCCTCAGATCCCAGTGTTTGGCTAATGTCAAACAAGAAGGCTATCGGACAGATGAGGTGTGTCTCTGAAAGCAGCTCAATCCTGGAGAGACGTCACTGTGGCGTGTGGTGGAAACGGGTCCACGCCTCCGCTCTGTTTGCCGTGTTGCTGTACGCACACCTGGCTGATTTCTCACCTATCTCTTGCTGCCCACTCGGCGCCCAATGAAGCCATGGTGTCTGCAGTCAAGGCTATAGCTCGTTACAGAGTTACCAGAGCTGTTCACTGTAAAAACAAGATGCATTTTGCTGTAAAATAGTAAATAAATAAAGAAGGTATTAAAGATACATTCGATTTTTTTTATCTGAAATGTTAATTTATACTCTCATAAGTCTTCATGCACAAACTCTACCTCCACTGGCTGATAGGTCAGTGAGGTAACAAGTTCGCTGCCTGAGCTTTCAAATGCAGCCATAGTGTAATCACACCACTCAGCACTGAAAGAAATGACTTGTTTTATAGCATGTTTTATAGTAATACACTTCCGATCAAAAGTTTGGGGTCAGTTTTTTTCTTTCATTTTTTTTTTATTTTAGACAATTATGCTGTTCATCATTTATTAAATGTAAAAAAACAATTTAATTGTTAAATATTTATTGCAATTTTAAATAACTAGTTTCTTATTGTATAGTTTCGAATGAAATCATTACTCCAAACATTATTGCTTTTATTGCTGTTATCATTAATAATAATAATTCATTCATTCGTTTTCTTTTCGGCTAAGTCCCTTTATTAATCTGGGGTCGCCACAACGGAATGAACCGCCAACTTATCCAGAATATGTTTTACGCAGCGGATGCCCTTCCAGCTGCAACCCATTACTGGGAACGCTCTGGTTAGTAAAGTAACCCTCGTTCCTCGAGGGGGGGAATGGAAATGCTATGTGGAAACTTCCACTATGGGGATTTCGTTCAGAAAGCCAATCATCTGAAAGAGTATGTAAATGGGCCAATGAAATGCCAATGAGTTGGCAGCTTCAGCTTGTGCAGCTGAGGCTATTTGCAATTAATTTGGCTATAAGAGCACAAAGCGAGCAAGCCAAAGCATCCTTTTTTTAGCTGAAGATTACTTCCACCTCAACAGCCATGGGGCAATCATTATGGCGAAGGAACATACTGTAGCATTTCCGTTCCCCCCCTCGGGGAGCGAGGGTTACTTTGGTAACCAGAGCGTTCCCCTTCGGAAGGGGAACTTCAATGCTATGTGGAAACTTCCACTATGGGGAAATGTATGGAAAACGCTATAATGATTGAACCTTACCTTCGCCCCCGATGAGAGGTTTGCCAGGCAAAAGAGAGCGTGAACGCACCTTCATCACCAGAGGCGCGGTCTTCCAACGTGTTCCCTGGCCCTTGCTTATCCCACTTCAACAGAAGATTTACAGATTTAGATATATTTTTGGGAGCCGCAAATGCGTCTTGAAAAAATTTCTAGGAATTTAAAACAACAGTACGTTGGGAAAGCGTGCAGTCTCGATAGGTAGCGTGCAGTCACCTCATCCACACTGATCCTCAACACTGGTGCTCCACAGGGCTGTGTTCTCAGCCCACTCCTGTACTCCCTGTACACACATGACTGTACATCCAAACACAGCTCCAATGTCATCGTTAAATTTGCTGATGACACAACGGTGGTGGGCCTAATCACTGATAATGATGAGATGGCCTACAGAGAGGAGGTGCACGCTCTGACGCAGTGGTGTCAGGAAAACCACCTCTCACTCAACATCAGCAAAACCAAGGAGCTGGTGGTGGATTTCAGGAGAGAGAAGAAAGAACACACTCCCATCACCATCAACGGGACACCAGTGGAGAGTCAGCACTTTCAAGTTTCTTGGAGTACACATCGCTGAGGATCTGACATGGACTGCCCACACAGACGCAGTGCTGAGGAAGGCACAACAACGTCTCTTCTTCCTCAGGCGTCTCAGGAGGTTTGGAATGAGCCCCCACATCCTCCGCTCGTTCTACACCTGCACTGTGGAGAGCATCCTCACTGGCTGCATCACCACCTGGTACGGAAACAGCACCAGCAGCAATCGCAAAGGTCTACACAGGATCGTGCGTACTGCTGGACGTGTAGTAGGAGGTGAGCTTCCCTCCCTCCAGGACATCTATACCAGGAGGTGCATAAGGAAAGCCAAGAGAATCATCAGCGACTCCAGCCACCCAAGCCATAGACTTTTCTCTCTGCTACCCTCAGGCAGAAGGTTCCGCAGCATCCGGTCACGCACCAGCCGACTGCACACCATCAAGATGTAGCATGCACTGCACTTTAACAAATCCATACTTAAAACAATACTGCCTACGTATCGCTGTTCGCTGTCATTATTGCCAATTTTACATTGTCTTGTTTTTTTTTTTTTTTTTTTTTTTTTGTGAGTATGTTGTTGTATACTGCACTGTCTGTATGTTTGCACTGTCTGTATTTTGCACTGTCGTATTTGCACTGTCTGTATTTTGCACTGTCTGTATTTTGCACTGTCGTTGTATTTGCACTGTCTGTATTTTGCACTGTCTGTATTTTGCACTGTCTGTATTTTGCACTGTCTGTATTTTGCACTGTCGTTGTATTTACACTGTCTGTATTTTGCACTGTCTGTATTTTGCACTGTCTGTCTGGAGCCAGCACCTAAGCTTTTCACTCATCATAGCACACGTGCTGCTGATGATGTGACAATAAAAGTGATTTGATTTGATTTGATTTGATTTGGTAGGACGCTGCGGAGGCCACCTGCTACCCAAGTGGGGAGCCTGATGGTAAGAGAGCATATGAACTAACCCTGAGAAGGGGGAGTACGCATATAAAAATAAGATAGTTAGCGGTTAGGGAAGACACGGGTCCGCCTGTGAGGGGGGACTGCACCGTGGCAGTATAAGCATATGGGATCGCCTGGTGGGGATCGCACATAGCGGGCACCTATTCCCAGAACGCGGGCTGACAAGCGGGCAGACCTACAACGTAAGGGGCCAGCGTCTGACTCTTCCATTGAGCCAGATGCTGGGGGCCTCGGAGGAATCTCTGCAGGGTTTGCCAGCGGGGAACTTTACTGACAGAGTGAATAAACACACGTATCTCCGTGTTAGGGATAATGACGCAGCAAGCGTATTTCAACACCTTCACCGAGTTGTTTCCTCAATCACCAAGGTTTACCTAATACCCTTGAGGAAACCGGCTTCACTCGCAGATTGTAAAATCCTCCAAATGTGTTAGGTGTCGCCCAGCCCGCAGCTCTGCAGATGTCTATTAGAGAGGTGCCGCGTGCACGCGCCCAAGAGGATGCTATGCTACGGCTCGTCCTGGCTCTGGTAAGCGAGGGAGATGGCATCCACTATCCAGTGGGGCAACCTCTGTTTAGATACGGCACTTCCCTTCTGCCGGCCACTGTAACAGACGAAGAGCTGCTCAGATGATCTGAAGCTCTAAATGCGGTCCAGATAGATTCGCAAAGTCCGAACTGGACAAAGTAATGAAAAGGGCTGAGTCTGCCTCCTCCGGGGGCAGCGCTTGCAGGCTCACTACCTGGTCTCTGAACGGTGTGGGTCTTCTCTGCGAGAGATGCACCATTCAGTGAATAGACTCCACTTCAGGGCGTAGGCGTGCCTCGTTGAGGGGGCTCTCGCCTGAGTGATGGTATCAACTACCGCTATTGGTAGGTTACCTAAGTCTTCCTCGCGTCTAAGGACCACATGTGGAGGTTCCAAAGATCCGGGCGAGGGTGCCAGATGGTGCCCTGTCCCTGAGAGAGTAGGTGCTCTCTTAAAGGCATCTGCCAGGGGAGGGCCGTCGCGAGGAGTAAGCGTTCTGACATCCAAGTCCGGTTGGGCCAGAGGGGCGCAACTAGCAAGACCTGTTCCTCGTCCTCCCTGACCTTGCACAGGAACTGCGCGAGCAGGCTACGCATATTTGCGCATGCCCCGAGGCCAGCTGTGAGCCAGTGCATCCGTGCCGAGAGAGCCCTCGGTCAGGGAAAAAAAAGATTTGACTGGAAGTCGGCTGGAGGAACCCTCATCAACTCTCTCAGAAGGCTGTGAAGTCATCTGAAGCGAAAAGGATGCTTTGGCTTGCTCGCTTTGTGCTTTTATAGCCAAATTAATTGCAACGAGCCTCAGCTGCGCAAGCTGAAGCTGCCAACTCATTGGCATTTCATTGGCCCGTTTACATACTCTTTCAGATGATTGTCTTTCTGAACGAAATCCCCATAGTGGAAGTTTCCACATAGCATTGAAGTTCCCCTTCCGAAGGGGAAACATCCATACACAATTATTCACACACATACACTACGGACAATTTTACCTTACCCAATTCACCCATACACCCATGTTTTTGGACTGTAGGGGAAACTAGAGCACCCGGAAGAAAACCCATGCGAACACGGGGAGAACATGCAAAATCCATACAGAAATGCCAACTGACCCAGTCAGGGCTTGAACCAGTGATCTTCCTGCTGTGAGGCGATTGTGCTACACACTGCGCCACCGTGCTGCCCAATAATAATAATAATAATTAATATTTGAGTGATTTCAGCAGGACCATGTGACTCTGAAGACTGGAGTAATGAAGCTGAACATTAATCATTAAAATCACTGGAATTAATGATTAAATTAAATTATAAACTACTTTTGAACAGTTATTTTATAGTGCAATAGCATTTCACAATTTCACAATTTGTACTCATTCATTCATTCATTTTCTTTTCGGCTTAGTCCCTTTATTAATCCGGGGTCGCCACAGTGGTATGAACCGCCAACTTATCCAGCATATGTTTTACACAACAGATGTCCTTCCAGATGTCCTCCCAACACTGAAAAACACCCATAAACTATTGCATTTACACACATACACTACGGGCAATTTAGCTTTTTCAATTCACCTGTACCGCATGTCTTTGGACTGTGAGGGAAACCAGAGCACCCGGAGGAAACCCACGCCAACATGGGGAGAACATGCAAACTCCACATAGAAATGCCAACTGACCCAGCCGGGGCTCGAACCAGCGACCTTCTTGCTGTGAGGCGATCGTGCTACTCACTGTGCCACTGTGACACCCAAGTTTTGGTCATCTAGTCCAAATGTACGTCATTTTTAACAAATTGTTGCTACACTAATCCAAAAATAAGAGTAGCAGTTTGGACTGTGGTGTCATAAAAAGCCAAACATTTCTTGGAGGTAATTTCCTGCTCTGAAAAAAACCTTTCTGACCTTCCTGAGAACGAACGAAAAAAGAGTCACAGTGATAAGTGAGCCATCTGGCTTCATTCAAAGCTTCTCCTGGAAAAAAAGTTGACCATGTCACTTAATGCAGACCTTGAAGCCGTGTAGATTGTTACTATTCAATGTGAGTTAGCCAGGGTGAATATTGGCTGTTGACACTGTCATAAGCAGAGAGGAAATGAAAAACTCCCTGAGAACAACATGTGCCATGCTTCGATGTAGTTATGGTATAAATACAAGATGACTGATGGTCAGTGAAAGTAAGGCATGGGGACCTGCAGGGACGGGTGTTCCTCCTTGTGGATGTGGGCGTACATCAATTATTAATATATTTGAGCTCTTTGTTGTCCTCCCTCAGGATGTAGGAAGGAAGTCACAGGGAGAGAGTGTGTGAGAGGAGAGATATATTGGCTTACTTTTAGATAAAAATGTTTCACTTACAAGGGGGGCTTTGAAGAACTGCAGTTGTCCTTTTGTCAGATGTGCTTTGTTTTATCTTCTGGATCATAGTGTACTGGTTTTCAAGTTCCTCTGAGGCAAGAAAGTTCACTCGGCGGCCATATTGGTAATGCCCTGGGGTGCCATTTTCTCTGTCTGCTCAAGTAGGGATATTTTCGGCAAGATTTCAATGGAAAATGTAAAAACGGCACCTGGCACAAAAGGCTATATTGATGTTTAAACTCAAACTAAGCAGACTGATCCAGCTACTGTCATTACTATTCAAAAGTTTGGGTTGGTCAGTTTTGTTGGTCACATTAATAAAAAGTCCCCCCAAGCTATTATTTGACCAAACAATAAAAACTGTAAAATTGCAAACTATTCAATAAAATATGAATTATTCTTAGGATGCAAAGCTGAATTTTTTGAATCATCGATGTTTAAAGTTATTGTTATTTATGTATTCATTGGGAAACTTTTTTTTCATGATTCCTTCATGAAGAGATGAATTAAAAGAGCGGCATTAATATATTAAGTATATAAAATTATATATATATACCAGTTCTGTCTGGTTGTTGAATCTGATTGGCTGATAGCCGTGCAATATTCTGCTAATAACAGTACTCATCCAGCCTCTTCAACCTTCACCTGTGTGTATTACTACAGTACAACCATATACAATGACAAGCAGAGGACACTCTACAGTTTGACAAATATTGCTGCTGTTGGACAACATAATGTACTTTTGAGCCTTTTTTTAGTCGAGAATGTAGTTGTTTAGATTGCAACTATGCAGTTTATTCATAGGTATAGTGCCTATTTTTAAATATTTATAATTTTGGAGCATCAGATTCAGTGCATCGCCGCCATCAGCTTGTCTGAGCAGACCAAAGAAAGTGACGGTTGATGTTCTACCACAAGATGGCAACAGAGAACGCATAATAAGGGAGAAAAACAGCATTTTCTCAGCGTAAGTTTCAAAGTACAGCTGAAAAAATCATTATAAATCAGGTAAGTGACATTCTAAGTCGATCTGTCTCTTTTTTATTGTTGTATTTATACCACAGAAACTGGTAGTGTTTGCTTTGCTCTTGCTTTTTTTCGGGGTTAATTTTTGTGAAATTCTGATTGCAACAGAGAAATACTGGAAAATCTCTGTAGATTGACAGCATTTCATGCCTTTCAGCCTCATAATCATAATATGGGAGCAAAATGACCTGTTTTGTCATCACTTTAGACATTACGCTAGCGAGTCATTTAAGTACTAGCTCTAAAGTGATGTTTGTGAACTGGCAACAGTTTCTGCTGTTCTGACCGTCAGCTGCAGATGTGAATGAATGGTGGAAGAAAGTAGTTCCTCATACAAAAGCATTTTGAGACTCTCCATGTTTGATTTTCTTTTTTATACACGTTTATGGCGTCAAACTGTTGTATAAACGCAATATCACACTTGTAGCAGTGCGATATGGCTGTTTATCAGCAATGGTGGGGGGCACCAAGGCTCCCACGCCTCCCACCATTGCTGATATACAGCCATATCGCACTGCTACTTGTGTGATATTGCTCATATACAGTATATATATATATATATATATATATATATATATATAAATAAATAACTTAATCTATTCATTTAAAATATTATATTAATTCATGGGTCATTACAATTTATTTATATTTTTGAATTGCATTACGGGGCCTTGATTTTGGCTCTGACAACATTTGATGCTCATGGATTGCAAAATGTGGGAAATTGTTAATTAACAAATATTTTTAACAGATAAATGATAATACATAAACTGATAAATTTAATACATGCTTGCTGAATAGGAGTATCATTTTTAGAAATCCATATGGTACTTTACTATGCATCATTATTATTGTTATTTACTGTATTATTAATCCGACCCACTATATTGTTCAATTGTCACATTATTTAGTTTAAAAATCCGTGGATTTCAAGGCTGAGCGACTCTTATGTTATTACCAAGTTTTGGTTTATTTTGTGGGTTTTTGTTTCATATATTTTGTAAATGTTTTGTTGCATTGCCTATTTAGAATTTTTATTTTAATTTAATAGTGCAAAGTATATGTTGAATCGACTAAACAAAAATTATGCCATAATTTTTTTGAGGGCCACCATGACTGCATTTATTTGATAAAAAAGTCCTGTAAAAACAAATATAATAAAATATATAAAATATTATTATTATTATTATTATTATTATTATTATTATCATCATCATCAATATCATCATCATTATTATTATTATTATTAATAATATCATCAGTATTTTTGTAATATTATTATTGTCACGTTGATCAATTTAATGCATCCTTTAATGCTGTCAATTATAAATTAAAATCTATAGTGTAAAGTATTTAATTTATATATACACTTAGCTGTAGTGTATATTTCTGTAGACAAAATCTGCCTCAATGCACAACCAACCATATACCTGCAGTATCTTGAACAGATCCATTCTGAAGCAAATATAATCATTTGTGACATTAAGAAGAATCAGCATTTTCCCTGATAAATTGACGTTAAAAACTCTAAGGTTGGGGATCCCTGTGTCAGAAAGGGCTGACAAACTCCTAACCGCTAACACAGAAGCATTATTTTCTCTAAGGTGTGTGCGAACAGATCAACAAGCGATAAGCATGTAGGTGGACAGGGAGCGACTCCATCAGCGGGCCCATCTGTGTGCACTGGCAGAGGGGAGTGTTCAGTGGGCAGAGGCGACCCATTCCTGCTGCCCGATGCCCAGTGACTCATTCAAGCAGCTGACAGACAAGGATGAGGGAGAATAACATGCCCACTGCCTCTGGCACAGCACAGGAAGGGGAAGTGGAACACAGCCCACGCACAGAAACTTCCAGAAGGGCTTTGTGAGTCTGTAGGGAGGTGGTGGTTGGGGGGGAGCAGGTGTCTTGCTTCCCCTATTGTGAGATTCGATCCAAAAATCAGGCCCCCGCTGATCCGCAACAGTGATTTTTCAAAATGAGGGCAAAGTTCTTTAATCGGTCATGGATGTGTTTGGTTGAGGTGCGTAAAAAGCATGCAATTTATTTTTTTGAAGCACTCATTTGAAGGAAGTTTGGGCCCTGTCTGAAATGTTTTGATTTCCCAGTACTGTGTTGCGGCCAGAAGGGCATCCGCTGCATTAAAACATATCATGGAATAGTTGGCGGTTCATTCCGCTGTGGCAACTCCTGATGAACAAATGACTAAGCCTAAGGAAAATGGATGAACGAATTAAATGTTTTAAGCTACTTTGTTTTTGAGCACTGCTTTCGTACACTAAAAAAATGCAAGGTTCCGCACAATTCCTTCATGTTGTCTCTTAAGTTGTCCTAAAAAACCTCAAATATTGTGTTGTTTCCACTCATTTTATATAAGTAGACACAGAACAATAAGCAAAAGTCATTAGTTGAGTGTAGTGTGCAGTAAATGCTTGTGTGGTTGAAGTGATTAAAGACTTTTATCTTTACCTACTGACCTAGTTCTGCAACATTACTGGATGTGTACATGCTATAGCCAGATGATTTAAGCTCAAGAATTGTTGTCTTTTTTTGTGTGTGTATGCTAGTTTTAATATGTTAGTCTGAAGCTGGTCTGAGAAAACGTCATTTAGAAAATATATGCTTTTAAGGCATAGTCTTTCGGTTCTGCCAAAATGGGTCAATGATTTTTATGACGTCAACAGCCACTTCAGCAGTTTCTCATCACATTTACTGACTAATGAAATGCTCTCTTGAATCTGGAAATTGAGTCTGGTACACACACAATTGCTATTTATGGTGAATGGCGTGTTTTATCATACTACAAATATAATTTATAATACAGTTTAAATATGTTTCGATTAGCGTAAACAGGAGCTGCACTGTGGCGCACGTTCGCCTCACAGCAAGAAGGTCGCTGGTTCGAGCCTTGGCTGGGTCAGTTGACATTTCTGTGTGGAGTTTGTATGTTCTCCACGTGTTTCCTCCGGGTGCTCCGGTTTCCCCCATAGTTCAAAGACATGCACTATAGGTGAATTAAATAAGCTAAATTGGCCGTAGTGTATGTGTGTGAATGAGAGTGTATGGATGTTTCCCAGTGATGGGTTGCAGCTGGAAGGGCATCCGATGCGTAAAACATATGCTGGATAAGTTGGCGGTTCATTCCGCTGTGGCGACCCCAGATTAATAAAGGGACTAAGCTGAAAAGAAAATGAATGAGTCCTCCAAGCTCATGGGAGTCATACACAATATTAATTCTTTTTCCACTGCACCATGACTTTATATTCTATACTGTACATTATTTCTGTTAAGTGACAAGACTTTTGTCTAAGCAAAGTCAGACCTTACTGTCCTAATTAAATCATTAAAAATCAAGGTATGATCATATTTTATTTTGGTAAAATAAGCGTAATCTGGAGGTCTTTGACTTTCATTTAAGCCACTTCTGATACCAATTTATTATTTGTTGTTCTTAAAACTTGGATAGGCGACAAGACTTTTGTCAGGTAGTATATAGTTTTGTGACTATTAGTACAGATTTTTTGTATGGTTTTTGTTGGAGTTTACTTTGCAAAATAGAGCAGATAAAACACAACACCAATACCCAATCATGAATTCATTCCTTAAAGAATCAATCTTGACCAAAAGCATCCTAAAATCAGATGTAACCTTGAACCGAACAATAGTCTACCAGTGGTTAGACACACAAATAGCCCCACCCCCAACCTCACCATTGGTTATTAAAGTATCCCTCTATTATGCTTTTTTTGCACATGTGTAGTGTAATCTGGTTGATTGTCTCTCAAAAGAAAGTGCTAAACTGCCTCAATCAAGTCTCAGTCGATCTAGTTTTACTTCCAGCACAGTTTGTAATTAATTTACATCAGGTTTTCTTCATTGGCTGTCTGTGAATGTCTACTTTGACCCTCATATATTGAAGTTTTAACTTAGGCATTGAGTTTGTGTTTGTGTTGTCAATATGCCATATGTGCTGCCAAAACAAATCGATTTCGCATCAAAAGATGGGAACTTGACCAGCCTGATCCCACAAAGAAACATAACTATTTTATGTATTGTCAGAAAAGTGGCTAATTTGTAAAGAATGTTTAAAAAGAGGCGTCACTAAACCCCACTCCTAAACCTACTCCTCATTGGAGGATGAACAAATTTCATTCAAATGTACAAAAAAGAGATCATACAAATTAATATGAATTAGCCACTAATTCAAAAAGTTATGAAT